>CM040745.1:38364754-38760876 GCA_022829145.1 Albula goreensis
ATGTGCATTGTGCAAACTCTACATATGTGCATGGTGCAAACTCTGCATATGTGCATGGTGCAAACTCTGCATATGTACATGGTGCAAACTCTGCATATGTACATGGTGCAAACTCTGCATATGTGCATGGCGCAAACTCTACATATGTGCATGGTGCAAATGTGACAATGAAATAAAAGGTAACACTTACAGTGCTTACAGTGTCCATTAGAAATTGACATTGACATTTAAATGAGGGCATTGGTACATCATTTATGTTAACGTATACTGTATATAAAGACAATATTCTGCACTTACAGGAGAAATGCTATAGTATGGAAATGCCATACTATGCAAATAGTATGGTGAATATGATTGGTCGATTAACATGGTGCCCAATTGTGATGCAATAACAAGTGGAAATTTCAAAATTGTAGAACCACTGAAATGTTGGAAGGGAAAGGTTTTATTCGTTGCATACTTGTCCAAACACAGACACAGGCCTTTCAAGGATGCAATTTCATTTACCCTTAAATAGAGGCCAAGGGCTTCTGCCTGAATCCATATGTGTGTCTGTTAGAGGGAAGGGAAGAAAGACGATAAAATAAATGCCATGCATATTTTGCATATCATGTTCTACATTTTGGATTCAGTTTTGTATTTAGGCAGCACGCAAAAGGCTAACTGATTATATATGGAGAGCAGTATCTGATAAATGCCATGCTAACTGTGCTAATCACCTTTTATATCAGTCCGTTTGGGGAAATGTGCACCTTTGGGGCTTTTGGTGTGAAGCTGGAATGGAATATACACTTCTGTCATTTCTTATGTCCCTCACTATGGAATAATTGTGTGTAAGCTATCTTTTTAATGTACTCATATGCTATGACTATTGAAGCATAGCACATTTTATACAGCAATGATTTGTGTTTCCAAAGTAGGAAATGAAATCATATACATTATTAGGCGGCCCCATGAGATTATTTAACATATAGAATTGAAGACACATCAGAGATCTGTAACGTTGTGTCCCTTTTAAGATTTGTGTGTTAAAGAAGAGGATCAACCTCACGGTCCTTGAACGCTAAAGCACAGACAGCCCTCTACACTTTCATCGATACTTTGTTAAATAAGTGAGCTGAGATCATGACCAGCAGCAACAAGGGTTTTGGAGAGTGGGGAATTTGAGGAAATTGCTCAACAAATGAAGGCTGACATTAAATAAACAGAAATCAGATACTTGCCTGGGCGTTATGCAGCTTGTCATGGAAGAGATTCGATATCTCAATCTGTTTCGCTCCAATTATACATCGACAGAATTACCCTCTGTAACTAATCCAATCATGCGTCATGTGCTGTTAGGTAAAATCAGTTACTGGAGCAAGACCTCTTCCACAGAAACAGTTTCATTTGAATTATCAGCTAAAGACGTTTGAAAATTGGCATTATTAATGAACATAATCATATCACCATGAATCATAATCATAAATCACCAGCAGCAGATGTACCTGGTTCACTAAACCAGTAAGACAGAGACCATAAACTCTGTCATTGCTAGGAGCACTGTCATGAGGTGAAGCACATATTAACAACTTATGATACATTTTTATATAAATTACCAGGTTAAGAGCTGGTCATTTTAAATACACAATGTGACACCTGAGATTTGGTTTCTTAAAAGCAGACTATGCAGATGTTTTCACAATTTGGAAAAATTGTCTTCCCCTCCATTCCCTTGTGTACACGTTTTAAGCCAATCGCAGCGGCCTTTTTTTTTTTGCAATGAGGCGGGATTTACACAGACTACCTCCCGCCCGCTTTAAAAATCCTGTTAAATTCTGTAGTAAGCCAAAGTAATCTAACCCAGCAATTCATTTTAGGATGACCGAATCCAACTAGAACAGCTGAGGAACATTAGACCCCCTGATGCAGAACGTTGTGGGAGGACATTGAAGAGTAAAAGAAAAAAGAGGAAGAGGTAGTTTACATTAATTGCCAACACACAACTGGAAATACAAAAAATAATAATATATCGCTGTATGTTACCTAACAAGATCAACATCCATATTGTTTCCAATGAGCTACTTGACTGGCAAAGGGATTCTAAAGAGGCCAGTTCTGTTTAATTGTGTGGAAACCTAGATTTCTGTTCAACGTGCCTTGTTATCCTGTGCCTTTGGGTGTTTAGATTTCCAGGTCACAGGGAGAGGTTCTGTAATCGTTTGTCTTGGTCAGTACTGGCCAAGTCTTAGCAATGTGCGCGATAAGTGATAGCGATGTGCAGAAATCATACATTGTTTGTCACGTCTTCGACGTCGGGCCTATTCATTCGTCCTGTCAACGTTTTACTTATGAGCCATTCTTCTTTGAATATCTATGTTCTATAACTCTCAATTATGCTGATATCTTTGTGTAGCCGCAGACTCCTCATCTTTCTCCAGGTATGAATTTTTCTCCAGGGCCTCCCCTGGCAGAGCTGTGATGTACAACTTTGTGTGCTTGTAGCTCTCCACGTTGCATGCTCATCTTTAAAAGCCTTGCGGCTCTAAACAGAGCGCGGACTTATTTTGCCACGACAATTGTATTTGAATGTCGAAATGTTTCTGTTGCGAGCAGCCTTGGTATAAATGGAATAAAAGACTCTGGGCTGTGTGTGAAATGAACTACTTCAGGTTGGTTAACTGTGAGAGTGGAGCATAATGAGTAGCGAGCTGGGCTTATATCTCAGTCCTTGTATATTTAAATCCTGAGTAGAGCACTGCTGTTCTACCACTGAAAAAGGTCTGCACCTGAATTGCTTCGGCACATATCCAGCCAACGTTTGCAGAGATGAAAGCTGTGAAAGGCTCTCAGGATAGAGGCCTCTGCTAAATGGCTAAATGCTAACGTAGTGGCTCTTTGGCTTCACCTTGAGACCTCAATGTTGAGGCTGACGAACTTCTGTCTCCATTGTGGCCCATCTCTGTCTACCTTTGGGTACATATTTTACTAAGCTACTCCTGACAAATAAATATATTGTGTTGGCAGGAGTTTACATGGAAGTGCTATTCAGAGCTAGAAAATTCAGCAGTCTTCATATGACACATTTACACACAAACCACACTTTTCAGGCTCACAAATATATCCACAACGTGTTTCGCCCTAAAAGCTGGTAGAAATACTTAGCTTGCTGAGGAAATTAACTCTGAACTTCTGAGTCTGGCTGACCAGTATAGGTAACACTACTTCTACACACTAACACTACAGTTAGTGTCTCCATGTTACCCATCCAGCATCGATCTAAAATGGAAATGAAATAAACTGAATGGAAGTTATAGTACCATACAAGCAAGCAATTCAGTTTAGTTGCTTAAATAATTATTTGCTAGAAAATCAGACAGACACTCACCTTGAAACTACAGTAATCACTGTCCCTAGTAATATGTGAATGAGGTTTGTGTCAACCAATGACACAGTGAATTGTATTGACTTCACAGGCAGTACTGTAGCTTAAAAAAATGTACGGAACAGAAAAGTCATCCATTAAAACGTATGAGAAAGTAAATAAGGTTTTATTTCTGTTCTTTGCATTATTCAAGTAACCCAATAAGCTAAATACCTGCCATTTTGTGGTTTTTTCGTTATTGATTTGTTACTGTTTTCTTGTCCAAAAAATGATTAATACAATCAGATATTGTATAGGAAAGACAATTAATCATGATAGATCAGTTGTTTAAAAAAAAAAAAAAAAAGCTGGCTTGGGAAAGAGTCGCCCTGTCTATGGAACAGACGGATATTCCATTTGGGATCCAGAAATGCTGATCCTGTGGGTTGAGTATGGATATATTGATCACCACTTGTTTAAAGTCAATTAAGTCTTCCGTCACACTCTGACTCACACATACTAATTTAGGTGTATAAAATGTAAAGAGTAGGCATACGTAAGCAGAGAAACGAAAACAAGCCAAAACCCTGACATGCACAACAAATTCGAATCTATAACTAAGGTATGAATGTCCTTTATTTACAAAAAACCTCCCACTGTAATTAATCTGTTGTGGTAGCATTTTGCACATCCGTCATAAGAGTTTAAACAGGTTGGGCTGAAATTGTTGCTTGGAGATCAAAGCATGGACTAATTAAGAAGATTCAACTGAATTTAGGCAATATGGATAGTTCCAAGTCACTGCTGTTGGGGTGCAGTAGCATCTATGTCAGGCAATGAAAAGGATAATACTATATGGGTTAATTAAAATGCATTAAATAAATCAGAAAAAATGGCAGAAAATTCAGATTTCTGTCAATTAAGTGTTTCTGTTGTAAAATGTACAATGCTATCATTTAAAATCTGGCACAGGAACACTTTATTGTCCTGTTAAAAATACATATAAGTAACAAAAGAGATGAGACACCAAACTGATCATTCAGTTGAATTTCCTGGGGTTTCCAAGCTGTTTTTTAACGTGTTGTTTCTCATATATGAACATGCTTTCACATTTATTTATATTGATAATGTAAAATGGAGGAATGTGAGGAGAATGACCTTCTTTAATAATGTAGTTCATTGACTGAGATTCTATTTGCATTCTAATATGTTTTGACAGCTCAGAAAAATACTATAAATCAATTATAGCCATCAGCAGGTTTTAGCTGAATGAGATACGTCAATTTCCCTGCATACCTACTGGTTTTATTTAGCTTTAGATCACGTTTAATAGAGCAACAATGTTTCTCTGAATTCTGAATAGTAAAAAACATGAAGAGTGGGTGGTGGGTGGAAATTGTAAGTCAACGAAAGTGCACATGTTCCCCTTGAATTCAAGATTCAAGAGAGCTTTATTTGTCACATGCATAATTGTACATGTACAACAGCAGTATAAAGGGGTTGCAACAACTCCGATAACTATGCAAATAAGTGCTTCTGTGGTCTCCTTCTCTGAAAATTAGGGTTCCACTGACTGTTCTCTCTTCGTGGGCCAGTAATGCAGTCTTCTGTAACTGTGGCTGTCAGCTTCCTCCTCAAGCTAACATTTTGAAGCCCAGCTTTTGACCTAAAAACTTAAATGCTGGTGCATATTATGGCACATAAACATGACAAGTTCACTTTGGGGAGGTAGTTCTAGAGGAACGATGGATAGTGCATCTGGGTCTGTGTTGACAAAGCATCTCAGAGCAGGAGTACTGATCTAGCCTCAGTTTAACCCATCTATGTCCTAACCTCATCTACTACAAGTGAAAACACCAAACTGACCCTAGATCAGCATTCCTACTCTGAGACACTTCATGAGGATGGGTGCCAGGACTTTGCAGTGGTTATGAGTTCTGCTAGAATTGAGTCACCTTAACAAAGGAAACACTAAAAGAAACACAAAGCTCTGTGTATTCCAGGTGGAAGGGAGCTATGTGATATTCGCAAGACTGAAAGCAAAGCTGTTTCTCCCCAACAGCACAGAGGGACTTAAGATGGGGTACAGCCATGATGACTGTGTGCCGGGACGACAAAGTTACACTTAGCAGTGTTGAAGCTTTATGATCACTTACTGAGAAAGTGAAATATAATAACATATACTGAAATATAATCTCATTTTGTTTACTATGATCGTACGGATGAGTCGTATGGTAAGCACTAAACATTTTCTTCGTCTGTCCATGTGTGTGGTGTTTATCCTGCCGCCATGTGTTCTGTCAGACGGTTTCTGTCATCTGATTCTTATCACATCTTAATCATAATCCACCTTGACGGGGATTCTTCTTGACATCAGGGTGTTAAAGATGTCATGGTTTCCTAACTCATTTACCGACTCCAACCCTAAGTGACCGACTTGCACCAAGCACTTCCATTTCACCATTTCGTTTATAACTTGGCAGGGGGCGGAGAGAAAGGTTTTGACAAAATCATTTTCAATAAAATATGAATTGGCTTCAAAGACGGGTTATTCCTTGGGGGAAGGGTGGGATATTTGTCATATGAAATCACTGTGGCTGTGTGCATAGAGATGGAGGGTTAGCTTGAGCACCAGGGGAAGCAAATGGAATTACAGATATAGTCTTGGCCTGGGTTTTGTTTGCAGTGTGTGCCTTTTTAATGACTGCCCTCTAGTCTGATGAACAAATATGAGGGGTATATCTTCCAATACCCTTGTGCAGTGACCCAGAGTAATACAATACAGCTCAAATCAAATCAGGCTGTGGCATCAAGAGGAGAGGGGAATTTCACCCTCATGGTTAAAGGGCATTATTCTTGCCCCAGCAGCAAAGGATTTCTCAAAACAAAGAAGTGTTAATGAAAACAAAATATTATTTTTAAAGTCAAACTAAAGGTGACAGACACAATTCTAAAGTTAGACCTTCCTGAAATAGTACAAAGAAAAGACTGAGCTCTTTATTTTGTTTACTTCCACCCCTTGTCTCAATCCAACAAAACTTCCAGAGGTCATCAGGGCCTCCACTGGTGATATCTGTGGAACAGGCTGGCAAACTAGACATGGTGTTTGTAGTTTTAAATGGGCAGCCATATTGGTTTGTAGTTCCTGTTGAAGCCAGATGGGCGGGTTTTACCAAATAATTGACTTTTGTTATTAGGTCCTGGTTTTGTTGATTATATTGGGTCAATATGATTGAGAAGTTGTGGGCACTGGTCATCATTATATTCACTGTGTATTGTACATTGTGTATATGATAAAAGACTGAAAAGGAAAATGAATCAAATAAGTGACAGAAGGACATGGCAGTCTATGCGAATTAAAGCATATAGGAGGACACCTATGGACTGTGTGTGTAATTCACACAGGCGGAAATGGCAAGACAAAACATTTAAGCGTCATTGAGCTCAGCATGGTAGTGGACACCAAATACAATGATGTTAGCATACGATAAACAGCAGCTGCTGCGGTTTTAACACACGTCAATGTCACAGGTGCATCATAAATGTCCCACCCCTAAAATACCATCCAGCCAATCAGGAGGATAGTAATCCTTGCCCCAAGGCTACGATCGTCCAGGAATGGTTCTGGGGGCACGACAGTGAATTCAGCTGCCTGCATGGCCTCCCTTGTCACCACATCTTAACACAATCAAGCTCCTGTGGGATGACATGGAACAAACTATTTGGAGTTGCAGTCCATCATAACAGGAGTTTGTATGGGGAGCATCCTTTTGCCAAAGTTTTGACACCTCACTGACAGCTCGCTATTGGGAAGATGTCCCTAACAAAATGACCTCTTGCAGTATTTTGCCAGTTTTGGTCTTTTTTACTTGCATCTCTCAGTCACATCACGTTTTTGTTGACTGTTAATGTAGCACTCGGATCCTTTGAAGAGTTCAAGATCCAATTTCATGCAAAGCAAAATCCATGGTAACCATAGTTACTGCAGAATATTGTTAATATTACATGTATGCATGTATGTATGGCTTCAAACTCACACATGCACACTCACACACACAGGGCTACATTCAATCAAAAGCAGTTAGCCTCTTCAAAGCCTAATGCATTTTTAAGAGCAAGCCGTTGTCTTACATACCAATATGGAATATTTGGAGTACTTATTTCATTTCCCTGCAATTTGTATTGCAATGTACATATCTGGTGGGCCTCTTGATGCAGAATGAATCATGGGTAGATTTTATGTGTAGTGCCATGTTTTAGAGAAGGAAAAAGCCTCCTTCATTTGAGGTACTTAATGTCGGCAAACCATCCATACCGTTTGCAAATGTACATCTCCAAACAACACGAGCTATCTTTTTTTTCACATCATTATTCACATTTGACAGTCTTTATGCAAATGAAGAAATCGCAAGAGGACGTTCATATCAAGCTGAATGTGATAAATTTTTCTATGGACAAGCCACCTACTCCACATGCCGACGGCATTTTTCAAGCTCTCTGATAGGTGGGCACATGTTTGACAGGCTCGTTTAAGCAGAAACGGCTGAGGTTACATGCTGAGTCAGATGGTAAATTTTAGTGCAGTGGAAGTCTTTCATTTCGATTTTCATACAACCTTGCATTTGATTTCCATACAACATTTCACAGAACCTTGCAAATTAGGAGCCAATAAACAACACAACAGACAACAAATTTTAGCAAAAAAAAAACTTGCAAATGCATACTTGCTTGTAAAATGTGCAATGCTAAAACATATGACTTTGGCTTCATGTGTTGAACAAATGGCTGCATAATAGTTTATTTATGGACATTATGTCAAACTAAGTGAACTGTTGTTTCAGTGCTGAAAATTTAATTACTATTCAGAGCTACGTGGGGACATTGGTGTCATGACTTCATTTTCATCCTCTTCTACGGGGTGCTGAATGCAACATGAAATGCAATTGTTTTTACCATGAATTTTTTCACATTTAACCGAAATATTCCCTTTTTTCCTCATGTTTAAGCGAAGAAATATCACTTTTCCCAACATGTATGATGTTGGAAACAACAAATATAAATATATCATATATTATTCTCAATGTAAACATTGAAGACAATTCTAGATGTTGAAACGTTTGCTAAATGTTTGTAACATTTAAAGAAAAAAAAACATTTAGCTAGATGTATGAACATCAACACACTCTGCTGACCCTACCCTGTTTAAAGGTAACAGCCCTGTTCCTTGTAATTCCCTGAGGCTTTCTGCATTTTACGTTTTATTTCCTTTTCATCGTTTATTTTGACAGGCAAAGAGCCGTGTGCGGAGGACATGGCTGTAAGTGCAATCTGTCAGGGGCACTAAAAACATCTCTTTCATTAACAGGTACATTCACGAGTCCGTCACACACATACACTCAGAGAGCTGAGAGAAATGCGCTGGTTAGAACAGATATAGTGATTTATGCTCTTCTGGGCGTTTTTATGAGGAGGCCCGGTCCATCACCTTGTGTAATAACAGTGGTGTAATTGCTTCGGCTGTATGTCCTGCTACAGCACTTCATTATAGCCCTGTCGCTGTCATTTTCAGAACTGCAGACCACGATAACCTTGTCATGAGGTCCAAATGTTGTTTTCGTTATTTATTATCAAAATGTCTCTTTCTCCCTGTTAAGGAGAGACATAGTTTGATGCGAAAAAGATTTTTTTGAAACAGCTGTGATACAGTTGTATTTCCTAAACCACAGTCAGGAAGTGCATAAAGAAGGTTACAGTATAACAGGAACGCAAGGCATTTTCACTCACAGATCTTACTAAGTAATAATAACACGGCTCAACTAAAGCTAAGTCATGCAAATACTGGTTTGGAATCATTTCATAACTCATGTAATAGAGCCCAGTACAAACTTTTCTTGAAAATCGGGTTGATTTGTGCTTATGCTAAGGTTAGTGCATGGTATGGCACAGTCTTCTGTACAGGGAACAAACAGAAATGTTATTTAAACTTGGCCGCGACCCAATCCAATGAACTGAGGGCCAGATTTACTAAGGGGTAGTCACAGCATTAAAAATATTTGCCTTATAGCAACTCATTTGAGGTCGCTAATACCCAAATATTTACATATTTAATGTTTATTATGTTATATGGGCTATACCTGAACAGATATATAGTTCTTTTGTTTATCAAAAATATTAATGGACAAAAAATATATGTATTTTATCCAAAATAGGAACAAAGTTAGTGTTTGGGGTCAATTTGACCCCGGAGAAAACAAACTGTTTTACAATATAAAGTAAAATTAATCCAACTAGACTACTAATATGTCCAAGGACTTCTCCATCTGGCAAAACTAACGATGTAAAAATTTCCAGTGTATAAGAACCCCTCCAGACTAACAGGATTTCCAGGTATGGACTTGTGCTCCTTTCAACCCTGGCATGACCAAAACATCCTTAGCCCTAGAAGACTCTAAGACAAACTATGTACAAATTTACATAGTTTGTAAATAATTTACAAGTTATTAAATGTATGCACATCCCCAGGCTAACAGGACTGCCAGACACAGACCCCTGTTCCCCCAAACCCTGCCAAAAGTTTCTACAACACTCCATAGCACTGCAAGATGCAAAGGCAGGAGGGGTCGAGGCAAAGATGAGGTTAGGCGCTTCTTCACAAAAGACATGCAGAGTTTGATATTGCAACAAGGCAGTGTTAAGTGAAGTGGCAACTCACTCAACCAGAAAAGGCTGATGTTTAAACATGATCCACAATGTGGTTACACCCAATTGACCCTCTGTATCGGTAAACCATTAGCTTAAAGATTTAGAAGCATTTGAGCTGGATAGTGCAGGCGCTTTGTCGATTGGCTAACACAGCTGTGACAACTGGAACACATGCATGGGTCTCCAAGGATATCTCCATGGCAATCACCAAAGACAAAACAGCACATGACAACAATTTTAATAAGGGCGGTACATAAAGTAATGAAAATGAATGGAACGATGCGTGTATGTGTCAGTACGCTGGTATCTGCCGGTTTTGTTTTTGTCTTTACTGCCGTGTTTTCCCCGTTTCTGTGGCCTGTGCTTGTGTTTACGTTTCCTTCATGTGGTTGTTCCACCTTCTGTTTCCCCTCTGATTGCTTCATTGTTGATTAGTAATCACCCGATTACCTGTTCTGTTATACCTGCTAGTTTCCTAACCTGTTCCCTGGTTATTCCTGTATTTAAACCCCTCATGTTTCTTTGTCCGTTGCCAGTTCGTCTCAGTGTTTATTCCTTTTTCACAATCCACCTGGTCTCCTGCCTGATAGATGAATACCTGTGTATTGCCTTGCCTTGTGTGTTCCTACAGGTGACCCTCCCACAATGTGGCTTTGCACTTTGCGGCTTTGATTTTTCATGGGTTGGCAACAAACAGTTAAGTTATGGGATAACTCCCTTTTAAAATGTAATTGTCCCTTGAAACTGACTAACCATTTGAGTACTAGACAGCTCAGATCTCCAGTCTGGTTTAAAATGCTCACAGCCCCCCCGCGAACCCACAGCTGGAGGTGATCGTTTTGCTCTGTACGCTCGCATGCTCGCCAAGGGGGGCCGAAAATTGTATGTGGTTCGTCCACATTGCAGGAGGGCTGAGCCCCTAGTCCCCGTGATGTGGGAGGGTCACCTGCACACAGTTTCGTGGATTTTGTGATTTCGCCTGATTGCTGCGTTTACCCGGTTTTTGACTTTTGCCTGCTCTTCCCTGACCTCGCTTGTGGATCGCGATTCTATACTTTTGCCGTGCCCTCCTGGTTTTGGCGTTTGCTTGATTTGATTACAATTTTTCAGTTTCGGAACTTGGCTCGGCTAAGAAGCTTTTGTTTATTAAGTCTGTGCTTGAGTCCCTGTCAGAACCCTAACAGTATGATTGACATAAACATGTTTTTTTTTGTTCTCAGTTGATGCAGTTCTCTACATTTGTTATCATGAGCATCAGGTTAATGAGTTTATTTCATTAAAAGGTGTGGATAGCTTAGAAGCACTACATGTTGCCATTCCCTGACTGTCCTTGCAAAGATGTATCCCGCAGTTTATCCTTCAAAGTATCACGATTAATACATTTGGTTACATGGCAAGTCAATCCTGTTAAACCTTTGATAAAATGCATATTTGTTGTGATTTTTATATTTTATATTGTAAATCTTTGGTAAACAGGTATTTACAGCTCTTACTTTATGGGTCGGTGCTTCCATTGTGTGTTCTTTCCTGAATTGACAGGCCAGACTTTATGTTCCGCTGTGTTGGTCATCTCCAAAATACCCCAAAATGAGGTAGAATATCATTATTCTCAATGAAGAGATGTACTTGATGCTCAGAAGTAAAAGACAAGCAGGTTTAGTCATACAGCCAGCAATGGGACCACAAGCTTGTTGCAAACTATTCCACAGGTACATGTGAGTCACATTTATACAGTTTACAGGGGTACATTTACGTTTGATGGCCATCAACTTTCAATCACTCTGAAGGGTTCCTCTACCTGATTGGATCCATAATACTATTGTTAAAAAACACCTGCAGATCCAGCCAATCATAGAGACACACCTTCAAACTGTAATGTACCTGCAGATTCATCAACCTTGCATGGGTATTCCCTGACCAGGTGTGTTCTGCCTCTTCTATAGAACTGGTGACCAAATCCAAAATAAGCTGAATATTGTACTTTTTCTAGAACTCGTTCTGTGCGTAATTGTGAATGTAAAAATGTTTAACATTTTTATTTGATAGCCTAATATCAATGTTATTGTCAGAATGTAGATTATTGTTCTAATATATTATTATCATTACAAATATTTATGAGGGAATATGAATATGATTAATTTTAAATATTTCATGAAATGTAATAACCAGAGTCCTCTGGTGACTGATAATAGCACCAATAATAGAAATATAAATTGAATATTTCTCTGCCAGCAAGTGCATTTTTGAACTGTCTGTAACGTCAAAATCTGATCATGTCCGACAGTCGTGTGATTGTATGACGCATTTTACCGCTCAGGATCAAGACCGGCAAAGCTGCCCGGTGACAAATTCCACATTCACTCGGAAATACCTGCTGCCATTCATTTCAATTCAACCTTAAATTAAAAACACTTGTGAATTTGCCGCTCAGCACAGCGTTTTAAAAAAGGCTGAAAAAAATTCTACGCTGAGAGCGTAATTTCCAAGGTATAAGTTCTACATAATAATTGGTTCTTGAATAATGTAGGCCTAAAGGAGTAGTGCTCATTCTTTTGTGCTGTGATAATGCGCTTTGATGCACTTTTAATAAACTGCTCTAGGGGCAATCTCCAGTGACGGAGAACTCAGATATCAGACTCCAATCAGGTTTAATTATTGATGGCCAATATCAGTCTGAAAGCTTTGATCATCGGCTCTAGGGAGGAGAGGAAACTGATCAGATAAATCTCTAGGCCATGTAAAATACAAGACAGGAAAGAAGAACGTCAATAAATATCTTAACCTTGATCAAGAGTCCTCAGTTTGCTCTTATCAGTGGAAATATTTTTTTTTTATTCACATATTTTTATTTGCACTGTAAAAATATTGTTACTGCAAAAAGCAAAACATAATTTACATAAAACCAACAAAAAATCACACATTACAAGATACTTCACAATTACTGATCAAAATATTTACACACAGTAAATGTTTAGTGGTACGTCAACAATGTTCAGTGTTGATTCAAGTCTGACGGAATACATTTGGCCCTATACCTATGTGTGAGTGGGCACATATACACTCTATGAGAGTTAAATTAACACTGAACATTTCACTGTGCAAAGTGTTTCCTTGGAGAGGTAGGTGGATGTCTGAGATTATTTGAGAAGTAAGTATATTTTTTTATCGATATATTGTTCATGACCCCTGATAAAAAGCGTATATATTTGCATGCTGCATAGAGATATCCAGCAATGCGACCTGTACTGGAATTTCTAAGATTTGTTCCTTAAATTACTGTACATGACATGCATATCCTTGTGATACCCATTACCGGACATGGAAATGTGGTATAATGTAGATCAAGTGCAACATTAAGATATCCTTCAACATATTCATAATAATTATGCCTATATCTTATTATAGTCTTGTCTTAAATTGTTAAGCAAATGCAGATCATGGCTGCTTGTTTTTATTTGCCAGTTGTATACTCAATTATCCATTCTGTCTTTGCCACATTCTTTCAACCCAATTCTAGATCATATCTTCTTGAACTATTTTAGTACCTTCCAAGTTATTTAAATCCTTTATTTTTGTGTGATCTGCGAATGTTTTCATATGAATGTCTCTTTCTGTGTCATTTGTGTAAATAAGGAATTGCAGAGGTCCCAACACTGATCCCTGGGGGACTACACCTCTGAAAGCATCTTGCTCAGATGTTACTCCTTCTCTTTTTACTCTTTGTACTCTGCTCTGTGGTCAGGTCTACAGTCACTTAGAAAGACCTCATGCAGTTTCTTTTGATAATGAGTAAACATCATCTCACACACATCTCTGTGACAGTGATGGAAAGAGAATGCACTTTTGGCTCTCAAAATATCCACTTATAATTTTGAGAAATGGCTATCCTTCAAACTTGCTTGTTATTCAAATTATACAAAATAAGAAGCAATGCTGCAAACGTAAGGTTCCATTCATCCAGTAAAATAATGAACCATAGAAAGAGTTTTGGTGTGATGTAATTCAGAAAAATACAATGAGAAACGAAAGCCATATTCTGTGGATAGTGTCATTGGTAAATGTGAGTCATGGCTATTTTACTGGAGGGTTTTGCACATAATAGACACTTCACTGCTGGCAGTAATGGACCTATTTGTAAGAAACGAAATTGCTAATGTTAGATTAGGCTAGAATTTTGCAAGAACAGAGCCATCTGATACTTTTCTGCCTCAAAAAGACAAAAGTAAAGGAACACAGATCTCCTGAATGGTTCTGCATTGAAAACTAAACGTTAACATCAACATGACCATGTCATCCAAATCAGCATCTTTGCAACCCGTTTTAGGCACCATGCTGGTCCTTTGAGCAACACAAAACCATTTTCAGGCTTCATTAAGGTCAATTACGTTTTTGTACTTTGTTATTTCTTTCTTTGTAATTAACTCCACTGTCCTAGAAGAACTATATTGTTTCTGCCAGGCCGGATTGCATTTCCTAATCAAAACAATTAGGTTTACACATAACTGCTATTCAATACGTATTCAAAATGGATGGGTAGACAGTGAAAGTTTCTCCCCTTTGTCTTACTGTAACTTTACATTATTACTCATGAACACTGAGATCTAGAGAAGTGCATTGTCAGACATTTGTAATACACTATTAAAGCAGGGCGATTAGCATGTGTGTACGTTTGGAAGGCTTTACTCTCAGATGTGTCTACAGGTTTGGGTTTTCTCATCTCCACCATTAAATTAGCTATGGATGTTTCGTTCTTTTAAGATGGCCTTTGTGCGGCCCCCAAGTCAGCTCATTGCTCATCTCCTCAAGTGTTCTGCTAGCACATTAGTGGCAATTTTCTCTTTATGGTGGTTTGATACTATTGCGGGCATCCACAATCCTTCCTCGAGAGATAAGCTATTGGCTTGGTAATTTTCATTCACTCATTCATTCACTTTGTGATCCATCCATATTCTTCTTTTGTCAATGCCATTGTAATTCAGTCTTTTGAGGTAGTGCACCATGTCTGTAGCCTAGATGCTGAATTTTGTCTTTGTCAATAAAGTTTTTTTAAATTCATTCCAATTGTGAGTGTTTATTTTGGACAAAGGTTTATGAGCCAGACTAATTTCCTATCTATGATTTTGATTATTTTATTGGTAAGTAATATTTTTAATAATTAAATTCAATTAGAAACTATTCTTCATGTTGATTAAATGAGAAGTGACATCTATTGGTTTATCTTGATTTCGTATTCAGAATGCCAGATGTTAAACAAGGAAATTAATTCCTACCGCCACTGAATTCCAAGAATAGTTTTGATTAAATTCTCCCTTCCTTGACACTTCTGTTACCAGATGGTGCCCTGAACTGTACCTAAAAGAGCAATTAAGTTGTAGACCCATTAGAACATTATGTTCATATGCAGTAATGTCTACATAGCAGACTAATTCAATGTTCAATTACTCTCAAAAGAGTTAGCAGCTTTAATCTTCAAAAAAAATTGAAACAATTCGCAGCCATTTTAATGTGTCTTAATACAAAAATTGATACCATGTTTCAGACTGCATCTAGCTGAAGGGCACACACTGTGTTATATAGCATATTAAGACTATCGTTTTATAGTACCCATGGGACACTGCTATATCACCTCCCCCTCTTGTAGCTTTAAAATGTACAGCTGTTACCAAAGATGGCGTATTCATTTCGGTAACACTTACGATGAAGCCTAAGCATATCCATAATGCATTGCAACACATTGCATAAAATTGCACGAGCAAAGTCATAAACATAAATAACATATTATATTTCAGCAGTGTGACTATTATAGTTCATCGCGAATGGATATGGCCTCTGATTCAGTCTGTTGGTCTGTACTCATTGAGAGACAGGGGTGTTTCTGAAGGGAACTGTGCAGACATCACAGTGGTACTGCATTCATAGATCGTATTTATACTGTGTTATAGATATGGTCATCTGAGGAATTATTAGCAAATTTTCTTTTTTTGACAGTCTACCTGCTCTTTCTTCTGATGAGTGTTGTTACTTTAAAAGTAGAATTCGAAACTTTTTTGAACTGATGTAATTGTTATACTTCCATTGATTGTGCTCTCTGTGGTTATTTGATGTGTCTGAAAACACTGGGAGTTCAGTATTCCACGACTTTATAAATATTACAATTTTAAGAGCTCTCAAGGCAGGATTAGCTGTAGACAAAAAAAACGTTGTTAAAAACCAAAAGGAAACACGAAATGCATTGTTAAATGAATTACCCTCTGAGAGGATTTAATACAGGGTCTGCATGACTTCGTCTCAACGTGCAGTGGCGTTATGTAGTGTAGCAACAGGATGCTGCCTACCATGGCTTTCTGCACCGCTGAAACCCTGCAGGCCTTCTCCAACATGCTGGCGGAGAGGTGGCGCGCCGCAGACATTTTCAATTACAGCTGTTGAAGAAGCGGCTTGGGGTAATTAAAAACCGCAATGACGGGAGATCAATTAGGACTGAGAGGATCAAAGGAAGTAATCAGAGGGAACATGGACCTGTTCTCCCAGTCATCCTCACCAGTCCAGGGTGGCGGGGGGGTGGGGGTGAGGGGGCGCTTCTGTATAGTTTCTGCCCATGAATTCACAAGCTGTGGGCTAATCTGCTCATTATTGCAGATACAAATGCTTTTTGGCAGGAGAGGTTCCCAGACTGGCGCGGTATCATGTGGATGTTAATTAAAGCATGCTTGGCAAGGCCCGTTGTCTGTCTGCTTCAATATACTATTGGTTTGTAGTGTTCGAGATATGAAAATTTGGGAGGGGAGTCTCACAGACACCTGCTTCACCCGCCATTAGGAGAGTAGACTGGAGCCTATACAGATGTCTGTGTGTTTCCCCTCAGGCTGTAGGATCAAACACTGCAACACAAATAAAATCCCGTCACACTTTAGATGAAGTGTAACGTATAAAGCAAAGAAGTATAAAAGTATAAAGATCAGCTGAAGGATTTACTTAGGAAGTACATGATTAGACCTGAGGATCTGGAGTACGTGGCCCCAAAAATGAAAGACAGTGAACCCACCAGTTTGGTAGCGTTGGGTGGGGGCGGGGCTAAAGATGATAGGTGAGTGGGGTTTCTCAGATCCCATAACTGACAGAGCTGCTATGGGCAACCAAATACTTATGGTTATTAGCCAATTAAAATTCACTGTGTCTTGGTCAATCGCTTAACCCATCTTTAGCTCCACCCATCTAAGGGTCCATGTGACCTCACTCACATCACCTGAAAAATGTATTGACCTGTAACTGAGCAGTTGAAGAGGGATGACATCTTCCTAGGGGCACAATCGTGGCCTCTTTCCCTCGGATTGGTAAATTGCCTATGACCTATTTTAAAAAAGTCACACACCAAGTCCTCTTAGGTCACATACAAACTCTCTGAAGCCTTTTAATGGCAGCCTATCAGGAACAGAGTCATTTGGAGTGAATGACTGACTCATGAGAACTTGATGATAACGTTATTGTGATTTGTCTCTCGATTCAGATCTGGTTTTGAAATAAGAATGCGTAAGAGAGGGACCTACCAATGATTTGTCAGCTAACTCAATCAATGTCAGTCTCTAACCCCCCTAAACCCCCCCCACCAACAACCCCCCACACACACACACCACACACACACAAACAGAACTGGGGACAAAGAAATGGCTTCCTCCTTTGCATCTGGTTGTCACAGCAACACAGATCCCCAAGGTGAAGATGCAACATTGTCGGTTCAGAGTGTTTATGCTCAGAAATCTATCAAATAATGACTGCCTGTTTCATTCCATTACATCCTATCTGGAAATAAATCTGTACTGTGATTCAAAAGGCAGAGGCAATTTTTAAGAGTGTTTCACAGGAAGGGAGCAGTAGATGCATTCTATCACTGCAGCCTGATTGGTTTGTTCATTTGCTCCGGTCTGTCTGCTGTTGATCAACACTGTGGCCTGGGGATTGCAGTGTGTTTAGCATGCGGTGGATCCGTGAGCAGGGCTAACCTTATTCGTAGGAGCGTTCCAACCCTGCTCTCTCTGTGCTGTTGGCATGTCAGAGGGAGTCAGCTGTGATCATCGTCTCACACAGAGAGTGAAGTCCATTTGCTTTCCTTTCTGCCTGTTTGTTAAAACTCAGAGCAGAGGGTGTCCTGTAACACTTTCTGGTGGAGTGTGCTATAAAACCCCAGCAGTTTCAACCCACATAAGATACACCCTCTTAGATACGACTCTATCTATACCTGCACAAGTTTTTGCAAGTCCCTTGAATAAAAAAACGATAAAACTCAAAGTGAAAAGAGCATATATATTCAAAGGTCATGCAGCTTGGAGCAAAACTGAACGTCTTTCAAAACCATATGCCAGGGATGATATAATACTAAAGCACATGTTGTATATGTCGTCTTATTTCTTTTCCACCATTTTCTTTGCAGTTACAGGGTCATCCTGTTCCTCGGTTTTGAACAGGCCTGAACCAGGGGATTGGCTTGGTGAGAGAAACAGTGGTCTACTTAGATATTCAATGTAGAGCGCTGTGTTACGTTGAAATGTTCACACACCTGGGACTTCGGCTGGGTCAGAGCAGCTACGCTGCCAACAAAAGAAGCGAGGGCCACTTTACTCCAAGTCACAAGTGGGAATGACATTTTGTGGCATTTTATCAAATATCAGAGTTTAGCCCCACAGGTTCACGGGAAGGCAGATCTCCGTTCAGGTTTTTCTGCAGTTCTAAGATTATACGTTGTGTTTTCCTGACCGTTTACCTGCTACACTTGGGCTGAGGCGGCACACGCTGCCATTGCTAGCTTTGGCGCTAATGTAACCCAGCACAATAACGTGGCGCAGCACATGAAGCCGATACGATGGGAGTATGTTTAATACCAGAGGGAAGAAACTGGTGGCCTTATCTGAACCAATGGGAGAAGAACGCAGCTGTGGTCCAAGATTAGGGACCTCTCACTCACTCTCTACTCAGATATTTCTTGAAACAAGACTGTCAAGTCCATCATTTTTCTGCAGTATTCGAGAGGATGAAAACTTGAGATTTGAACTGGTCATTAAATAATAACAATAATAAAGGACTATGTTAAAATAGTACTTTATCTTCATACTCAAAGTGCTTTGCAGTAAAACCTCACCTCGTCCAGCACTAATGAGTAGCACACAGATGAAGCACAGCAGCCATTCTGCAAGAGGAAAGTCCATCAGCTTAAAACATCCACACCCTGCTGCCATTCTATAGCAGAGCATGCTTTCAATCATGGTGCATTACAAAAGAAGAAGAATTTTGAAGAAGAATCCAACTGCTGTCATTGTCGTAGGCATAGAGTCCACCTGCTGTATGGTTTCACTGTGATTCTCCAGAAAAGTGTGGTCGCCAAGTAAATTTAAAATCATTTCTTGTGCCAACAGAATTGTGAGCTACATTCTTCTTAATTAAAGATGACCTTATGTAAAGTTACGACAATCCATATATTAAGACAGAGGATATTGGCCGTTGAATAACTGCATGAAGCACATGCTAATTGTTTTGAGACTGAAACAATATAATATATTATAGTCTGTCATCTCTGTAGACTGCGACACACAGTGAACGGACTGCATGATAACATTACTGGATCGATATACAGTAGTATATGCATCCGTTCATTTCTCACTGATGTTTCCATTAACTACCTGCTACAATAAGCACCAAGCTCAGCTTCCAAGCCACAGGCACTTAAAATTAGACCAATGTTTAACCTGCTGTCAATTCTGTCCACTCACTGCTTTAGGTCATAATTCACAAAGGCCATTAAACTGCTGTAAACAAACCTGTTGTTACAAATGGATTGCTTTTGAATATGCACATGACTTATTCCTGATACTCCAAGGACTCTATTTTAAACTATAGGGGTGCACTGTTTGTTTCTAAGTCATTTTGCTTCATTAGATGTCTTTCTATGCTGCAGGCCGTCTGTTCTTTTGCACATTCTGTTGCAGCCATTATTGGCACAGTCATCATTGTAATTATCAGTAGTGCTCTCTCTGTTACCAGCCTCTGTCTGTGTTTGTGAATGAAGCCACAATGTTTCCCCACACATTTTGTCAGTTTAACTTGCCTAATGTACAGAGATATTTGGCTGTTATTTTGTTGTCAGGGTGCTGGCTCAGGTCTGTCTAAACAGGCTGCGATGGAACAGCAATTGTGCGACTCTTCACAATTTCCTGCCCTCCTGCAAAGACAGGGGAAAAGCATATTATCCTCTATCAATAACTGGCACTTCTAACATTTGCAGTGTTGCAAAAAAGAAAAAAAAAGTAATTGTCCTCTATAATATTCAAAGTCAGGATAACTCTGAGCCTGTATTGGGTTGGGTTTCCATGATTAGGCCAGCCAAAGTCCATGTGACTAGCAAAGAACTGAGTCAGGACAACTGTAATAGAGCAAATTAGAAGTAGAGGGCATTAACAGAACACGTCTTCAGAGGAACCTAAGAATCTTTAAGGGTTCTCCCAAGGTGACAAATGAAGAACCCGTAATGGTACTAGATAGAACCCATGGGGGAAAACGTCAAACAGACACCTCAAAACAGGACTTTTCAGCAATTTTCCTTGATCATTTTTTAAAATGAACTAAATTAAAATGTATTGCATATGGTTATTTGATTAAATAATCCAGATCATTCCATTCATTGACGATCACTGACAGTCATTTCACATGATAATTCCTTTTAAAGTGCCCTGAAATAAACCAACTGTTGCGGTTGTGTAGAAACAAAAGTGCAGGACATCATAAGAGAAAAGTTTTCCTGTTATTTTGAGTGTTACAGTTTTACATTCCACAAAACACCACAGGCAACAAAACATTTTTTTAGTCATTTGTCAGGTTTTTTAGTCACTTGTCAGGTTTACACGAGACTTATAGCCTTAGCCTGAAAAATATTAGCCAAATCTAATTTGTTACGCTCAGATCATTCCGGACATTTGCTCAGACAAATGGAATCTTTTTATAACTTTCGCTTTCCCGAGCAAAGTCATCAAATAACATGACATGTGACAAAGTCCTGCCCCCATCTATCCCGTCTCTGTGAACAGTAGATAAAAACGGCAGGAGAAAATGATAATGACGATGAGGAGGATGATGACAAAGACGCATGGAGCCTCGAGACAGCAATTCATCCAAGCCGAGTCCATTACAATGTGACCCAGCACCCGCTACGATAGATAAGTGTATATTCTGATTCGGCTTCCCCTTCTTCCAAAGCCATTTAGACTGAATGTGACAATCAGTCTGGGAGGAATCATGGTGGTGAAAGCGTTTCATTATGTTGATCGGTAACAGAAAAGACACACCATTCATAAAATCTTAGGGGCCCACCAGAGAGCTCAGTAAATCACTTTAAAGCTAACCTTACATGATTTCACCCAGGTAAAACGTCTGAGTTCCTCTGTGCTGCAAGCGATTATGTACAAAAACACGCCCAATTTAAGACTTCAGTCCCATACCCTTATGAAGCAACCTTGACCAGAGGTAAAACTCGCTTGCTTTGCTACACTTGTTTTTGCAAACTGAGAGACACGCAGCCAAATTCAGTGTCCTCGGGGCACTAATCGTTGTGACTTTCCATTTTACTTTGTATTACTCACTCACTCACTCAAATCAAAGTCATGACAAAGTCATGTATTTATTGGGACCACGGCATCTTTGAGATTCTATGTTAACTTCCAGAGACAAAAAAAATCACATTTAGAGGTTTCTCTCATACCTTTGGTTTTTTCATTTGGGCAATGTCATTTTTGATGTCCCCTTTCAAAGAGTTATTAAAGCCTGTAAGCGTAATCAACAAGTAGCTGCAGCCATTTTGAAATGATCTCATAAACTTATTGATATTAACGGGCAGGTACAAGGTTGATTCTCTTTGTGTCCGACACAAGGAATAAAGTGAGATCTCTGTTTAGTCTCACTGACATGCACCCAGTTGTTAAGTCTGGGTGGCATGTAAGGGAAAAAAGTTTAACCATCACAACTGTTTTTTCTTCCATGTCCAAGTTCTTTAGTCACCTGAAAAAAGTTTTTTTAAGTTATTTAAAAAAAACCTTGGATAGCATTGCGGCTAGCATTAGGAACATTCAGTCTCGACCTCCGGTTTTTTCACGGGTTCATCACAGCAAGTAGGTTTGGAACTTAATAGTTATTAAATTACACAATAATAACATTATTCTGAGGGGTCTTAGATTGCAACGACCATATTTGAGGCTCCCGGGAGGAGAGGAAAGACGTGAGCGTACAGTTGGTCGGCTGGTGAATCGTCCATGGGGGTTAATTTATTTGCTCAATGCAAACACAAAGCCACAGTGGAGGCCCGGCTTATTGGACAGATTGTATTGTTTTATTTATGGCTGCTCTGTTTCCAGAAGCCGCTCCTTCAAATAAAGCAAGGCAGGGAATTGCAAAGTACAGTCGGACATCTGGGATACGCTCAGACCCAGAGTTGAATTGGGGTTTGCATTTTTGTTACTGTCTCAGTCCATGGCCTTATTGAGGCTTTATATTTGGCACCATGTAACCGGAGGTGATTTCTATACTGCCGCTCCGCTTGCACAATGAGGAGAGAGACCCTGCAGTAAATATAACGGGCATGAGGCACACTTCACAGAAAGGAAACGATAAACTGCAGAGCGAAGTCTTTCCCTTGGAGTCCCTTCATTAATATGCTAATGGTTGCTGAATTGCCTCATTAATTAATAGTCGGCGCTAACACGGCATCATGATTTATTTACTGTAGAAAAGACAAGAGAGGGAGAGAGCGTAATGTCACAGGGCTTGTGAAAGGAAAAATCATCAAGCAGGACAATTAAGGTAGATAAATATTCGTGAGCGCTGCAAATAAAGCAAGAATTGAAAGCTACACCTCCCATTCTACACGGATGCAAGACTCATGAGTGCTTCCTACGACTTGCAGAGGCTCCCACATTGGCAACTATTTCATGATGTTTTGTGATTGCTTTGATTAGATCCACACTAGAAACGATCCATTCCTACGACATGGCTAAACTCCCTCATTAAGTATGTTGTTATTTCGGTTTGTTTGTGCAATGTCCTTTAGTTATTAGTGGCTCTACATTCAATTTGTACATCAACAACAAACAGAAAGCACTTCGTCTTGGATTCAATCAAGAAGCTTCTCACTTTGATGTATAGACTAATAAAATGCAGTGCTTTTGTACTTTGTTTGCAAAACCTTTATGGTATTTCAATTCGGGAGACTGCTGAACTCAACAAGTTTGTTCACAAAGAAAATGTAATCAATACATTTACCTTATTTTGTTCTAGTAATTTCCTTGTGCCAGTGGAAAGCCATCATTATTTCTCTGTCTGCCATGACGATGTTAATCTTGATACTATGTAGTAATGTACTGTATGTATCGTAATCAGAAATATAAGATGCACATTATTCACAAACCTTTGGATTTCATGACAGTGAGTTGATATGGGTTATGAGTTAAACATTGACAACTGTTTCTGTATTAAATTAAAATAGCATTCAAGTGCAACATAGTTGGTACAAAAATCCATTAAACCAAAAATTTTAAGTTCTGAGAATGGGGTGAATAGTGAAACATTAAATCACTCACTTTTACATCTCTTTTCAAATCTTCAGTTTCCCCTTATGCACATCTTGGACTGTTTAACAACAAACTCAAGTAAATCTTTCACAGATATTACAATTTTTGCTGTTTCTCAAACTTGTAATATAATTTTGGCTTCCTGTTGAGATAAAGATTGTGTGACTTTTTTGTGAGACGTACACCACTGCGGTTGCTCCTCTCTGTATTTTATTGTTCTCAGAGTCCTCTGATTTTGACGAGACACGAGATCTGTGAGATGAAAATGATTGTTCTCTCTGTGGCTGATCGTCTGGGACTTTACCTTGGAAAACTGGGTTTAAAAAAACTACCATAATCCCAAATCCCACTTTGACAAAAGAAATAAATAAATACCTGCAGTTGGGGTTAAGAAAATAATTACACGGCTCACAGCCCCTTTACCGTACTTAGTATGGCAATATACCATCACTCATTCACAAACAATCATGTTCATTAACTTTAATTAAACGTTTAGAGGAATGGCTCTATGAAGTCTGCAGTCATTAAAAGGTTACTAAAAGTGAAACAGCACAAATGGCACTGCTGGAAGGGACAGTCCATGGGAACCATGGCAGCTCAACGCTCTGTGTAATGCCATACATACAGGTCAGATTGGCCTCATTAGACATGCAATCGTTTACTGCATGTTGACGACATCAGTGAAGGGTTTAAAAAAAACTCAAAGAGTACTGGCAGAATGGCCACTCACATGGAGCCCAGAGGACTTGGATTGTAAATTAAAGCTGGGATCCAAAAACAAACAAACAAACAAACAAACAAACAAACAAACAAACAAACAAACAAACTCTCTTTAAGGACATATGCCAATTCAGTCAAAACATATGTTTAATTCTTTTTTATTAAATATACTTTACTTTTTTCAATTACAACATACATTTCTTTAAGTGTTTCTTGGAAACAAGAAAATATGCAAACCGGAAAAATTTCTCATTTAGCATATCTATTAAAGTCTGTTCTGATTTAATTGATTTAATGTCCTTAAAGAGACTCAGTTCGTTTAACTGAATCCAAGAGTAAGACTGTCCTCCTTGAACCATTTTCCAGCAGTAATGATGTTCAGTTATTTGGGTTGAAAATAATCTTTTGTAGCATGTTCAACTGACAGGAGACAGCAAGAACTGTGAGCTGCAGATGAGTTCATGTATTATTTATAAAATATAAATGTGTTTTTTATAAGGAAGAAAGTAAAGCTTTGAATGTCGTTTGAGGTAACATTGGGAAGTTAGGATTTATATATATATATATGGAAAATTGATCTTATTAGCAGCAAAATATTAGCAAACGTGATTTTAGCATTAAACTTTGCTATGGCAAAATTACAGTGATCTCAAACATGATTTGTCCGTGAAGGCCAGCAATTAATTTAATTTAGGGAGACAGAAGACTTATCTCTGATTGTTATTTTTCAAAAGAGAAAAGACTTTGGTGACTGGCACAGTGTGTACCGCCCTCTCTTCCCATTGAAAAGAAACATCAACGAAGGACGGGCAGATGGAACGAAACCAATCTATGAAACCAATGTCGTTGTCAGCGTCTTTACGATGGTTGTGTCCTTACTCAAGGTCCTGAACAAGGAGATGGACACAGTGAAAACAGAATGATGATCTGTTTACTGAGAGAAGACAAGAGAGGGAGAGAGTAATATCCCGGTGGTTGTGAAAGACAAAATCATCAGGCGGGATAATTAAGGTTGATAAATACTCAGAGCTGCAGTGCACTATAAGAATTGGAAGCTCCGACTCTACATAGATACAAGATTCTTAAGTGCTTCCTGCCGCTCCAGGTGGTCCAGTTGGCAACTGTTTTGTGATGACATGGGCAAGGGAAGATGACTTCTGAGCCTCTCCAGCAGAGGTCAATCTACTGAGAAAAAGCAGGACCTAGATGGTGGAGAGGGGTCTGTCTGCAGCCATGGCCCGAGAGTTTAGGGGCCTGAGAGTTTAGGTGGAACTGATGTGAAGTGGTGTTTGTTTTTGAATGGTTTTAATTGATCAGTCATGACTTGAGACGCTCAGTTCGCAAATGAATGTGGTGGACATTTTCAATTTTAATCAGAGATTTTCAAACATACAGGCTACTGTGAGCCATAGCTAATGCGGACATAAACCTGAACAATGACATTTTCCTTGGGTAGCTAACTAGCTCACCACTTATAGCATGTCGAAGGAGAGGGAAAGTGGCGTGCCTAACTAAATCCCACGGTTGCCCCCCTCCTGCCCACCCCTCACCCATTTCCATGGGAACACCACCTCACACTCGACATGCCTCGCTTTGGTGACAGAGCGACAGAATTAACCCCTCTTTTTTATCGGATAACAATACTCAAACAAACTGCAGTGCAACCGCTGCACAAAGGTAGCAATCCATTCCTGAACAGGTGAACTAGCATAAACAACCAAAACAAAGCTAAGACACAAATAGTTTGTAGTCTCCATTTGACAAGTTCGCTACAATAACAGTACAACTCACCCCTTACAGACAGCACTGTAGCGGTTAAGTTAAACCAGCTGCGGTTTCCCCACCTAAAGATACTTAAATAATCAAATATCCACACAACGACAAAGACAGTGCCTCTGAAATTTAGCTAATAAAGACAATTTGTTTGTGGTTTTTGAAAACACCTATTTGTAGGACCACAATTCCACTGCAGGCTGCATTTCAATTGTATCAACAATATATATAAAAAAACAACCATATTCAGTGTCATTCAAAAAAAAGCAAGCAGTTTGTCAGCTTGTTAGCTGATGATGTTTAAAAAAAATGAGTAGTAAGCACAACAGTGATAACAATAATAGTAATGCAACAGCATGAGCTAACTAATGCAGAACTCTGAGCTAATTGGCTCAGAACATCTTGTGTCGATCACAATTTTGTTTGTATTGACAACTGGAGTTACAATACTGTCATAAGCAATACTACACTGAGCATGCTCCAACAAACCTTACTAGTGTAGACACTTCATAGACTAGTGGTGTGGGCCGCATTGACGGTTGGTTTATTGTGTGTTTCAGTACTTAATTGATTAATTAAGTCATTGATTGAGTCCACACACCTGGTTTACAAGGCCTAAATGCCTGGTTTCCATGGCTGCAGACTGAAAGTGAACAACAGAAAACTGCAAACACAGCGCTCATCCAGGACTGGTGTTTGACATCCTGTTGTCCCTGACTTTGCGTTGTAAGTCATAATGGATAGGTGAGTATGCTAAAAACCTAATAAGAACCATAAACTTTAAAAATATGCAATAATTTACAGTTTAGCTAGACCCAAAACATTGATTAAAAAGGATATTCAAACCTGAGGGAAGGCAGAGATGCAGACACAGATTAAGTTCTATGCCACTTTAATTCTGCCTGCCCGTAAAATCATCCAGAGACTGAGACCATGGTCACACATGCGCTAATGCAGGTGAATGACCATCGCCTGCTGAGGCGAAATTCATATCTTTTCATGCTGGCTGTGGGTGGTGCAGGATATGACGCACACGGAAATCAGTTTGCTTTCTTGTAGTCCATTTGATAATTGCATATGCTCTATTAAAAATACATTTTTTCACTAAATTATTTCATTTGTACATGTTATCATCCAGCCCTGCCTGTTTATTAGCTAACCATTTCAACCAGTAGATTTATAGATTGACTCATGTAAATTGCAGAAATTGAATATCTTCCTTCAACAACAAACCCCAAATCAAAAAAGCTAGTTCCTTCAACAAAGAAAGACCAGCATGTAGACTTCGTTCCAGTGCTTTTGTAAATTTCAAAGTGCTTGTATGGTAATTCTGGCCATGTAATTCAGTTTTCCCATAGTTCCTTGCTGCAACTGCAATTTTCACCACATAATCCTCTCAGCCTGGTTTAACAGGACCTCTTTTGGAGACTCTCTTAAAACGAACAGGATTCACTACATCTGTCTGCCAGTCGGAAGCGCACTCATTGTCAGGATCCCATTTGTAGAACAGAGGAGAGATCAAGCCAGGTAGCCCTGATATGCATATCACAAGAGCAGGTGCGTATTGTCTGGACGCTTCTATAAAACCTTATTCTTGCTCATGTCAGGATCTTACTGAGATAGCCTCGACACTCAACCCTTTTGTACTTTGCAGCATGTGAACAGCGACTGTAATTTCCCTTTTTCAATAATCGTCATCTGCTCTTGCCATCTCAAATTGAAAATGGAGTGAAATGAGGATTTCTGCCTGTCCGCTTCACACAATTGCCTGCATGCACTGTATAATCTCACCAAAACCAGTCTGTAAAAAAGAGGCCAGATGGAACAAGGCAAAATTAGATATAGAAAATAAAAAATATGATGTACTGTATTTTTATACTTGGTAAAATGTGTCCTACAGCTGGGTGTTTGAGTCACAGCCACTACTAGCCATGGCTAAAGGCCTACAGTCAGCTTAACTCTGTCAGAGAATAATTGAGAAGAATAAGTGTTAAACTGGTTAAAATACTCTGTCTCTTCAATCTGTAGCGCCCTCTCCTGGCCAGCTAAGTACAAGAAAAATTCATGAACTGGCCTTATGTTGGATTTGCTTCCCTCTGGTGGCTTAGTATGCGATTGGTTAGCATCACATCTGCAGTTTTGAGAGAAGCAATCTAGATCCACTTTTGAATCAGAGGTGCAGCAGAAGACCTGAGGCAACAAAGCGCATTTTCCTGTTGGGATACTCCGATAGGTCACAGAAAAAAGAAAGTGGAAACCATCTTTTAACTACTGCCTGGATTACTGGATGCTGAGATGTTGACATGTGAACATCTCATTACTCATTGTTTGCATAAATGGACACAAATGTAGATTGTTGGATGTGTCATGACTGTACAATTACAAGTTGAAATGCATTTTAAATGCAGATATGTTGCTTTCGGTTTTTTTACACTATGTTGGAAGGACAACTGGTCCAAGGTAGTTGACAGGATTCTCATCAGCAGCAAGGTTAGACTGGAAGAAATGTGGGAAGATTGTCTTGGAAGGTACTGGCAGATCTGAAGCAGTTGAGCATGAAAGATTCATCCAAACTGACAACAACCTGCAGCCTGTTCCTGGCGGCAGCATAATTAATTATTGCTTCACTTCCTTTGATAATTGCCCTGAAAATATTTGGTGTTGTTTGTTCGCTGGGTTCCCTTTTGTTGATGTTGGTTCAACATCCGAAACATACAGATTTCTTTATTGTTTACACACCCACACTGGGACTACAGACCAAAAGCTTAAAGTAATGGGCAAACCCCAAAACAACCCTGTCAAAATACAAGACCATTCAATGTTTTTCATTCAAGTCATGCTTTGTGAAAAAAGTACAGCCATTAAAAATTCTAATTTTAAACCACCAACTGGCTACATTAATTTGTCACCTGCACAAACCCGAGCTTAGTGCAGTACAATTAACTATCAGGTCTTTTTCATGAATAAAAGGATCAAAGTTATTTATGTAAAATGTGTCATTTATGTTATTTATGTAAAATAACAGTTATTTATGTCTTTAAGTAATGATTATTATTTTATTTTCATTTTTTTTTTACTGGTGCACATGAAAAACACAAAAATAAAGTGGATATCCATAACAAAGATAGAGCAGGGTCGTTAAGAAGTCTGAGGCTTATCTCCCTCGTCCATTAATGTTTTACATTATAAACAAAAACAAGCTGTTATAAATGGGAAAACACATAACAAATTATTCTGTAAAAAAGAAATGAAAATGATAAACAAACATTTCATAGAATAAATGTTTCAAAAGTATCAAACGTAAAATTACCCTCCCCCCTCTGGAAAGGTACAAAAGTAACAGGGAAATGACTCAGAAACCTTACGACCACATGTTTAGAACCCTAACCATCACACTACACTGTAAACCCCTGATTTGTAGTGTGAGAGCCTGTCTTTAACTTAACACAAACCTGTTCCCTTCAATAACAGGGGCTTCGAAAAGCTCAAACTAGCAGAGGATGGTTTCGATCCATCGACCTCTGGGTTATGGGCCCAGCACGCTTCCGCTGCGCCACTCTGCTGACAGTTATTCACCTCTGTGTTTTGACATATTTAATTTGTGGGTATGTATTATTCCAGCGCTACAATGTGGGGTTAAATTTCACTGAATTGCAGTGACAGAGAGGGAACATAAGAGGCCACTATCCTAAAACTGAGAATACCTGAGGCAGAAACTTATTTCGAAATAAAGACATTCTCAGCAGTGTTTCTTCTGCTGAGGTCTGTCCAAATCATTCATGTATGAGTCATTTTGTTGTAAAAATAAAAAGTTAGGAAGACATGACAAAGCTTTGAATGAAATATTTATCTTTGCTGGAGATTTTTGTTGATTTGCTAGCATCTTTAAAGGTTTTGTGGAGAGTGCACAGACTTTTGAGAACATGAGGTATAGCTTTAGAGAATGTGTGTAAACAATGCAAAAAACTGCAAGTACAGTAATATTTAAATAATGATATGCAATGACGTATAATTGATAAAATGTTGTTATGAGGTTTCAGTCCATATACCCAATGGCTCACATTGTTATGTGTTAGATACAAAAGGTAAATAATGTAGCAGAAATTGGATTCATAGAGGAGTTGGACAGATAAACTGAAACACCATGTTATTAAAATACTTTAGCTTTGAAGCAACCGAATTACAATCACAAAGGCGGCCAATTACAGTCATTAATGCAAATTAGCAGTAGGTTTCAGCAATAAAAGTGTTCTGACAATTAGCGATTTGATATGTGGGTTTCTGAAGCAACAAGAGGCAAATGAAAGAGGTTCAAAGGGGTCTCGTAGCTGGTGCTTGAATTGCCAATGTGTCGCGAAAACTGCAACATTATTTAATGGGGCAGGGTGAATAAAGTTGAAAGATTTCACAACAAATGGCAAACATAAAGAAACTGCATAGGCAAAGAGCGATGTTCAGGAGTCGACGCTAACCGGCAGGGACAGATGGATACTTAGCAGGATAGCTGCTAAACACTATAAATCTACAGCCTCCACAGAAACGACCTCAGAATTTGTGAGCTAAAACAAAGCTGGTATTTATGGCATGGCCGCCATTTGGAAAACACTTGTATCTAAGGCTAATGCACACAGATCCATAACTCTGTGTAAGGCACAATGAACCTGGACCCCTGAGCAATGGAAAAAAGTAATGAGAGTCTGATAAAATGGTTTTAGTATTCCTCCTTCATCTGGACTGGTTTATGCTTAGAGAAAGTCAAAGAAAGTATTTAAGTCATAATATCTGTTGCCAGCTGTTAAACATATTGGTGCATCTATAGTGTTATCAGCAGAGCTCTCATGGGACTCATTGGGTCTGAAGATGACCCTGCATGGTCACATGATGGACAAGGAATGTTATCTCATTTACCTCACATTTACCTTTTTTTCCCCATATTCCAAAACGACTGTCATCATACACACTGCTAAACAAATGCAAGAGTATTTTCATGAAGGCCAGAATGAGGTCAAATACCTCCCATGGCCTCCACAATCACCAGATCTAAACATCACTGAACCTTTATGGGACGTTGTGGCGTGCCAAGTGCCTATACAACAGTATTCAAATATTTTTCGGTGTTTCCGTTCATTTGTCCACAAATGAACATATAAATGATTAAACTGGTCATAATGGGATGTGTAGTACCTTCAAATGAACGACGGCAAAGAGATGATGAGGCTGTAGTTTGTCAATGTGGCTTTGCATACGCAATTTGGACCGACACTTCAGCCTGCAGAGTAGTGCGGCGCATGACCGGTCTCACCTCAGATCTTACTCTGGACGGCGCAGCGGATTTCACTCAACGCTGTAAGGGGGTATATACAAAGTAGTTAGTCCCAGAATAAATGTCGAAAGTTTTAAAGATAGCTACAGCGTCACTCAGATCAGGAAAATGTATACACAGAAGTGTGTAGCTTCGGCAACGTTGGGATTGCGCGTATATGCGTATTGATATTAACATTTAAATTCCTTATCGCTTACGTGACCCCCCGTAATAAGTGAGTGGTTTGTTCCACAATGATAGTGGTTCAGTGCAGAGCTGTTAGCTCAGCTTAGTCTGCGTCGCTGCTCGCTCGCTTGTTGTGTTCCTTTCTTGGTCTATCTCTTATAGCTCTTTCCACATTTTTGCTCTATCTCTGTCTCTGAAATTTTGCTTGGTGAGTAATTTTCCCCCTTCTTATCTTTTTCCTCTTTTTAATTTTTTTCTTTCTTCTTTTTTACATTTATTTTTGCTCTTTATGTTTTGGTTCTCATATATGTCTTCGCATATTTTTCCTTTTTTCTTATGGTGCAGGTCGACTTTTGGATATGTTACTGTTGCCATTCTGATAACGGTATTGCTTCAAAGATGAGCAAACACTTGCGTTTTTCTTTTTAGTTTGCAAAGGAACACTTGTAAATACGTGAAATAATATATGTTTAGCTTAGGTTTTGTTAATACGTTCATTTTTAATGTTATGCCATTTTTCTTCCTACTAGAAAAGTGTGATTGTTTTTTCTCTACTAAAAGTAACATGTATTGTCTTAATTTTTTGTTTTGACTTATTTTGTTGAATGCAGTGTTGTTGTTTGCTCTTGATATAAGAGTTACCGGTTATTTTGTTTTGTTTTACCTTTATTTTTTAATATAAAAATGTGTTCTGCAAACTTGCAGAAAGGGATTATTTTGCGCATTGACTGGAAATACGGCTTTGATTTGCTGTTCGTTATTCTACCGCCGCCGTTTCCTGTAGGTCTTCTACAGGAACCTCTGACAATTTCACCAAAACATGTACACTGATTAACCAAGAGAGACGGTACTATATGGGTGGACAATGTTTTGCCTGTTACGTTGACAAGCGTAATTGCAGACCCGTGCTTTCACTCTGTTGAGCTGCATCACTGAAGCCATATCTGGTAATTTGAGCTCATACTGTTTTATTTGGTCTAGGACTGCGTTAATGTCATTGTCAAAATTAAAAATAATTCTGATTATTGATTTTTCCAGTTGTATAATAAATGAAATATTATGTATTGACATAATTAATAACAAACATATTATATAACTGACAGGATTTGTTGTTGTTTTTATTATTATTATTATTATTATTAATATTATTATTATACAAATATTAATGTATTAGGGGTGTTAGTTTGTATTGTCTTGCACCCTGTACCATCAATGCTTGCAGCCAAGGAGTCATGGTATTTCAATATAAAAGGAATACAAGTACTTCAATAAATATTCACTATATGTTGAGAGGCAGCTCAAGGTCTTCCAGCAGAAATCAAGCTACAGACTTATATTTCTTCACTTCCAAAGGAAAGGAAACATATAGTTAGACTTAACGCAAGACAAGGACCGCCATTACCACTACTGACTGGTCTCATATGTACACCTGTTTGTTTGAAAGTTTGTCTGAAACCCACAGTCATATGGAAAGTTATTTGTTCATAATTATTACATTTATGCACTTTGTAGTAAGTGAATTAACATCACATGGTATGCATAGTGGGAATTAAAGCAGTTCTTTGGTAAATGTGTTGACGATTTCTATATGTAAATTCACATAAATTATTAATTATGTGTTAGCATACAATGATAATTAACGAGTTCTTATAGTTTACATTTCTTCTTCATAGTCTTTTAGGATCTATTAAGTTTTGAAACGCTTCTTGATAAGGAACATTTTTGAGCCATTAGAAAGAAATGACCAAAATTAATTAACACATTGGAACCAGCCAGCATATATGTCATAAGAACAGAGAGACATGAGGGGATTCACTTGGGGTGGAGGACAGCACTGCTGACTTGTCAGTAGTATTCTTAAATACTGTTATTATACAGTTTCTTCAGCACGGTTTTACATTGGAAGAGTTGATGAACTCTACAGGTTAGGGGGTGCTGGAGGTAGTTTGACAGGTTTGTCCAGGTGTGATGGGATCCTGTACTGGATGTGGTTTATCAATTTGGTGGTATGATATTGCGTTGTTGTTCAGTCATAGTACATGATTTTGAAGGCTTATCTCTGAACTTCATGTTGAGCATTTGTGTTCAATTTTGTAAACGTCATTTTTGTTACCAAATTTGGAGATGTTTTTAGGGATCAAATGTCATTCTGAGTTTTGTAGACACTTTTCATGACTGAGTTATTAAGACTAACAAATGAAGCTTCTGTGTTTATGATACAGAAGAAGTAACCAATATTGTCCTCTGAATAACAGCAAGCCCAGCTATGGAAGGCAGTCTGTGGTCTTACTGCCCTGTAGTGTTTCTGTAACATTCAACCCACCATTTAATGCAAATACAGTTTGCATTAAAAAAAAAATGCCACAACGAATGGGAAAATGACTGAAAACAAGTAGCACATTTCTGTTTCTGAGTTAGGCTTAAAGATACATTTGACTGCATCATCATCTGTCTGTAACACTGGTTTATAAATCATTTTTGTAAATTATTTCGACACAGTTTTTTGAACATAATTGTCTATTCATGCAACCATACACAAATATTTTAAAACTGCTCTCAGTGTTATTGTTGAGCCCTTCATTGTTATTCTGATGACACAGCAGCTATTCATGAAATATCAATGTCATACTCAATTCATACTCAAATTTTGTGACCAAGCCATTACTTCCTTTAATATGAATCTCCACTACTTCCTGTAGTCCTGCCAGTTTTGCGGTTTGAAAGCTTCATAGTTTTATTGGCCTTAAACTGGAATACAGGTATAATAATGTATTTTTGACTTCTCTAATTGTATTTGGTATTCTAAACCATCCCTCCAGCTGTATATACACATATGGTTAATAATGAGTGAGTTGTATTCATCCATATTTTCAATGGGAACCATTACTTTTGCCTCAGAATTTTCAAACGGACTGAAATGAACTGTCGTGAATCTAAATTAGTTTGCTAACCTGTCAATCTTGCAAGGAATTTCCCAGAACCCTATGTGTTTTCAGTTCAGTGGAATTGCATGGAACTTTTGCCACGCTTATTTCAGTTTTTTGTGCAGTCGTGTCTGTAAATATCAGAGTTGCAATATTAGCCTGACTTTTTATATCACAAGGCCAGAGCCTGGACTCAAATGATACCCCTTGCAAACATTGGTAGCTGCCATTCAGGAGCGTGTCTGAAAGAGGAGGCACAGGGTGTGTAAACAGGAAAGGAATTGGAATTTGACAGGAGATTTGTGCTTGGGACATAGACATAGGTGGTACAATCTTCCTGTTTTGTTTTGCCATCATGGATGGTTCTGGCTATTTGAATCTCAGCAGTGTTTCTCTAGAAGGCATCTCAGAATTGTCAATTGCCATTTTCTGAATTATAGACAGGGAAGCAACAAATATTGTGCTCCTTAGTTGTTTCTACATTGTTTATATGAAGCAGGTGTAGTACAAGTCATGGAACTCCAACAAAAATTGGCTTATCTTGTTATCCTCTATTAATTGCCAATTTGAGTCCAAACATTGTTGGTAATGATCACATTATGAGCACAATGGCCTGTATTTTCATAACCTTGATAGTGTTGGAAATGCATTAGCAGTAGCGGTGACAGTAGGGAGTTTGGCAGTGTCAAAATCAAGTTGGTAAGTCTCATGACCACCATGAGTGGCAGAAACAGAGGCAGTGTCATAAAAGAGGTTGGGTGATGAATACATGAATACATGAATACATGAGCTGTAGCTATGAGGGGTGAATCCCATAATGGCAAACTTGGCCCTGCTGCTTTTACCCCTAAGAGAGCATTAAGATCCTGGCAAATTCCCACACATGTCTAGAGTAGTCCGTCCTTAGAAACGACATATTCATGAGGAGAAACAAGAAAGCCCCTCAAATTCTTAGTAGATCTGGTTAGAATCTGTTTAGACTGGTGAGTTTATTTACATTTTAATTGTAACCAGATCAAATTATGGTGCACTGGTTTAATTCCATTTTCACAATCAACAGCAACCATTTTATTAATTTGCTTGACAACAAATATCCTGACACCCACTGCAGCTGTATATCCTCAATAAAGATCCTATCCGCAATAAAGATCCTCATTAGTTGTGAATGGCTGATTTTACACATTGCTTTCGTGATGCATGGGGAGACCAGCTCTCCTGTATATCAGCTCCTAAGGCCTCACTCAAACCACCTGCAGTTAAGCCCTCACACTGGCTGTGTCCTCTGTCACATCAATCTGGCAGCTGGGACCTTTGGCCGTGTTACCTACAGCGTAATGTAAGGAGAAGGGACACTTCCCGTCTTCACAGAAAACGTGAGTAGGATTTAGCCGCAGAGCTACATGGAACTTACCTTCGTCTGAACTGTAAACACCCAAAAACGCTACATATATTGCTATGATACAGTCTGCTACCAGTATTTTAAATGAAGTTTCACTCTTACTGTATTCAGTATGCATCATTTTCTGAGACTCAATCACACAGTCCTGGTCCCATTTTATAAGGCTTTCACTCCATGGCTCAGTTGCCATCTTCTTTTTGGCCCAAATATGGAGGTGATGCCAAAATGTAGAGATACCCTGCTTCTTAGTTACCATGATAATTAAGCCATTGGGCATGGCATCTTTCCAAATCAGATAATAACTGATTGTAATCCATACTGTAGGGCAGAATCATACTGTAATTTCTCACGGTAACATGCCAGTGTGTGGTGACTGAGGTCTGCGCCGCGATGTACCACTGGAACGATCCGGAAGTCTGAAATGCATTGTGAGTGTTCCACATTTCCACCAAAACACTGACATAGGTGTACTGAATCTTTGGTTTAAGGGATGTTTTCCTTTGAGCCTTCCTCCACGAGCGTCTACCCCTCCACCCCCACCCCCACCCCCTGTACTGTAGGAATATCAGACTTGAACCTTGATAATGGGAGAGATTGTGTGTCACCCTTTAGTTTGCTTAGTAGGCCGCCTGTATATTAACAGAGAGGAGTACTCACAATTCACTTCAATGATACCTTGGTACAATGGTACTTTTCGCTTCATAAAATCCCATTTAGCACTTGGCTGACTCTTCAAGGGTCAATGGAAATCGGAAGAGCGTATCTGCATGTTAGAAAAGACTGTGAGTAACTGGTTGAGCAACCGAACTGACAGCTAGCTGTGAGGCGCTGGCTATTGATCTAAGGTTGTGTTGGGATCGCTCAGCGGCATCGAAAGCAGCCATCGCTTTGACCTTCTCGGTGACAGAGTGGACAGAATGAGGGCCATGCTGGATTTCCCACAATTCTCACACTGCCAGTTGGCAGATTTGAGTTTCACAGGTGCATTCCTCAGCTGGCAGGTCTCAGGTATGTCCCAGAGCTAGTTCAGCTGACGAAGCATTCCATGGAAGTAGTGAAACCTAATCGAGGAATTTGATGAGGTCAACATCCAGATATCTTAGAACCTGTCAAGGCTGAGAGAAATATTCAGTAGAACAGAGTCACATTTTAACAAGCGTTCAAAGCTCCTGTTGTTTGGTTGATGTCAAACGATGGTAATTGTTTTCACTGCTTTCCTCTGGTCTTTGTCTGTTCTCTGCTCTGATTGGTTACTTATATCATCACCATAAAATATTTCTTCATGAGCTAATATAGAGGGAATAACTTTCCAGTTGCTTGATTCTGGAAGTTTATTGACATTTGGTAATTCTTACTCAATTGTCAAAACCAAGATGGGATGGTACTCTAACAGATTTAATGAGGACATCTCTTTGCTTACTGTCTTTAGGGAAACAGTGATATATTAATGCTTAGTTTGCTACTGCTTATGACCTTAGAATCAATTGGATTCATTTAGATCCTACCAATATTGTAAACCCCAAGTAAATGGAAACCTTATAATTTATGTCAAATTTTAAAAAATTACAAAAGACAAATGTTCTTGATTATAGTCTGATAAGTGAATTAAGGAACATTTGTTCAAATATCAGAGGTTCCTGTAAACTATAGCCAGAATCTTGTCATACACAATTTGATGAACTAAATCATTTTCAAAGTGAAAGCAGACTGCACTACTTACAAGTGCTTAACTAGCCACCTTACATTGGTGCGCTTGGTTCATTTTAGGGTGAAGCTCTTGATAGCATATGCTAGTTGAAATAGAATACACTGCAGTGCATTGAGATTCTGTGAATTAAAATATACAGCAGTCAACATTTTGGTAAGGCAGAGCAATTTTCCTCAATATGAGGTGAAATATGATTAATACCGGCAAGGTAGACCAGGTAATGTAGAGGATGTATTTTTCCCAGTACCTTATGCTCAGTGAGGCGTATGCTGTATGCATAAATAAATAATGGTTGCAAAATAAAAATGAACCTCAACTGTTTGTTCTAAGATGTGCTTGTTGTGGGCTGACACCTGTGAAACTGCTGCACTGCTGGTCATATCCTCATCCGTGCAGATGGCTCTGTTGTAGACACAATATTTTTAGCAACTTGGACGATAGCGTGGGCTAAAAAGTTGCCGTTTAATGACACTGCATACATCACCCTTACCGTAAAGTACGTGAAAAATCCTCACCATCTCTAAGCGACAGAATGAGAGATGATTTCCGTCAGCTTTATTTCAACTGTGTTTGTTTATTTCAACTTTTTTGCTGCACTTTGCTCCTGCGTGCCAGAGTATTTCCGTTTTTTTCTGCTCCGCTGCCACTGTGACTGAGTAGTTTGCCCTTCCCTCCTCAAGGTCATCGATCACGCTGCCAGTCAGCGGGATGGCGCAATCGCTCCTGTTTATTATTGAGAGGTGAAAACAAAAAGACACTCAATACCATAAACGGAGGCAAAATTGATTGTTGTTCCAAGTGTCGTAATTTGGAGAAGTAATGCATTTTTCCGGATGATCGCTCTAATATTCTGACACCCGCACTGTAGTGAACTGAATGAGGATCCCGCTCCTTAAACAGAACGCATGTAGAGCTATGGACTTATTAAGATTTGTGCGACAGGGAGGACAGGAGATAAGTGAACTTGTCTGCTCATAGCTTGGCTGGATGCAGGGAGGGGTGTGAATTTGTAGTACCCTATGGCTTCGAGAGATCAAGAGAACCCGCTGGGTAGGTGTATAAGGACTGGTTCCAAAGTTTTTTCCAGCTACAGCCACTGGATATTTTACATCTCTTGTGGAAACCTTGACGGTATACTTTAAATTTCTGTCTCATTATCATTCATTTAGATTACGTACTAGATTGTTATTCAACTGTTTGACATTATTATCTATGGGCTGAAACATGGTTATGTAGATGACTGAAATGCACGATAGCTCATTGATTAGAGTTTAAAAACTTTGTAGTGTTGTTGGTAGTGGTGCATTACATTTGAGATGTGCATAGGTTGTATATTTGTATTTAGTGGTATATGCAAACATAAGTTTCACAAGGTCAGTTTTCACATGGACAGAAATATGTTGACATCACTTTTCCGATCTTACTTTTAATGGTGCTTTAGTTCTGTTAATGTCATTTTTATTTACAATACATATGTCTGTAAACATACTCAAGATTTCCTCTTTTTTGTGGGACTCATCATTTTGAATTGAACAAATTAAACTGGAATAGTAAGAGTAGTAAGAAAAAACTATCAGTGGTACTGTTCTTGAAATTGAAATCTATCCATCTAAAAATGTCAGACCTGGAAATAATTTAATTCCTGTCATTTTCGCTTTCCTGCTTTAAGTCACAGAGGAGGGGAGCGTTTTGACGGCTCGGAATTTTCAGTGAACTGTAGCTGAAGCTGTTCCTGTATTAGTTCTGCAGAGGTAGCAAATCGACAGGCAAAATCTACACATCATAAAGACGGAACGTATCGCTGTTCGTGTTGGTAGGTATTAGCTCGATTATTGTTTTTTAGCGCTCTATCCAACGGACACGCTTCTGGCAACATCTGTCAGTGTCAGTCACGTTAGTACCTTGAGTACACCCACTACACTTGCCGGAGGATCTCGAATGTTCTGACAAACTGCTGCTCATTGATAAATAGTTTGCCCTGCCCCATCAGTAAAAGCCGAAGACAGGCTACTTCTGCATTCTGACGTGTTCACTCGCTGACAGACAGCGGCCAAGACCAGACCTCCTACCCCGCCTCCACCTTTGATATCCTGCAGTCAGCAGTTGACACTGGCATGCAACCCATTCATTTTCCAACTGGATGTACTTAGTGTTTGCTTTCACCTCTGTTTTCAGAACGATCATTAAAACAACAAGGTATTCTTTACCTGGTTTCTCGCTTTGTATTCTGTCTGAATATGTTGATCTGTGGTATACATGCTAGTCTCTCTGGAAACAATTAGTTTGCCATGCTATGCTAAATGTCATTTCCCTACACAAATTTATATCTGAAAATGGTGTAACGATCTCAAATGGTTCTTCTGTTTCTTCTGAAAGAACCATGGTAACAAGACGGTAAAACACCATGAATAAGTGTTATTTATATTATTTCTATTTTCAGAATCTATAACGTCTCAGTTAATCAAATTTTAAACTTTCTTGTGCATTTATTTATGAGAAAAACAGGTGCTTGACTAAACAGGTAAAGTTCTCTAAGCATTTTTGAATTATAGATAGAATATTTAAATAAAACTGGGCCTGTAACTCCTTGGTGGATGGCTCAGTTCCCAGGTAGGACAATGCTTTTGTACCCTTCAGCAAGTTACCTAACCAAAACTGCTTCAGTACACTTTGCGCATGTATGGATAGTGAGTCAAAGTCTAAATTGTTTAAGTTGCTCTGGCTAAGAGTATCTGCTACATATAATGTATGCATGCATCAATGCATGTAAATTGTCTCTGTTTCTTTCCTCTTTGTACATTAACAGTGCATAGAAAATAACTAAATGTATGAGTCTGTATTTTGAATTCTACTATTGAATTAACTGCCGTGTTCAGCATTAGCATTCATTTTAGTAATTAGCCTTTGATTATCCCTAATTGTGTCTAAATATAATGTGATGCCGTACCAGGAAAATTTTGCTATTTAAATTCCACTTTTATAATTGGCAGCTGCTCATGACATCAAGAGAGCCACGGCCCCATTGAATCTACCCACAATGCTTTTAGCTGCATCCCTGGGATCTTTTCCTCGAACCTCTCTGCTCTTTGTGGGTATCATTAAATCTCGTTCATGATCCCCCCAGGAAAGTAAAGTGGAATACTCTAATGGTAGTGTGGTAGTCATGGGTGCTGCTTTGTTCCCCCAGGAAATATGAATATAATATCAGCACAGCTCATTTTCTGCAAATGCTAAATGCTCTAACATGCAGAATTTTCTTATGGCTTGAATCATTTAATAGTACATTAAATAAATAGATAAATAAATGAACATGTCAACTAGTCACATGTCTTTGTTTGTATTAGCTCACCTAGTATACTTTTGGTCACTCAGAGCTCCAATAAAGAAAAACTGCTGTTCTGTCAGGAGAAATTGATTGATTGACTGAGATAACTTTATGTTAGACAAAGTAAAATCGATGTTCCCTATATAAGAGAAACATTAGCTTTTCTTTAGTAATGAGGTAACACTGTTGATAGGTCACCACATAATCTCTCTGTCATAATCATCTTGGCCTGTTGATCTACAATCTGAATATCCATGATGAAATTGGGAGACGATTTTGTTTTGACAGTGTGGATTGATGAGATTTAAAACTTTCAACTCATTACCTGTTTCTGCTACCAGGGCACAGATTTGAGTCACTTATAATAAAATGAAACGAATACCCTTTTTGTGAGGCATGTGCATGTATATTTCATTGTTTTTTAAGAGCTTACCAAACCTGAGAAAGGAATTCCAAGTACAGCACATTACAACAGAGACAACCAGGTTTCTCTCTTTGTTTTGAGTTTTTTTTTTTTATTTGGCTTTGAGTTGTTAAACCTAATAAACTAATATAACATTGATGAATGTGACTAATGACACTATTCACTATTTCTTATTTGGTTGTCAAATGATATATTTGTATTTATGAGCACGAGGAGAAAGTTTTCATTTGAAAGAGTCATAATTAGGTAATTCTGAAAGACATCAGTCTTATTCTTTAACACTGAAGACCTTATTGCAAGGGGTAGCCTGTAACAGTGTGGTCTTCCATTAGCTTCAGTTGCTGCAATCAGCTATTTTCCACAAGATTCAACTCTGTTCCCATACACTGCAATGGACTGCACTATACTGTTTATATTTGTTGACGTATATATGACGGCACAGAGCATTGCCAGCGAATACAATGCAAAGAAGTAACCTCTGCTCCACACAACGTTACAATGCCATTCCCCTGTAAGAAATATGTTCAGTTTTAACAGACAACCTACAGGTTTATTATTTACTCTTATTCATACAAGACCTGCCTGACATATTGTTATTGATTAGGTTTTTGAGCTGGCATCTCAGCAAATTTTTTAAGTGTATCCAATTTTTCTTCCAGATTGCTTATATTTCTGTTGAATTTCTCCAGCATTTTGGTTTTAGTATTTCAAGAACAAGCTGTTTTGCATATACACTCTTCCTATCTGCTAACTGTGTAAAATTTTTGTGACAGACCACACCATTTAAAGCCATGATGTCACTGGAGAAACACCCTAAGTAGTCATTGTGTTCTGTTATGCAGTACTACACACCTTTATTTGCTAATGTACGTAGATTTATATTCTAGCAGAATTCAGTACTTTGCTGATACAGCCCCCTTTCTTGAAACTGAATGTGAAATATACTACATGACTACACAACGAGCACAAAAAGACATTCACCCTGCCTTCTTCATGGAGCGCATTGTACAGTATCTCAGTTTTAATAGTAATTCTCTGTTACTTTGACCCCAGTAATAGTTCTACAAGGTGTGAGTCTCATTAAAAAGAAAATACATTGTTCTTACACAAAACACGGAGAATAAGAGTTGGAAGAGATCCACAGGAGACAAAACAATTCAAGAGAGATTAAGTGGTTCTGTGCAGAATTGCCTTGCATGTTGCCATGTTTATGTTCGCCTTTATAAAATGTGGATTTACACCAACGTAAGCCAGGTAATACAACAGATGAACGAGAGATCGTCATTAAAGGATCTTCACTGAAACCGAGTATGGATTTTATTATTTTGATTTACTGATGCAGTAAATGATTCTTAATTTATATATCCCTAGTTACTCATTCCTTACTCAGATTAGGTCTACGTTCTTTCAGTTCAATAATGAATAAGTTTCTAACATAACTGACATCCTTTTTCATAATTGGATGCTCAAAATAAGCATAAACACACATTTATTGCTGTAATACAACTTTTTCTTTCATAGTTAGCTAACATACTGTCTGCTAAAAGAAGATGGATTTGATGAGAGGAGGAAATCTCCTGAGGAAATTTCCGGAAACTCATTGAAGTGGAATTAGGAAATTGTTTTGTTTCTCACCCATTTATGGCAAGATTAAAGACAAAAGCAAAGGAATATGGAAGCAAAGATCACATATGTCACTTAACTAGCAATTTAAGGGCACATGCTGTTTCAGACAACCCAAACAAGTTTATTTCACCAACTGTCTGCACATCGAGTGCAGTGATACATGGCTAAAATACATTTCAATGGTTTATTTTAAGATTTTTTTTTTCAACCTTGTTGAATTAGGCTCCAATGATGGTAGAAGAGGCGTGAAAATGCCTTGTCTCCCATTGTATTTTGTTGCAGACGCAGCACACATAACTAACCATAAAACAACATATCAGCAACCATTTATCCAACAGCATTCAAATTTGCTCATGTGCTGAATCTTTTACAATGAATTCAACATATCTTGAAATTCTTCCCCCCATCACCATCATGTTTGTGTAGTGCCCAAGACATTGTATGCAAACGAGTGCTCAGGTGCATAGCCTTTGGTAAACACAGAATGCTACTTGTCGGAGCAGGCCTCGCTAACGCTGATGTGTCTGTGATACTTTCATCCAGGTGCTCCTTGACACTCAAGCTGTCCTCTTAAAATCTCTAATGGAATGGAATTTTTATCACAATCCCTGTGACCAGTATGCTTGACCAAGTGAGGGAGTAATGAGTGTCTCTGTCACCTCTGACAGTACGGATATGACTCTCCAGCTCCCGTATCCGTTGAATTAATTTCTCTTTGTGTGACATTCACATATGGTTAGCGCTGGGCCACCTTTTTCCAGTGCTTAAGCCTGAATAATATGGCCTGGAATTTGATCTGCAGTTTTTAAATTAAATTCTTTACTTCATTTACAAAAGTATAAGTAGAAAAAAAATTCATTTCGGTGAGTTCCATTCTAGAAAAATCCTCTTAACACTGCACCACATGTCAGTTATATTACAGTTAGCAGTTATCAAATTAAATTAAGGTATATGCGGTACTTGCAGGAGCTCAAACTAACTCCACTCAAAAGTGAAATCTGCTAGCGATACCACAAGACTTTACATAAGAAGACTTTTGGTATTGACTTTTAAAAAGTTCTGCAGGTGTCTAGTGTGTGGAATGATCATTTCAATTCCTGGCTTTAACAGAGACCTGGATATCACCGCTGGGATGTTGTATTATGTCTATTTAATAAATTGTACAAATTACTGTTTATAAATCTATTACTTGGATATGTACTATATTTCTTGGTTATTCTATGTTTATTACAGTGACTATTACTTTATTTTTAGCTTTGAACTGCTGTAACAATGTTTAATGGACTTCCTGTATCCGTGCTGATTGTATGCGCTCCTTGTAAGTCACTTTGGATAAAAGCGTCTGCAAAATGAATAAATGTAAATTCTAACTACTACAGCACCTACATACAGGATCATCTGTACTAGGTAGCCTGCAGACTAGTAGGCTATGGGGTAGATAAACCCACACTTGCCATCTTGAATGTTTTAAACGAAATAAAAAGGAATGTATTTGCACATGATTAATTTTTATTTGTTTTATTTTGGTCTTAATACACATCCATAATACTTATCGTACTGCATAAGTTCCATGTCTTTATATACCAGCTGGAATGAATAGTGGTTTTGTCTTTGCGTTGGGAGGTGCTTTGTTTTGCATTCAGAAAGGATACAAAGCCAACGGAGTTTCAATGGGCCGTTATCACAGCCTACGTTTTTATCAAGAACTTGTCATTCTTGGGAGGCTAGTGTCACAAGAACAGTGTCTAACGTGTAAGTGAGGGTTTGATGAGTACAGAAAACATACACAAACACACACACACACACACACTCATAAATTCAATGGCGGCACAAACACTTGTTAGTGGTTGGTCGACTCACATCACCTGCAGCTAGGCCCTCATCTCTGCTCCAGGCAGCTGGTTGACCTGCATAGCTCCATCACTGCATTTATATTGTATCCCTGCAGATTCAGCCTGTCGATAAAGACAGCAAGTAACATTTGCATTTAACTATTAGCCAAAGTTAACTAAAACAGTGTTGTCTCAATCTAGGCCAATGTTTGGCAATTAAGGGGGAACATATGGGTGTAGCGGATGACAGTCAGTGCTTTAGAACTTCATGTAAAATGTCTAATAAATAGCATATCGTATTTAAAATAAATGAGCATGTTATAGGACAATCTGGTGCAGACAAACAGAATTCGATCATAATTTTGTTCTGCGTTTTCCTATTCTTCTAAGTATCTAAGTTCTTTAAAGTATCTGTAATGTGCTTGCGGCTGTCTCATGTCCTTTTTCAATTACAGGAGTCTGTGTACAACCCAGGGTGAGAGCATTGGGACCAAGCACCAATTATCACAAAGTCCACCTTGGCCAGTATAGACAGGTATGTGCAGGTTGGTTCTTAATACCATGTGACATGCCGGAGACAATCTGTTGGTCACATCTGTTTAATCTAGCCACTTCCCTGCGTGCATCTCTGGACCTTGTCATCTCACCGCTTCATGAAAGTGTCTCTCCTGCCAACAAGAGAATCACCGCCTGTCAGTCAATGTTCTGCCTCTCATTGCTCTGTTTTCTGTGTGTGTGTGTGTGTGTGTGTGTGTGTGTGTGTGTCTGCTTTAGGTGTGTGTGTGTGTTTGTGCAGCATCACACTTTTGGATCTGGTGTGTGTGTGTGTGTAGTGTCACACTTTTGGATTGTGTGTGTGTGTGTGTGTTGTGGTGTGTGAACACCTGCTCGGTGGAAGAGGAAGTGCCAAACAAGAACTTGAAGGATTGCAGTGATCTTATTTTTAACCCCAAAGCCTTCTAGAGGGTGTTGTTTGAGAGACTGTGATTGGTTTAGTTTCTCAGGAAATGACAATGCCATTCTGAGAACATATGGCAGTAAGGGCCATGGAATTGTCAAATTACATATAGGTATATTATATATAAGTATATTTGCATATGATATATGAATAATGTATATTAAAATGTAATAATATATGTAAGTGAAAGACAAAAAGAATATGATTATTTTGAACATCAAAGGATTTTGCATCAACTGACATGTTCAAAAGATCTGCTCCTATTTTCATATCATTAAAATGTAAACTTTTAAATTTGTTCTTATTTTTGTAGAAATGCACTTGATGTGTTGTAATCTTATTTCTTCATCAGATTTAGAATTCTTCAAAATCCATCTTCAGAATTGTCATGACAACCCAACAAATATACAAACAACAGCACAATAAGTGACATGTCACTTAATGTCACACAACGCTCAATATAGACACAAGCTGTTCAGGACCAAACCGAAGCAGAAAGAAAATGCTAAAGTTTGAGGACCAATAATGCAGTTATTTCATTGGAAAGTGATTTTCTTTTACTAATTCCCATTTCAACAAAACATTGTATTTCTTGAGAAAAAAATACAATATGGGAAAAAAGCATGCTTATTTTAAATTTTTGGCAGACTTGAGTGCATTCATTATACTTTGCAAGAATAAAACCTTCACCTTTTCTTGACTATTACCATCATCCCACCCCCACGCCCCCCATCCCACACACACACACACACACACACACACACACACACACAGACATACATTTTCCTCCAAATACCACAGCTAACCTTTCCATTTTTTACTTCGTAGTGGGAGCGTCAAATTCACTTCCTTGAGGGATGTGTACATTTCAGTCTTCAACGTCTCCTTTTAATTATTTACAGTACACCAATTAGCTCAGTTGTATATTCAGTTTGACACAGAAAAACATGTTTGCAAATTATAATCATAAACTAAATCATAGGTGAAGATTACACTTGTTCCCAGTTGGTAACAATTACAGAACATTTAGATAAATGTGTAAGTATAACTTTATATAACCTAATAAAGTATGTTGACATAAATACATGAAATAATAGGGTTGATCTAGCCAGTGTAATTTCCCAAAGCATCTCACACACACAAACAAACAGGAAATCATTTTAAAAGGAAATAAGGAAATTGAATCTTCCTGTCAAAATACTCATACTTTCAGTGAAATATCACATTTTCTGACCTCTGTGAAACACCATCATCAGTCTGCGGGATTTGATATATCATGTGATTGTCAAAATGACCCTAGAGTGCCTTTAATGTGTTTTATACCACAGCCTAGCAGAATTCTCGTTTCTGATTGGCTGGAGGGTGTACATTACTTTTTTGATAAGTGGATAACTATGAAATAGCTCCAGCCAAGATGATTTGTCACTGTTCCAAATAAATACTCTGCCTATGTTATCTGCTACCAACTAAATTCATCTATTTCATGGAGGGAACATCCCTCGGCTTCACCTCAGGGTGTTCTTTGCCTCCTTGTAAAATGTAATTTGCTCCCCATCTTGTATTATCCCTTACATAATAAATACAAGTATAAGTAAGAATAGAAAAGTAAAGGTAATATTTTTTTCCAACATTACTGTAGGAATTTGAGTGTCAGTGTGTTGTATCTCTATAGCTGCATGTGGTACAGACGTATACATTGCATATAGGTAAGCATATGTTCATACAATCTATTTACAGGCTAATTTTAACACAATGGCTACAGTGGCTTTGGACAGATATATTTTTTTTTGTTTTTGAACAGCATGTATTAGCAGTACATTCAGTTCTCGATTTTTGAAAGGGCCTAAATTCCGCCTCTACATGTGTACAGGCTACCTGTGCCAAACTCTAAAAACGGACATGTGAAATGTACTGCATATGAAAACGTTTACGTGGAGGAAGTCTATTTTCAGAATGGCCGATCCACCTGTGTTTCTTTTGTTATGTTGCTTCAGGATCAAGATAGTTTAGACAGTTTCACAATATCAAACTCACAACACCAAGTGACATCATGTGTTATGCCACAGTTAGCCTCGCTTCATAAATGCATGTTTTATGTCACCCTTTATAACATTTAGCCAGGTGACATTCTTGGTTATGTCACATGCAGTATAACATGTTGCATAAGAAAGTGTTATGACTCACTTTATGAAGTACGACATTTGCTTATGTACAGTTTGTGAAGGCATTATGTCGTGTTTATGAAGGCTTTACGTATGCTCCGTAAGCCTTTATTCACAACACTGTTGAAAGTGTGACCGAACATTTTATCAGAAAGGCACATAATGGACTTGGATTATGTAAAGCTCTACTGGGATTTCATTTCAATGGCTTTTCCACAAAGATATATGTAATAGCTGTTCAGGGATACAGAGAGGGTGATTTTACCAGTTTGTGACATGTCAGATTATTAGGTAACCAGAGCTCTTTGCATATTGTCAGAGGACTAGAGGAAATCTCTCCAAACATGTTTTTGATGGATAAAAGAGATATATTTCAAAGGAAAAAATATTCTGGGGTCAAAGTTAAATGTTGTGGGTTTTGAAAAAGGGGGTGGAGGGATTTGCAAAAATACTTTTGGGAAGATATTCAAAAGCCCAAACCCTTGTCTCTCCTCAGTTGGCTCCGCACGTCGCTTAACTTATGAACTTTTCTGTATCTTTCATCATTTTCATGCTGGCTTATTTGGCTGACTTGTCTGTTTGCCTGTCAGAAATACTCTCAGTGGGAAAGTTACATTTAATTCGGATGGTTCAGGATGAACCTGTCTGATAAATATGCACGTTCTACTCAGTGCACCTGGTGTTCCCCCCCTGTTCTCACAGGTGTGCCACATGAATTGAACATTCTAGAAATAGTGACTCAACAAGTAGGAACAGCTTGAGTTCAGGATTTTAGCATATGCGCACTTTTTCTTTTCACTCTGCTGAAAATCAACCCCATTGCCTCAGACTCTGTAGCAAAGTGACTTAACCGTATAAATCTCAGCTTGCATATTGACATTTCTGGCATCAACATTAGCATTGAAAGTGGTTCGTTCTGCCAGCCAAATTAAGAGAATGTGGTTTCTGCTACAACAAAGTCCTTCTGTTCAGCAGGTGTTGAGGGAACGGTGATTAGAAGGTGTCTGAGAACCATGCACCCTGTTTGCAACCCACAATTACCTGTTCCATTCACTGTGTTCTATGTTAATATCCTGTTGTCTATACACTATTGTGACATCACAACAGTTGCATTGTGACTTCACAGCAGTTACCATTACAAATTACCATTGTGACTTCACAACAGTTACCATTACAAATTATCATTGTGAATTCAAAACAGTTGCAACAACAGGGAATGTGAAAGTGATTTTTAAGGACTCAGGGCCAATTTTATAAAAGCCTTTAGCACATGTTACAATTTTTGCATATGCAGTTTCAGTGACATGATTTGTGATTGGAGCAAATGAACCACCTTAACCAACCACACGATCTCTTTTTGCACCAGCACAACCGTTAAACTCATATTAAAAACTTTAGTAATTCAGGCCCTTATAGGTGTGAGACTATTATCCCAGGCCCAGGTATTCTTCCAGAATTTTTTTACTGTAACATTTCAGGCTGTATGTATCAGCAAATTAGCATTGGCACCCATTTTCTTCCTGCTCTCCATGTCCAAGAAATTCAAAGTGATGTTCATCTGATATTTAAAGAGGAGACGTGCTGTGGAGACAGACTTGAGTGGGAGAGGAGAAGCTCGGAGCCGGCACTTGATTTGTGCTTCTGCAGTCTTTAATCACTGCAAAGAGAGCAGAAACGTGAATTATAGATGCGGTATAATGAAAATTTTATGAAATGTTATTCATGCATTGAAATTTGTCAAACATCTCAGCTACACCAGTCCACGGACTCTCCAGAGCTCTTGTTATCCTGAGAGAGGGCGGGCCGGAGGACTCATTTTCTTGGGTTAATTAACGGTCTTAATTGCATTATGGGAATTCAGGAGTCCGTCGTCAGTTGGTCAGTTCCAGTGGAGCTGGCGTGGGCTAACACTCTGAAAGGACAGAAAGATTTATGAGCTGTTACGTTGTGATTTTCAAAAACCGAAAAGAAAAAAAAACACGATGCTGAAATGAAAGTGGAATTGATTAAAAAATATTTTTAACTAATTGTAATCCCGTATCTTTTCGGCATGTATTCTTGTGTGCGCCTTTAGCCTTTAATTATGGATTTTTGGTGATTTCTACTGATTTCCTGTATAACACAAATATACTTTATATTGAGTTAAGGGAAGATGATTCACATATTGGCATAAGTATAAACCAGCGTTAAGTAATACATCAGACCCGACTGACATAGAGTTATAGCAGTTTCTGCTTACATGAGAACATTGTATGAGAACAAACAACTCATTTAAATTGTACATTGTGAGTTGAGTCACAAAGAAAAGGGTGTGAATTGCTTATATATTGCTTATTTTTTTGCTTTATACAAATAAAATTTTTGTTTTGGCACAATAGTTTACCAGTGTTACCAGCAGCAACCGCTATACACATTACAATGTTGCTATTTATATTGTTTTTGTGTATTTATGTATTGTCAACAATAAATGACTGCATTGCTGATTCGTAGAAAATAATTTTATAAGATATTATAGACTAAGGGTTAAACAACTTTGCACTTTGCAGACGCCTTAGCACTTATTCAACTCAACAGCCTTTTTTCTATGAAGTTTCAAGTATGCTCTAAGTGTACTGATGCAATTTAAAAGCGTAGCATAGAGAATAATGCGCGGCATAGAATATACCCCCATCCTTCCTCTTCATCTATGCAATCCATCATCACCTCCTCCAATATTTCTTTGAAATGCATGGCTCCTCTTGTACTCTGCATAGTGATTGAAAGAGATCAATCTATCTTGGTGGCACTCGGTGACCTCTTGAGAATAAAAGGTAATAAAAAAAAAGCCAGAGGTAAATTATGCTCTCCATGTCAAGCAATGTGGCAGTTCTGCTTCTCCCTGGTTTTAGACTGTCTCCGGTATGAGTGACAACATTTCCTTTTGCGACATTCCCCATACAGTAACTGCTGTGGGCCGTATGACTAAGCTATATGTTTCATTTGTTTTAACACCTGTGCCTGAGGTTATTTAAGTCTGTAGTCTTGTTACCAGACTACGGGGGGCTGCCTGTAGTCAAGTGGATATGATACATGACTCGGACCCCTGAGGTTGGTGGCCCCAGCCCTGGTCTAGCAAGAACACCATTGCCATTGGGCCATTGGGCCCCTGAGCAAGGCCCTCAACCCCACATTGCCCCCAAGGGAGATTGGCCCTGATTGGCCAGCCCAATCAACCATAAGTCACCTTGGATAAATGTGTCCACTACATGACTGTTATGTATGTAATGTAGATTTACAGTAGCTCGAAAATGTCTTTTTCATTTTTAAACATAATTGCATGATGTGACAGTTTTGAGAGTTATTTTTCCGCTAGCTAAAGGTTTTCAGTGAAGTTTTATTCAATGACCAAGCTCACAAGTGTGAGAGGGCTAACGTCCACAGCTGGAGACATATTGGCAAGTTAAATAAATCAGAACAGAAATCAAATTTCCATTACAAAAAAAAATTCAATCATACACCAGCTTATTAGCTAGTTGTGCATGTTATTCTGGATTTGTATTGACTGACAGCTTACAGTTCCTGAGTATCTACAATGTACATTTTTAGGGTTTATTGGAACAATAATGGCATGACATATGACAACTTGGATTAGCCGTTACATTATGAATATCATTAGCACTAGAAAGGCTTGTGAACCAGTCAGATTTCAGGAACCGAGTTTATGTTTTGCAGTATAGCGTTCAAAATATTTGGTTTGTTATTATTTAGTAATATTTTAAAGTACTGATGAAAACTAAGTTCGGCATTAGTCTTCAGGAGGTTTTCAAGTATTCTGTCTGCATTTCAACTAGTTTCCACTCAGGGTAGTCACAAGACACCCATCATTTAGGTCTGTCAGTATGTCAGTTTTTACAGGAGCGTAATTTTTCTTGTGGAAAAAAAAAGCAAAAAGCTTCCATTATCGTGAAAAAGTTTAGGTTTTTATTATTCTAAACCTGAAAAGGAAAAGTCATTAGCGGTTTCCATCCTCAGAGTTGTGCTGTCTGTTTTATTCAGCTCTTGTTCTCCTCATACACAGAGCCTGGTGATTCTTCAGAGTCTAGTCTCTCCACTCAGTAATTTCCATTAGCAGTAATTGCTGGGGTGAGTGAAAGGAGCATAAAACTAGACTTCCTTTGTATTACACTCTGACACAGGCCTTATTTTATTACTAAAGAAAATGTTCCACGTTCGCGTTTAGATACCGGGCTTTGCTGCTAGTTCCAAAAGCAGAAGGCATTTGGCGCAAACTTTCTGGTCATCTACTCGTCAGGCAGCTAGGTGAAGATTAGCAGAGCTGGTGACATTTTACAGCTACAAACGGAAGTGCGGATCAAAGAAAGGAAAACTATTACAATACATTCATGTGATGAGTGTTTTTTGGAAAGTTTCATGGTTTAATTTGAAAACAATCAGTGAAAGTAGCATGGTAGCATTCAAATTTGCATGTTAACTGGAGCATTAAATGTGTTTAACAAGGAAAGATAGAGAGACTCTCCAACTTTACAGTGCTGCATCGCGTTCTCCTGAAAGAAGCTGAATGGCAAATACATTCTTCCTTTTCGTGAGATACATTACGTATGTTAATTCAGACACATATGCACATTTTAATCACCAAGCGTTAGTCATTTGCACAAAGGTTGCTATGGACACCATGCACTTGCCATAGATTATGAAGTCTTTGAAACATATAGTTAGCACAACGTTTTCAATATTTTTCAGAATTTATTTATTCTGTCCAATATTATTAGAAGAAGAGATGGTGAAGCACTTATGATACATTTACATTTTAGGCAATATTGGATTGGTAGAGTGTTGTTGTACAGTAATTCCCTGTAAGCCAGTCATTTTCTCCCACCGTTTTTCTTTTCTGTCACTTTGTCAAGTTATTATTTTTGTTGGCATATTTAGACCGCGAAAAGTGAAGAAATGAAACATTCCACACTGTAATCTCACTTTTACTCAGACACTCTGTATCCTGTCAACGTTTTCCACGTTTGCCTTTGCTTGTCAACGACAAAGCAATAACTGAGCTAACGTGGCGCTTCGGATTCTCCTTTTCGGTTGAGCTCTTTGCATGCCATTACATTGCGCAGTTGCCAGCTCGAGGAATGCTTGGACGGCATGACTTGCAGTGAATGGAGCCGGGCTCTAGTCAGGCACAGCTGTTCCGAAGCTTTAAAAGGGAGGAAATGAAAGTCCGCCGATTCCCAGAGCAGGCATTAGCATGGAAAGCACTTTTCGCCTTTGAGGAGGATGTTGATGGCGAACGAGAAGACCTATTACTTACACCATATGTCCAGGGTGAAAGAAACAGAGTATTCCTGGCATAGCTCAGCTCAGAGGAGCCTCAGACTTCACACAGTGAATGACAAGAGAAGGGTAGCATCCTGAAAGAAAAGCAATAAATCTACTTTTCTCATTTCTTTTTTTTCCCCTCGTCAGTCTGCTTTTCTGTGACCAGGGGATTGAGGTACATGTGTATTACCTCAAAATGAACCTTTCAGTTGTATTAGAATGACCCCAGTGTCAGTTGTAGTTAGAGGATATCATGTATCACCGGAATGTTCCATTTCTTGTGAAGTCTTATGGACATGAAATTTAAACCCATAGTCTCTTAGTGAGGCAAGTAGTATATGTCATTTGAGATATCAAGAAATATTACATTTTAACTCGATACTTGATAATACTGTATAATGAGTCTCTCTCACACTCACTCTGAGTTGAGTCTGAGTTGGAGAAAAAAGGGGGAACTCGGGTGAAATAAAAATGAAAAAAAAGGATGTTTGTGGACAATCCTGTCAAGACTGTGTATACAAAGTACAGAGAAACTCAGATATTAGAACTAAAGCACAGCATGTTAGTTTAGATAAGAGACCAAGATGCTTCTCTAGGTGTTTGCAGTAGGCTTGCATTGGCTGTTTTCTTTGCAAATCCCTGCTATATCAGTCAGAAATGTTGTTCAGTCTTACCTCAAACAGTGTGAATAAGGTTGTGTTGTATTTATTGCTGATATTGTCAGTGTTCAGTCCCAAACCTGGATGTTTACTTAATTTTGGATTGCATCAAATCTATCTGTGAACATTCATGCATGTAGTTTTACAATTCCGTTCTGACAATTCCATTACCCATTCCAATCAACACAAACAAGTTCACAGAATTATGTCTCACAACATTGTCCTGGTCCAGAATTTGAACTGAAATGGCTATAAGTGATGTCACAATTGACAACAGCTTTGTTGGTTTATCAGTTTCAGTCCAGTCACATGGTTCTGAGACCACTTCAGCTACCAGACGATAAAATTCTGAACCAATCCCTGAGAACGAAAATGAAATGGTTTTTATACAGGCTGTTTCACTTCTTTAAGATTGGCCCATTCAAAAATAGCATAGTAGGGAATTTCGTTGTTTTTCCTCTGAGACTCAGGTCTATATTGGAAGGTACTCTACGTTTAATTAGATAGAATGATTAATCGCATAATGGCAACACTCTGTATCTCTTGGCAGGAGACGTCACCATCAGATGGATCCTAAGTCTTTGCAGGTTTTTGTTAATCCTGGTTAAATCGCAAGATTTATTTACCAAATAGCTGTGCAGCTAAGAAATGATTTAGGCGCTGTGGAGAGAACAGGCTTCAGAAGTAGCATTCGTCAGAGCTGCCTCAGGTCCTTGGCAAAGAAAAAAAACGTCCTGCAATCAAGGAAGAAAAGTATTATTTTGCAAAAACTTCCATTACCTTGAGCAGCCAAGCGGGAAAAGGAGACTCTTCTTTCCATTTCATTATAATGTGAAATGAATCACTTTATAAGTACCTGAGTTTGCGTTACGGTAAACCCCATCTTCATACATTCATTTATATTTTACTGGCTGATCCAGTGAATCAATGTGATTTACTTTTTTATTCTACCCCAGAATAACATTTGTTTCTGTGTGAAACGGTCATAAAACGGTAACATTGTTTGTCACAGAATGCCGTGTAGGCTAATGTGGAATGGCGAATCTATTTACTGACCACATTTTTTGAAACGTTGAGCGATTTTCCTGCAGCGCTGCTTCAGATTAAGAATGCTTTTATCCAACTAGATTAAACCCAGTAAAGGTCAACATGACTTGGAAAGAAAGGTTGTACAATCTTGTTTTACCTGCAAGGAGTTGTCAGTCAAATAAATGTCTTATTGATTTGGATGAATCGAGAACTTCTCAGAAAATGAATCACCGATCCAGTCCCTCCCCTTATTCTTTTTCAGCTGAGTCTCCATCAATGAATTGCAAAATGAAATCATATGAAATTATATGGCATGTATCAAACCATGTCAATATCTGTTACTTGATGTGGTCACCTGTAGAATTATTACTTCAAAAGGAGAATGACATGAAATGAAACCTGGTACATGTATATGAGGCATAAGGTGCATTTAGTAAACTAAAAGAGCATTTAAAGGAACGTTTTCAGATCTTGGATTTGTAACCTTTGAATTCTCTTACGTTGCTCTCTCTTACAGATACTTGTTTTTATAATTATTAAGTATTAAGCAATTATTATTTATTAAGCAAATTATTAAGTATTTGTTAAGTATTAAGCAATCGCATACACACCCTCAAATGTCTTTTTCAACGCTCTATATATCCCAGCATCCAATTGGGCCTTCATTACTACTCCAGCACAACACCTATTTCTTGAATTTGATCTGGTATTACATTCAAATATTTTTTTCTTTCTAGGATGTTCTCACATTCTTATTACAATCCTGCTTTGACATAATCCTTTTTTGAATTCTTATTTACCACATGAGACTCCAAAGTTTTTCATCATCTGCAAAGATGATTTAAGGCCTGCAATCGATCTCTGTGGGAGTTGTCCTCTTAGAGGATACAATTCGTCCAACATTGCTATACATTATAGCTTCCTCTATGAAGTGAAAGCGGTTTGTTCGGCATGACCTCCTGATCCAAATCCCATGTTGGCTATCTCTTGAGACGCGGTTGTTTTAAAGGATTAACTTCAGTATTTTACATGTGATGTAATTTAAATAGATATGGAATTCCCTGGGTCTATGTGGTCCCCTTTATTATAGATTAATATTGTTATTAATATTATTGATATACTCTACTATCATATTCCCAGTAATCCTGTATTTTCCACTTGTAAGAGACCACTTACACATGTCTACACTTATATTGTCAGAGATTTATATATAATTTCCCCTGCTTCCCTAGGGAGTGTTATTATTAAGAAGGGGCATTATAATTTGGTGATCTAGAATCTTCCGCAGTGTTAAATCATCGTTTGAGTAGTTGCAATAGACCTAATTTATTGGAGTAGTTTTTCCACAAATCCTAAATCATTTTGACACAATCTAAAGCCGAAAGCCTTAAGTTGATTTACTCAGCAGCCTCTGAGCAATGACTGCGGAATGTTTACGTTTAAATTAAACCCAACCTTCGTAAGGTCATGTTCCTCCTCAACGGCTATGAAAAAGACTGAGAATGGTTTTTACAGTTAAGGTTCTGTGATTATTGTTTTCAAGCTCAGACTCAGGATATTATGAAGGGTGTGAGTGAATCAGGTTTTAATTGTAAACGGCTTACATGGGCTAGCACATGCAAGCTGTGATTTTCAATGAATTGAACGTTTTGTAATTGCTGTATCGCCATTTAATGTGCAGTGGTGCTGAAAATCTAAAGACTTCACTTAAGCCTTATTTGTGTCCAACGTTAGTGGGACCCAAACACTTCTACACTACACTACTACAGGGGGCAGTTTCTCTCTTCTTTTTGGTTGATTTGTCACTTTGGGCATTTTGTTTCGTTTTGTATTTCTTCCCATTGTCTTCTCCCCTATTTTGTACAATAAATTGGGCCTTTTGAGTCACTGGTATGCCACTTAATCAAGGAGATAGGTTCACAGACAGAATGTGATCCTTTGGCAAGTGTTACAAAATTATCTTGTTGTTGACATGCAGGTAACTGACATAGGGCTCTCTTTTGACAGTTCAAATGTGTGGTGGAGTTAAAAAAAAAAAAAACCCTCATATTATAGGGCCGAATTCAGACTTGCCTTTCGAGGAATTTTCTTCCCATTGTGAGACTGAGAGTTACGCACTTAAGTGCAGTTATAAATTCAGCCCCAAGATAATTGATGTATCGTTCATTTGAAAACCCAGATTTGCTTGATAACTCAGGGAAAAAGTTTGTTTTATAGCAGTTTGGAATATAACCATTGCAGCCATGCCAGCTATCTGTTTATATGATATAGAAGTCACATAAAATTTATATGAACAAAGCAGTAATGAGTTGGTATCATTGCCGAGGTTGATAGATTTGGTTAGGCATTCTGGACTGGGACAGCTAGCTTCACCAATCCATGTAAAACCTGGCCGCTTTCACTGTTCTACCTGATACTGGTTTTTGTGGCTGGTGGTGTATGTTCATATTCCATTTGTGCAGTGGGCTAAGATATCACAGTAAATATATGAAATGCTAAGACAAGTTGATCCATCTCTGTTCTGTTCAAGATACATTATCCTGACAACTCTCTCAAATGATCATCAGAACACTTACTAGTGTGTTATAAATTCAAGTTGTGTCTCAAATATATTTTGAGATAAGAGGACTTTAAATATAAAAGATACTAATATTATTCTGTTTTGGCTTTTTTAAATGTTACATTTGGTGAATGTTTATTCAATGAGCACAGTACAACTATAGTAATAACAACAATAATAAGAATAAGAATAGATTACTATACTATTTTATCTGGATGCCCAGGGGGATCCACAGTGACAATCCACCACTAATGTGTATGGCATGCACGGCAGCCATTTTGTGCCAAAACGCTCACCACGTATCAACTTACGGAAGAGAGGGAGGCAATCACGGAGCCAACTTCCTGATTTAATGAAGCGTAGCGCCCCTGGACAATCACCCTGGTAATACAGGGAGCTGCAGAACCCAGTTTGGGAACCACTGGCCTAAGCTGCATCCGTTAACAGGTCTGGTGCTATCTGCCAAATGTTACACCCATGTTAAAGATACTCGACATTCCTGAGTGGTGAATCGTTTTAATTACACGTTTAATTAATGTTAAAACCGCGTAAAAGCATTTGTTTGTACTGATTTAAACTGATACTGCCACAGTTGAAATTGCGCTTGGTTTAATACAATGTCATTTGTTAATCACTGAAGGTAGAAATACGTGTAGACCAGCCGAGAAACTGTCCATTTCTCACTTCATGCATGACATGAATAATTCAACCTCTCTTATCTTTGGAGAGTGGCATGAATATATTACGATATTTATCCACTTGCCATACCCCTGGACATTCTACAGAGTACCTGTTCAATAAATACTTATCTTTACAAATGTCTTCGAGTCATATTGGAGAAATTGAGAAATCTTTCCCAGGGAGGCTAGGTTGTTTGGAAGAAAAAATTTTTTAGTCTTTCAACTTGTCCATCTCCTGAAAAATTGAGAATGAGTGCCCCAGGGTCTTGACTATAAGACCCTTGCTGTGGGGTCAGTACAGTACTACCTGTCCTTGAGGTGAGCTGTTCAGCTGAGTGCAGTATGGTTTCAGCAGAGCTTCTCTCTGTTGAGATCATGGTGGGCTGTAGGATCTACCCTGGCTGTAGACTCTACTTTGTACTGTCAAAGTTCTAGGATCTGGCCTGTGAATTTATTACGGCCCAGGGGCCAAATCTGGCCTGACAAGGATGTACTCTTGTTCAATGAGAAGAAAAAATGGTCGACTTTGTCCTGACTTCTTCTGTATCCATACAGTGTACATAGAAATCCCATTGCAGTCGTAATATTATTAATCATTTCAAAAGAGGCATCTTAATTTACTTCGTTTTTGGTAAAATACATGGTTTTTTAAAAATGAATGCTAAGGATTACATGTGCAGTCAGATGCCAAATTATTGGACCAAGTGAACAATATTAAAAACGTACAAGAGGTTGTGAAAGAAGCATGCTGTAGCGAGAGCCCCAGTGCGTTTTATTAATCCGTTGTGTTTTATTACTCTTTACAGAATCAGACCATCTCAGAAATGTTTTGACATAAGAGTTCAATCATTCACCCAGGCATATGGCCATTAGGATATTGCTTATTTAGCAAGTGTTTTCTTATTAAATTGTATGTTTCTTACATTATTTTTCCTTTGATGTATCATTTCTTGTGTTTTGGTACATGAATATGTGCAATAAACTAGTTCACTGCCACTAGCATTTTCCACTGAGCTTTACTTGGCTTACTAATGTACTTAGGAATGTGTCACTGTAGTTGGTCACATAAAATTAGGCTATATCCCATGCTTTTGTATTATTCTTTCTGATCATCTTTCTAATAATGTGTAAATTGTCATCATTGTGCTCATTCCATAGATAGAATATGATTTAAACGATGATTTAACTCTGCGGAAGATTCTAGATCACCAATTTTTAAATTAGAACTGAGTGGGTCACACATCGCATAAACAATTCATTTATATATTCTAACCATTTGTAAATATTGTAAGAGAGATTGTATTGGAAACATATCTAAAATCATTTCTAGAATGTAGGAATGCCTGTAAATGTATATATTTCATGTATTTATGCCACAGAAAATCATGATAGAGTTTGAAATTAGCAATATGCTTTTTTTCCTACATACACTCCTAGATATGGTCTGGAAGTCCATCTAGTCAAGTCATGCAATCTTTAGCCATCAAACAGATGAAAGTGTTTCTCAGAGCGTACAGAGATGAAGTCCTGACTCTTGAGGACCGTCAGCACTCTCGAAGGGAGGGGTATATGGGAATTGAGAAGGGGGATCTTGAGAAAGAGAGACTTTGACAGATTGGATCCAAAGAGGAATGACACTTTTCTGCGGCCGGCTCCGCACCGCCGACCTCAAAAGAGCCGTGAACGCGTCCAGCTGATTGAGAATATTCCACAGCAATTAGCGTCACCTCGCCACCGCGCAGCGAGCGGAACGCCGAGCCGCGGTGCCAATTACTGCCGCAGAGATATCGGTGCCCGGCGACGCCGATGGCAGCGGTGATGTTTTCATATGGCGTGGGAGAGAGAGATACGCGGGTTCGGAGGGCATCGCTCCAGCAGAGATGAAAGGGAGGCTCTCGCCATCGAAAGCAGAGAAATGTACTTTGAGTGCTTTATTGGATCAGTGAGCATTACAGATTTATTTACCCAGCACAGAACTAAATGGTGCCATTTTCTGGGCCTGTTTTCAGTGTTTTGCCGCTAATAAGCCGTATTGATGACCGGTTGGCAAATTAGCAATAAACAGCTTGTCTTATAATTAGGCAGCCAATCTAGAGAGATTCATGGAACCAGATGCCCAGAATAACATCTAAAATGGTGACCAAAAGCTAATGATTAACAAATACAGCTAATGAATCCAGAACGCATACACTATCGCCATATTAGCTCAATGTTTACATTTCAAGCATTGAAATATAAATAAACAATACAAATCTGTACCTCATTTAGAAAGATATATTGTTTGCTGTTGCAGGATGTGCCTTTGAATTGTATATTTCGACTGGAGGAAAAGCTGTGTTATTATTTGACCATAAAAGAGTATTACTTAGTTTTTAAACAGGTTTTAAACGGTGACAGGTTCAACACTAATTTATAGCCTAAACCGCTAAACCTCAGGATTTATATGAGAATATGAAATATACTATAACAATACTAAAGGCATAGTGCTAACAACAAATGCATATAAACCTACAGGAGGCTAAGTTGCCTAAATGTAATATTTACAATTGGAGCCCAAAAATAAGTATCTGTTGTTATTGTCCTTAATGAACAGATTGAATAATCTCAATATTTGTTTCATAAATAATAATTACAATGGATAGCACCAATTGTAATAGGCAATAGGTCACATTAACCATGTACATAACCTGTATGATTACTCAGATGTATACACACCTGTACATTATCGTCATGTAATTTAGTTCTAATTGTATTCTGTGTATTTTTATATGTCAGGAAAGTGGGACAGTGGGTGGTGAAAGGGTAAGGGGAAGTAGGCAAGTAGGGAGGGAAATGGGGGGTGGGGGCAAGGAAAGGGAAGAGGGTAAGGGGACATAGGAGAGGAAGAGGTGGTAAGAAAATAAAGGAGGTATTGTTAATGATTTTCACAGTTAAATATTGTTTCTTAAAAAAATCAAAAACAGAACTCAAAGAAAGCAAGGGGAAAACGAATAACATGCACCTTCAGATACAGTAACAATGCCTGAAGAATTAAAAACGAGGGAGAAAAAAAGCCGGATTAGGCTTTTTCATATGCTCTCTTTATCCAATTACTCTTGATACGAAACACGGGGGAAATGCTTGGAAATGGCTTGAAAGGGAAGCTTTGGCTGTGAGGTGGATGAAAGCCAAGGCCCTATCCCTACGGTGCGTGCCGCCCCTTCTCAATCCTAAAACAACACAAACCAGCCCCGAAGGTATTAGGCTGCATTTTGCGTGGCTGCATTTTATACAGTTATTACGGTACTTAGGAAGCTATCTGTGCAGGGCAAAAAAAAACCACAGCCATTATGTTTGAAGACGGGGCTGTTTGCACTGTGAAATTGCTTCAGGGGACCGGTGTTTATTTATGCAATGACTTATAAGCCCCCCAACTGTGTTTAGGAAAACAGCATGACTGGCTGCGTGATCGTAATTAGCACATCGCTAATAAGAGTTTATCCGAAAAGGGCATCTGTGTTTGCGTTGAGCGAATACGATATGGCAAGAATGTGAGGTAGGACATTCCTGGGCCGGAGCGTGTAATCTAGGCGTGCGGTACGACTGTCGGAGGTTTAACGGATTGCAGGCTCACTGAATGGTGACCTTTGCTGTCAGTCGTGCACTATAAACCCCCACCCCCACCCCCACCCCCTGCATTAGCCATGTGCCGGTGAAAAATAAAAACACCGCCAGCTCCACCGGTGCAGTGTAAACAGGTTCAGATTGAGAGGGTCGGGGAGGGGGTGAGGAGTCTGTGGGTTTACATGCCTGGAGGACCAGCTTAGGGGTCTATTTTTGAAAGGGTGAAATTTTGAAAATGAAATAAACAAAAATACCGATGCAAACATACACACACAAACATAACCACACGCAGACATGCACGCATAGAGAAATGCACACGCTTACACACTTGTACAGTCACATGCATATGCACACACAAATAAAGACACGCGCACATGACAACGTACGGACATGCACGCACTTACAAACAGACACATGCACGCACACAAGCGTAGGGGACGAGAGAGCAAACACAGGAACAGACTGCTGGTGTTGTGAAACCTGAGAACACTTCTCTGGACAGCAATCTTTAAATCATACATGGGGTGCTACAATCAGAAAAAAAAAAACATAAAAATGTTCTCATTTCACTGAGGGAGGCAGGGGGCTCTTATAGCTTAGCAAGGAGCCGTAGTAAATTCTGCTGGAAGAAGAACTCTTGCAGAGACAAGAGTCCTGCACGACATCAGTGTCCTCGCCGTGCACCCGTGACTACAGCGGGGCCCAGCTTGCCTTAAATTGCGGGCCAAGTTTTTAATTCCACTCCAGACAGCTGCTTATTAAAATCTGCTGGGCAGCTGATTAATGCAGAGACTTGCAGTGGTGCCAGAGCATGCTGGGAAAACCCGCTGCTCAGGCCATATGAGACGTCCGCGCACCGCCCTACTGTACTTTAAATATACTCTTCCAACCGAAGCGTGGGTCAAAGAAACATTCTGACTTATGCAGGTGGGAGTAAATTCATGGGAGGATCTTGCCATGAGCAGTACTGAAACTCCAGGGGAGCCGTTTTCTTTTTGTTTCAATAATATTCAATGTGCTTTCCGTCTCAGTGTGGCCGAATGTGTTTGATGCTGCCAGAAACCTCGCTGAATCCTGCAGTAAGGGTATTGAGCTGCCATGGTTCCAGAACGTTCTGTCAGCGTGGCTCTTGGGCTTTTGTGTTTCCGATATAGAGTGTTTGGCAAATAGCAGTGGCGTTTGTGTGAACCGCACCGAACGCTGCCGAATGAGCAAAATTCTGGCGTATGGATTAACACGCACGCGCCGATTCTTTAAACACACAACTGAATGTGTTTATACTGGCATTCAGTGGGATTTCAAATTTGGATCCAGCTGCGCGAAAGTTTACTCAGCATTTAAAACCTCTGAAGCGCATTTTAAAAAGCTGCATACATTATAGAGGCAGTGCTAATGAAATACTGAACCAGTCAAGTTAGCTTACGAATCTCAATTCCCTCACCGTAACATCCCCGTAATTGTCACAGTGACCTTTTCACAATCCATCGAATGTTGGAGGGTCAAACCAGACCGTCGCCAAACTTTTTAGAATTCCCTCGCTGCACTCAGTTCATGGTTGGTTCATTCGTTGTTTGTTCTATGATTTAGAAGTGCCCTTGCCTTCCTTTTGCCTGACCGACATAAATACTTGATCAGTGTCTTGCATTGTTTGTTTGCTCACAGCCCAGGCCTCACCGAAAACTGTAAACATTTTTGACCTTTTGAACTTTTGACCTTTGACGCCATAGTTACAGCAAGCTTCCCAGTTAATGGCGGCCTGTGTCAGGTGTCGAAAATTCCACAGGGTCTTTTCCCTCTGTCCTTTTGTAAGATAAAGTTCCAAACCCCAGAAGTTGCCCTCTCAATACAGCAGAAGGGAGCCTTAATTGTCATCGTTTATGAATGCAAAATGTATTTGCTTGACAACTTTATTATAACCACAACATTGTTTACAGCCGTTACTTGTCACTTGACTGTAGCTAGCAGTTGTGGCAGTTCAATAGAAACCAGTGATGGTCGACTGAGGGCTATTTTTGCTAAGGTGACAATTCAGTGACTCCACCTGTTGTATTCAACCACGTGAAGTTCCTTGGAAATGGCTGACAGTTATTTTCAGCAGAAAACATTTTCAGACAACGGTAGGTGAGGAAGGATTTATTACTGGATTGGGGTAGAGACAAGGAAATGGTGTACTGGTTTTGGGCATGGAGTCCTAAGGGGGAAAGGAGTGGAGCCCATTCTCAGAGGAGAAGAGGAGCCCCTCTGTCGGAAGAAAATAGGAAAAGCTAGGAAAAGGTGGCGATGGGGAGGAGGTGGGATGCCAGAGATGCAAAGCATGATGGGAGATGAGACACGTGCACTTTTATACTTGTAAGAAGACCGGAATTGATTGAAGGGGTTGTCTGAAAATGATTCTCCCGAACAATCTCCATTAGTTACCGTGTATTCTGATCTGTAACTGCATAAAGATTTATTTCAGTGAGTCCTCGCAGTTCAATTAATTAGACACTTGTGTGTGAAAGCTCTGCCGCTAGATAATACCGTGATCTCTTTGCGACTGCCTGAATTTAATAAACTTTGAGAACTCTCCGGCAAAATCTGAATTGTGTAACGGAATTCTTCATACACAAGCGTGGTCAGTGGAAAGGTCTGCGAGCCGCTCTGTCTGTGAGCAGAGCGATGCAGGTCGGTTTTTGTGTCTGTGCTGCGGCAGTGACACATTGCACTCGAGGAGCTCTTTCAGAAGGTCAGTGGCTCAGTCAGGCGGCAACTCAAAATAAAGAGCTCCACTCTTTAACTAATCCCCCTGGTCAGAGAAGGCACTAGCTGCTAAATGGCCTGCCCTAAACCACTTATTAAAGTCCGGATTCATTTGGTTCTAGTCTCTAGGATTAAGCGTCTTGGCTCTGAGGACAGAGATGGAGGACAGGGCCTTGTTGATTATTTATCTGCTTTGAAGGCAGGAAAGACCGGAGAGGAGATGTACAACTTGTGTGACTGTGTGCACGTGCTGCATGTGTTTGTGTGTGTGTGTGTGTGTGCATATTAGCTTGTGCTTCCACATATGTTCTGTTAGTTTCAGCATAACCTTCTCCATGTAACATAGTAACACAAAAGTAGTTAGAGGAGTGGAATCCACTATGAATAGAATTAATTAATTGGAGTTATGGGTACTAGGACCGGGGGCTTTCATGTATAACAGGAAATATACATCAATGTCCTAATAGTGCAGCCGTAAAGCAAGGTTACCTTGCCATTTTTAGACAGAAAGTTTGAGGGCAGAAATTAATTCATTGAACAAAATAAAGTGCAAACCCTTCCCACACACATACACACACACACACACACACACAATATCAGTTTCCCAATATCAAGCTCATGACACAACATGACATCATGTTATGCCACATCATAAATGCATGTTTTATGTCACTCTTTATAACATTTAACCTTTAGCCAGGTGACATTCTTGATCATGTCACATTTGGTATAATGTGTTGCATAAGAAGGTGTTATGTCTCACTTTATGAAGAATGATATTTGCTTATGTATGGTTTATGAAGCCCTTATGTCATGTTTATGAAGACTTTACGAATCCTTCAAAAAGCCTTTATAAGCAACAATTTATTTAAAATGTGACCCCATTTTGTAATGCCAGGCATTAACTATAAAATTTTCAAAAATGCAATTTGGGGAATCCTTCACAGCTAAATACCGATTTTTCCTGTGATCTTGTCTTCTCATCTTTGTCCCTCTCTCACCACACGAAAAGCAAACAATCAGATAAAAATCAAACACGTTTGAAATACTCAGCGGGTTTAGCGACGCCTTAGAGATCGTATTCGACAGCCTACAATTGTGTCGTCGAAGACCTTGCAATAAGAGCATCCATGCCGACCATCGCTGTATACAAGCTTGCAATGTGGATATTCCACCTCAGTCTTAAGCGACACCGAAATAGGTGCGAAAATTGTGTAGCGTTAGCGTGGCCTAAGGCTCTGCAGACTAAGGTCCTACCTGACTCTTGAAGAAACTGAGGAAATGAACGGGTAAAAACAACAAGACTGTAAAGAACAGCCTGGGCTTCTGGCCCTATTCGGCCCGTCTTAGAGCTGAGAGCCGTAATTGAACGCAAGCCGGTGCATTAGGGCTCACAGCAGAGAGGGCTGCGACTTCTGACATAAATCACAAGCCATTTCGTACCACTCTGCTTCGCTGTAGCCTTTTTACACCGCTGCCCTTCCCCCCCGAAGCAAACCTACGCTACCGAGCTCTGAGATTGCATTACAGTTCAGCTGTAATCATACACCCAGGAACGTTCAAACTGCCTCTGACAGGAGCAAACATTCACACCAACTGGGTTTGAGTTCATGGTAAATAGGTTCCTATCCTGCTGTATTCACAGATTATGGGGGCTATACTTCACCTTAGAGGGTAGTTAGGTGCACGTTGCAGGTGGGGGAATTGTTTTCCTCTTATCTGGTACGTGTGCATGCACAGAATGTGTTGTTTGGATGTTTCCTGGTTAGCCAGACCATCTTTGGCTGGCAGTGTTATACCAAGGATGAGCTTGCACTACATCTAAGAGTAAGCAATTGTTCAAATCAATCTGTCAACCAAGCTGCAAAAGAAAACATGTCACGATATGACCAGGTGTGAGGATGTAAATTTGTCACGTAACAAGGACCTTACGTATGATGTGCTATCATTTTGATGCCAGATTAAGTCTTTTCTGTGAATTTGGTTTATGTGATCAGAGCTGCAAGGAGTTTCATAAAACTGCAGTCACTAAATATTAGGCCGTTTTGGACTGAAGGTCTTTTATTTAATTTTTTCTTGGTTTCCTGGTCTCTCGTATCTGTGGTTGATGGCTCTCTGATACTCCATTCAGGATTGAGCTGTGTAACGGAGCCTCTTGCAGCTCAAACCAGTCAGAAAGAAGTAGACCTAACAATAAAACATGATCCTTATGGCAGCTTGTGACTTCTCCATCTTAAACAGACATCATCCTCAAACCGTAATCTTTTGTTGTGATGTTCATACGTGTTTTTTTTTTTTTCAGTCATAATAGCAAATTATAACTCTTGACGATTCTTATCCTGACTGAGAATTGAGAGGGACAGCAACACGGCCTTGCCTTTTCTGGAGAAGTAGACATCTGTGCAATTTCATAGGTCCAGCAGTGCATTTAGCCCAGCAGGTTCGGCTAACAGATACAGCAGTAGCATGACTGATCTGTGGAAGGAGGGGGAGGGAGGGGCCCAGCAGGTGAAATGCATTGGGGAAAATGGCCGTTTATGCTCTGTAATAGCATGATCAGAGGGTTGCTGGAGCCCACTGGTATTTTGAAATCATCATGTGCATTATGAAAAGTCATTTTCAGATTCATGAAAACAGTGTTTTGGAAGTACTGTCCCATATTTTACAACTGAAGCCAATAGCCAATGATTGTTTTAGATTTCAGGCTGCTTTAATGTATGTGGTGGTATGTGAAGCTTAAACAGAGCAAACTATGGTGACAAATGTGTGGTTTATTGCATCAAGTAATATTACAAACAAAAAAAATAAGCTGGTGTTTGCCTATAGTGATAGAAGGTTTCTGAACTTATAGAAGGCTCCTGTCACAGCTCTATATATTAAAATTATAACATAAATTAAAACCATGGTATGGATTTGTATTAATGTGTTTGCATTCTGTTCTGATAAATTCCGAGTGGGAAGATTTAATCTGCAGTGATGGCAAAATGGACAAAATATTTGAACAGCAAACGCTTGAAAATGAATGGAAGCGACCTATAAGCTTTATATACACTAATATGCCCCTGTATGTTGTGTTTTTTTGTCTTTTTGCATGAAGGATGGATATTAACAAACATTTTTAAATGTGTAATTGCATAAGCAGACACATGGCCTTGCGGTACAGGAGATGTTTCTGTATTTGATCCAAACTTAAAGCTTAAACACAGGTGACTATGACCTGTAGGTTCTCTGCAATTCACCATAATCAGGTGGCAAACATTGGTTCAAAGTTTGTTTACCTCTTGCAATTAAATGTGAGTCGCATGTCAAGGACAAGTGCTTTTAATTGCTTGGTTGGTGGCCTTTTCTTTAATATCTCTACCTTCGTTACGTAAATCTGACACAGAAATATTGATTCCGTTCAAACCATAAGCTGTAGGTCATGCTGTTTTCAGTGTTCAAGGCTGAACTCAAGGCGTGGGAGTGCTGAAGAAAGGCGTACTGAGAACATGCAATTGATCGTCATTTTGTAGAATATAACATTTTTAAAATGTTTGGAGTTTCTGGAAGTATAGAGTGCAAACACGATCTCTGCGATCTCCTCAAACATCACCTTTTCATTTTGAGTTAATTAGGACGGGACTTTAATCTTCGCGAGAGCTGCAGGCAAAAGGACCTTAAATTCCGTCGTAGCTCTCCAGGCCTAATTAATGGATCTGGGAGTAGAAGGAAGAGTAAACGATGATCAGACGGCTTCCCTCTCTCTGCGTCGGCCGACATGAAAAGGTGGTTTGATCTTCGCTAACAAGTAACGAGAGCCTAAAGGACTATCGATTCCAAGCAGGGCAGATCGCGCCGGACTTATTTTTTGTTGTTTTTCCAAACAATCGTAGCACTAATTCAGCGGTTTCCTACACCCAGTCTCTTAAATACCACGGTGCAATTAACGAGTTTCTGCCACCCCTCGTCTTCACATTGACGCAGTGGAATGCAGAGTCCGTCTAGGTTTCGCTTCAGCTATTTTTGGTAGGATTTTAAAGAGATTGCTTGTCAGTACGCATGGATACCAGTGTAAGAACTCCATGGGAGGTTTTCCACGAATGTGTAATAGAACAGATGTCTTATCGGAATTAACATTTCAGTTTTCCCCTCTGGTGTATGCTGTATTAAATGTCAGTTTTTTTCCCCTCTAGCATTAATACATAATTGTCTGTCTCAAGCTTGTTCCAAATAATTGCCTTAATAAGAGCACTGAATCTGCATACGCTGGGCATGTCAGGGTGGCGAGCCAGACAATTAACATTTCTCAATCAAGAAAACACGTACGAGCCACCACACAAAGGCAATTCTCTGAGCTGATATTTTTAATTGCCAGTTTGGAAGTCATTTCAGTCGCAAATAGTCATTTGTAAAAGCCCCAATGCAATAATTGTTTTGCAGGGACCCTATCTTTTGCAGTGACCCTACTCATAAGGTGAAACTCTGCATTCAACAGTCTCCACCACAAACATGTAATGGTTATATGAGCGCTGCACTGCAAATCTGTGAGCCAATGTGAGGCAGCTATTGCGTTACTGTGACAACACTGTTTTTTTGTTCACATTACAGATATTAGCATTATCCAATCAAGATGTAGTTTACATCCACTCCATATCGGTGGGACTGACTGTCCCAATATGCTTTGCATTGGACTGGTGCAGTAAAACCATCGTATATTAACCATTAGTTTATTTGTCGATTACACGTCTCTTTCTGGCTATTACTCTGGCTTTGCAAGCTCCTCTATGGCACAAACATGATGTCAGGGAGTGGGGGAGGGGCCTTCAGCTTAATGCATTTTTAAAGACCTGCTTTGAATCTGAGCAGGTAGAGCACATTGCGCTAGGGTTAAGATGAGATGCGATTTTCTTAAGATCAATTAAATAACCTGAGAGAAACAGCAGTGACTTTCAATTAAAATACAATCACATTTACATTTCTAAAGTCATTTAGCCGATGCTTCTAATTGAAGGTGACTTACAGGAAGTGCTTAGGTTCATAGTCCATGAATTTTAAAATAACAGATTTAGTGCTGAACAAGAATGGTTCCAGGAAGTGCAGTAGTAAATTGTGACTAATTTGCTTAAATATTGAGGATAGAGGGAGATGGGAAGGGTAGTTCAGGAGGAAGGTTGAAGGTACAGTCTGAAAAGGAGTAAATATATAAAAAACCGTTGACTTACTGACTTGTAGTATTATCTTTCCTGTCATTTCCTGAAAGCTAGCTGTCATTAGCAACATGTGACCTAGTTAGCTGGCTAGGTTAAGTGTACAAATACCGGGAATAACATTACATAGCTTGTTAACAAATAATCTATTTTGATTGGAAAACTGCTAATGTTTAGTTAGCATTGTGTATCATGTCATACATCTGTAGCTAACTTAGGCCAATGAGTCAAAGTTACGTCCAGTCAATTTTCCTGCTAATTTCAGGTGGATGCTGTGCAGTAGGCACTATTCTTGTTTTATTTTAACCTTTTTTTAATTTTTTATTTGCATCACCCTTCTTAGCCTTCCAAGTCACAACTGCTAGCTATATAGCTGTTCACAAATACAATGTGGGTCTCAAAATAATGAGTAAGAGGTTTCTAACCTGCTGCTTGGGGGGTTTTCCTAGCTAAAAATATTTGGTTATCAATACGTTCTCAGAGAGTTAGTGCAAAATGTTCCCAAGACGTAAATTTTGTCTAGTCTTCTTTGTGTTCCTTGAGCATTATGTATCTACAATGTTTGGTTATGAATTTGACATAACATTCTTAGAATTTTGAGGAAAAGTCAAATTATAACATCAAACTGCAGTGAAAAAAAATTGATCTAAATTTGAAAATACCTAAAATAATACCTAAATTTCTGAAATGTTTTCTGAGAGTGTCACAATGACTGTGATCTTGGTCTTAACGACCTATCATGATTCAGTTCTAGGCTGTATTCTGTCATCTGCGTAGCATGATGCAACATTCATTTTTGAAGCAGAAAATGTCACATTTGTTTATTACTCTTTGATTTTTGATGGCACACACAGTTACATTAAAGCTTTGTCCAAAATGGTATATATTTTTGTTTCTGTAAAAATTACAGTGGAACCATGCTAGAAGTCGATATGCTTCTACAAATATCAGTTGTTATATAAAAAGGCAGGAGGGTAAGTAGAAAGACTCAAGGATAAGCCCACACCTATTATTTGAGCTGAATTATGAAATGTAGTTGTGATAAAGATGGATATTGAAGGTATAATAATGTGTGAAGGTTTCCTTCAATAGCTCATGCTTCCCATTCACTTCTGCCCCTGAAAATATGATTCCCTCTTTCACAAAAAAAATAGACTGGTAAGTAAATAAAATGGAGTCAACACAGTAAGTAGTTTGAAGGTCAGATTTTTGGGCAATTGGATATTGTCAAGCTACCTTGGGAATCATTGTAGTTATGCTTATTTTCGTCAGCAGTTCAGGTGTGTCTCTGAGTACAGTGAAAATCAAGAATATCCGCATAAATTGACTTAATACTTAGGTACATGGAACAAGATTAATTTCTTTTAAACAAACCAAGCACAACCTGAGAAGGGTTAGATACACATCCATCCTGAAAATAACTTGCTCACAAGTGTAAATTATTTATGGGGGCTATAGAAAATGAGTAGATAGCAGGGGAGGGTTTCTATAAACCAATCTGAAGATGTGTAATACGACAGTGTATTAAAATTGCCTGGCTATCCCAGCATGCACCTGTACGTAGCCCTTTCCTGTGTTGGAGGCGGAGGATGATGTCTTACAATAAATAGAGATCAATGTGCAAATTGGATGCTCCCAAAGGAAAACAGATGTCTTGCACTGCAAGGGGGAATAATTTGGTTTACAGCCCATAAACTGGGGAGGTTCCACTTAATCTACTGCTTCTGAGATTCACACAAACAGAGTGAAGGTATATATCCTTTTAAATATCAGCTTGTTTCAATGCTTCACGTCATACACTATGCTATTTCTGATTAAGAAATATTTTACAAGGTTTGATTGTTTTTGTTTTAATAACTAACCAGCTTGCTGTAAAAGACCAAACCACAAATATGAAACAAATGGCTAGTCTCTTGATATTTTCGGAACCTGCCAATGCAAAAAGCAAATATGATACTTGATAGCAAAGGTTTGAAATACCGCTCTTGGCATAATTGACATGTATAGGGGAAAAGCAGAATTTTGCATTGCATCATTAGTAAAATCAATAGCGTCCCCACTAGTACAGTAATTTGCACTCTAGCCTTCATATATAGCACATTCCTTGGTGCATAGCTTTCATTGTCTTTGGAATATACACATGCGTTATGTATATTAAGTTTTGATTTGTAGAGACTTTGCTTGTGAGCGAAATGCCACATAGCATTCATGTACACATATGTATATAATATGTGTGGCTATGTGAATTGGCTGTAAAATAATACCTGCCTATATTAAAATTAAATGACAATTAAACAAGGGTTTCAATGAAAGGATTAAAATTCTTGTCATTTTCAGTTATCCAGACCGCCTGGAGGGGTTCAGATTACTGAGGTTTTCTTGCGTATAGCATGAGCAGGTGGAGATGGGGTATGACTAGTACTGTAAAATTACCATACTCTATCATGATTTTCCCTGCTCTTGTAACAGTACAGCGATAGAAGGTAATCTCTCTGTGTCTGCATTGTTTAATAAACGTTACTTATCAGAGAACGCCACAAATGTAATAAAAGTGATTTTATACATTTAAATATAAATGGCCTGTAATCTCCATTTCCAGCGGTATTATGTTGTCGACTCGTTCTTGGATGCGCTGTAGCTGTTTGAATATGAATGAGGTGTTATGAAATGAATGATAGTGTGCTATATGAAGTACTTAATAAGCCATTAACCCCGTCAGCATCACCGCCCTCCCGTAGCTGTGGAGATCCAGCAGGGATATCTGACCCCGAATGTTCAGCAGGAACGCAGATACATCGGGTGGGTGTTTGGGGGGGGTGGGGTTGTGCTTACAGAGCATTGCAGTGTCCATCCCAGCAACCGCCAACTGGAAGTGCTTTACAGCAGCAGGAGCAAATTAGCCTCCGAGGAGCTTTTCGCTTCAAATAGTAATTGACAGGAGGTGACACTTTGCAGACTCATTAAAATACACATGACAGAAGCATCTCCTGGATTTTTTAAATCAGCCAAGAAGGTTGAATTAAACATTCTGCTGGGGCCTTTTTCCCCTGGCGCCGTTATTCTCCTCAGGGTCCGCGGCCAGAGATCTTGATGAACTGGCCAAAGGGCTTCAGAAATCCACTGATGCGTGGTGTGCTCAGCCAAAAATAACTCTTTCCAGAATCTTCCTGAGCTGAATTTTAAACATTCATCTTATTGTATTTAACCATCATCCTGCTTGTTTGTTTATTGGCTCTCTCGTTCGTTTCATTGGTCGGCTGGTTAGCGATATCTACACCGTTGATCTTTTGTCATCCTCACCGTTTTATTGAGCGCGGCGGCGATACGCAGGGTTGTTTCTATCTTGTCACCGTAAGCATCCCTCTGGCTTTAGTATTTCCGATCTACTTCCCGCCGAGCTTTTTTTCTGCTTACGTTTAATCTACTCGACTCGCAAAAACGAGAGAGGTTTGGGGGTTGGTCGGCCGCGTGGGCCGTGGGGTGAACTGAAGCGGTCACCGCATTCTCCCTCCTCCTCCGGCTCCCCCCTGTCTCCCATCGGGGGTCAGATGTTTATGAAGAAAGGGGGGATTGCAGACTGAGAGCCCTAATGAAGAAAGTATTGATTTCCCATAAAGGGGATTTAATCAAACTCTGTTGGCACATCCAGAGGGACAGGGCTCGGCTACAGCACCAAATTACAATTTATACACCATCTATTTTTCAGGGGCACGGATAAATGGACCTGCCCTACAGATAGATGAGAGTTTCTGTACCTCGTACATCATGGGAAAACAAGGGGAGGAAAGGAAAGTGATTGAGATGGGAGGTAATACCAGCCCAGTAATGAATGGCTATGATAGACCAGGAGGCAGGAAGCTGGGTCCCTTCTGCACCAATACCAAAGCTCTCTAGCTTCCACCTACATGGTGGGGTGGCAGTGGGAATGTGGAGGCCGGGGAGGGGAAGGGGGGACACATTTTTGTGCTACAAGCCCTTCCACCATCCCAATCAACACAAACAAAATTTCTCTCTAAAGCCGCCAGATTCGGCCCCCTGCAATCAAAAAAAGCAGCTTAAAATAACCAGAGCAGGTGCTTTTACTCTAATGTGTGAGGTGGCACATTGAGCTAGTGTTTTCGCTCCGTGTCTGCCTGGCCTTTCAGGTATTTTTATACTCAGACCAATGCATCAAAAATATTTCCGTAAATTGCTTTCCTTTGATGACACGGCTGATGCCAGGGTCAGGAAATGTGTAATAAATAAGTGCTTTCTGTCTGCAGACCTGAAGGATATTACCTGCTCATTTCTGATAGACAGACAGACAGACAGACAGACAGATAGATTCATTTCTTCAACATTCACCTACCTTTTTTCAAGAATTGAATCCATCTGCATTTTGTGAAATATAGTTATTTATTCTACAGTTTTATGCTTAAAATAATTTTGTTAAACACTATATATGTTTGTATGTTTGTCTCATTACCATTGACGATGTCAATGAATCTTTAGTTTCCACATGTGGTTTCACGTGCATTTAACGTCTAGGACTTCACTGATTCAAAATGTAGGTCTATTTAGAAAGCAATGAAAAATGTAAAGTCTTTAAAAATAAATCATATGCCACAACACCTGACATACAATGACAGCCTTAGCTGTCTCTGACCTGATATGACTAGTTAAGGTCCTTAAATCATATATTATCTATATAAAATATAGATTATGGAACATCTGCTTCTGACATAACATGGCATTAATACCTCAACAGATATTTAAAAGTACCTATTTACAAAAAGTGTGTTTTAAGTTGCAATTATTGTAAGCATAAGAACAAAAATATACAAGGGTACCCTTGGACCAAGTTTTGGAACCAGGTGATTGTCAAGGTCTGAATCTTCGGGTCTAGTAAATGTCCTGAATACAGTGTTAGGGGTCTTAAATACTTGATCATGGCTTTTTAAGCTTGTTAGGATGTAACATTTGTGTTGTCATTTCTGTGCCATTACTATGAATTTTAATTTGAATGAAAGGCTGTCGTGATTCACTTCTGTGGGTAGAATGTTTTTTTTTTTTTTTTTTTTTTGTGCAGTTTTTTCTGCATCAGCATGAGGTCTCAGAGGGTTCATTCTAATGTAATTGCCCAATGACAGATGGGTTCCCTCCCACAAATTTGCATATTTCCCAGGGTGCACATCTGCCCAAATTGCTCACTGGCCTTGCTGCAGAAAGAATGCTGTGCATGTGATTCTGGTTCCTCTTCTGCTTTCTAGTAAATGCGCTTAAGAAAAACCAACAAAAAACTTGACTGCCTTTCTCGGAGCAAAATGGTGGAAAGGAAGTCAACACTCAACAAGGAATGTGTTGATCTGACAAGCTTCGATTCTGTTTTCAGCTTCACCTGCACATGCATTTGATCATAGGGTACATTCGGCCAAAACATTTTTATTCTTCCCATTGAAGTTTCCAGAAAGAAGCTTTTTTCCCCAAATGCACTGCACCAGCAGATACAGGCGGTCCTTTTACTAACTCTGCCTGACTATTAATGTTTCATAACCTAATTTCAAATGGCATTAAAAAAAATCTTATGTCTTCAATTCAGTTTGCTAAAACCTGCAGATATTTTAGTGATAGATTTGCTTCTTTGATCACTGGAGTGTAACCTTTCTTATGTGTACTTACCTACCAATACTTTCTGGCCTTGCTGAAGGATAGTGTTCATTTTTGAGTGTGGAATGCCTCTCCACTGCTTGACACAGAGTATTTGGCATTTGTGCAAGTAGATGTCTAATTTCCCTAACCAGTCAGAAAAAAGTGAAATTTGCCTAATTTTAAACATGGGTAGATGTGGCCTAAATTCTTTGGTGTTTTCTTGCATTGCAATAAGTCATTGGAAATGCTGAAGTTAAACATACAATTTTGGGAAGTTTAATTTTTTTTCAGTGAGGCAACCATAAACAAAGATAGTTGTGTCAGATACTCTTCTGTAATGAAAAATAATTTCATAAGCATATGAGTTACCTGGCATGACAGTGTATGTATACTTTTTTTGCCTATATGGCATTAGTTTTAGCATATGTCTTATATATACAATTTTAACCATAACATGCCCATATATACAAATAAATGGAGAGTCCAATTTATTAGGCAAACCTCATAGTGAGGCCAATATCCGTCTGAGGTCAGAGGGAGCATGAAGTCGACAAGGTCTCCACAGTGCAGTGCAGGGATTCTGGCCCGTGTCAGCATAGCTGTTGTGCTGGCTGGTGGCTATGGTGGATCTCTACTCCAAATACTTTGGTCCAACATCTTATCCATTTTTATATCAGTGATTTTTAGAACAGATGATGAATCTCAGAGTTTTGCTTTATGAGCATGCGTTTGCAGTATCACCACCCTACAGGATGTGAATCAGGACCCTCTAGCCTGGCACTCCTAAAACAGAGGAACACAATCTGTGTGGATGATCTTTGCCACCTTTCCCAAACGCTCCCCAATCCCAGGTTAAGATGGCAGGTCACATACCGCACCGAACCAAATTCAGCGTGTTGAAGAGCGAAAGCTCAGGGAGTCATATTTCCATTATGTGATTAGCAGGTGCGTCGCTAACAGCTGGAATGTAAATGAAATGAATGTGAAATGAATTGTTGCTGCGAGTTAAACGCTGGGTGCAGAGAGACGTTTGGTGTTCTGTGTCTCGTACCCACACCCCCCCCTCCCCCACTCACCCCCGCCGTGCCCACACACCGCCACCCTGGGGCTAGATATGCTGTCTGGTTGTGTCTGCGCGCTCTGTGGTTGAGGCGGTTTTGTCATGCGAAGGGCTGTGGGCCTCACCTTTGCCGCAAAGAAGGAATTATGCTTGCGCTCAGCTTGTTGTTTCACCCCCAAGAGAAAACAGTCAGGGGGAGTAGCTTGGCAGATGTTCACATAAAAGGTTTTTTTTTTACAATAAATGCGTGTAATATTAAATCTGTTGTAATTATAGTGTTTAACAATATTAAAAGTGTGGTTGTCTGAAGACCATTCAGTGGACAGGTTGTATGGCCAATAAAAAAGCATTAATTAGCCTTGGTGTACACCTGCTGTAGGACAATGCATTAGTCTGGTAATAAAAACATACTAAACACACACACATACACACACACATGCACATTCAGTCACACTTACATTTTATATATTTCTGTTTTATGACAGGCTGGAAGTAAAAAGAGCATACAAAGTCTGAACCAAGGCAGAAAGCCAACCTATTCATGCATAAATTGAGCTGAAATTAAAAAAAGGAATGTTGACATGTACTCTTACATGAATAAAGAAGTGTATACGCATTACTTACTGGGGTCTTCTAAGTAATAAACTACCTCCTTAACTGAACCTTGCCTCACAGAAGCTGCAGTTTTGACTTGTGTACAAGACAACTGAAGTACATTTTCATATGAAAATACAATTACATACAACTGACTATGGTGAGGTAGTTAAGTTGAATCTACTAAGGGTTATTTTGAGTTTAATAATTGCATAGTAAATAGTGCTAAGGTATTACCTAGCAAATTAATGTATCCCGTGTAATAATATGACCTGTATAAGTTTAACCAATTAATTAACGGTTGAGGATAATTAGCTGCTTATGTTGAAAGCATGCCATAAGGACAGCTTATAATTTTGTAACTTTCTGTAAGAGTGTATTCTTCTGCTGTAGTAATTGATCACTAGTATTTAGATTTCTGCCTTACGTTGTCATAATTATTGTACCACGTATAATGCACTTGTTAATTGCATATTATGCATAGTGTTGCATGATAGTTCCGTCAGTGCAATGACACACTGCATATCTCCAAACTAAACAGTCACAGCTTGTTTTGTATGCATAGTCGAATATTACTTGTCCATTACGTTATTGAAAATAAAAATATTATTGGTGAAATAAATATGTTTATAGATGAACAAATTTACCCAAACAGAGACGTATGAAATTCCACCTTTAAAAAAATCCAATTCAGGAAAGTAATTTGATTTTCTTCACCAAACACTGAATTTCATCCCACTTCCCCCGAGGAGGAATGTAGCATTATGCGTGCCTGCGTGTTACTATGGTGACTTCTTGCCGCATTCAAAAATAACACTAGTGCTAAGTGCAGGGTGAGTAATTAAATGATTGCGCGTTTGTATCACGGCCGCGGTTTTGGACCTGATGGATTTGTGTAGACCGGTGTTCAGGAGAAAAAACTGTCTCTCTCTGAAAAACGTTCTGAATCAACGCCCGGGCCTGCTGGGTCCCGCTGCCAGCATCTGGAGTCCAAGAATCAGAATCTGAGTGGAGCACGCTGGCACAGCACACTGTGATTTTTAAGGCCTGCTGATATTGTGATTGGCTGATTATTAGCCAGTCACACGCTCACTTCCAGCTGTGCCTCCATTCCACCGCCGCCCGCTTTCTATTGGCTGCGCTGACGAGTTGGCACCTCAAGGCTGAATTCTGAATAAAATATAATCACTATTGCCAATCAACTCCGCTAATCAAAAATGCCAAACCCTGCTCAATTACTGGTTACATTTTCGTTTTTTTGCTTAAGATGTAAAATTACCTATTCAGCTGGTAATTAGTGATCAGTTGATTTGTTTTGTGGATTGAATTGCAGTTTTAAACAATAGCAAATGCTAGGCCTTTTTTGCGTTAGAATTATGCTATTTCAAATCGTTAAATTGCTCTTGGTTTTGTATTCCTGTCGACAGTTTAACATATACAGCTGCATGAAAGCTTGCTCCAATATTTATCTTCAATGTATACAATAAGCCATATTGATGTCAGGGATCCAATAAAAAAAAAATATCATGGAGAGTTCATTCACAAGTTCTCTCTCCAGGAATCTGCTAGCTTTCTACAAGCAGTCCCTCTTAAAATCTTTGCAACGCTGTGATCTGAGCAGATGGTGTTATATAGGTCACGATGCATTATTTATGATATCCTCTTATGAAACAAAACCGGCCAGATCGGCTGAAACACACTGAACAAACAGAACCAAAAATGGAGAGAGTGAGAGTACCTTTCTGTGCACACAGTATAACAGGGACGAGCAATCTGCTTGCATGTTTGTCCTGTTTAGAAAACATTGAGAGGAAATCCATGTGTCCGACAGACAAAAATGGGACAGAAAAACGATCCCAAAACCATACGGATAACTTGTACACAGGACCGTCTCTGTAAACAGAGAGTGAGTAGTTAAGTGCTCAGAGATTATTAGGCGGGGGGGAGGGGGGATCAGCCAGCCACGGCCTTTTCGTTACTCTCCTTGCCAGTCAAGTGGAAAGGAAGCCACTCCGCTAGCGTTTGTCACATTTCAGACTGCCCTGCAGCACGGCAGAGCTGTCCCCTCAGCCCGTCTGCCGCATCGCTCACGCCCGCTTAACGGCACTGCCCGTCTGCCACTCTGGGAGGGCATGGACTGTAAAATCTGGATAAATACAGATAAGCTACGGAGGGGAGAAAATGAGGGCTAGAGGGGATAAACTCTTACCAGAGTCACAGCGATTTCACTGGAAATGAACTCTGCCAGCACCACGAGAAAAAAAAAAAAGCAAAGTAGGATTTGTGTTTATTTGCCACCCTAATGGGAAATGGAGAGAGGGAGAGAGGGAGAGAGGAGGATGGCCCCTAGGAGGCCCAAAGGAGTCCAGCAATCCCTGCACTTAATTATGCATCTGTCTGGAGATACACTCAGAGACGAGCAATGCTGAGTTTATCAAGTTGACCAGCTGTTGCCTGTGGCTCTTAACTCCAGGTCCTCTTCCTGGCTGGTACTGGAATGCATTACATTACAATTCTTTCACATTAATTAACGTTTTGTAACATCACATACGTGTGTGCGTTCTTTTTAACAGAAGTGGGCTGTGGATCGAAATGGAAATGAAACACTTTTTGTTGGGGGGATTTTTCTATTTTCACAACTCAGCGTTAAGACACAGTCATTTTGCCAAACATCAAACTGAGCTAATTAGAGCGGCTTGTTCTCTTTTCAAAAGTCAACCTAAGAAAAGTCATTTTGTAGAACTCAAACTGAAGTAACTGTGAGGCAGGAAATCCTTCTGCTCCTCGGAGCAAGTGAGGTTTGATTTGTGTTGGGAGGGGCGTGAAGGTGACCTCCGACGCTGCGTAAGTAAAGGATCATGGGACGTCCTGGTGAGATGCTGTCCTCGTGCTCTTCTGCAAAACTTTAGAGAGAACTATTGACATGCAGTTGGCAGTTTAGTTAAGTAAAGAGGAGGTCGTTCGTTTAGAAGGACATTGTTCTCACTGACAATAAAATGCAGTTGTCAACAATGTCCTTCGAGCCTACTTACAAAATTCACGTCCCACTCACATCCCAAAAGCATGACTTAACCTCCATAAACATTCAAAATGACACAATAGAACAATCCATTTTCATCATATGTCAATTCAGAATTTTTCTGAATATTAATTTATGAGACAAACACTATCAAAAAACTGAATAGAAAGTCAAAGAAATTTTCTCAAATACTTACTAAATAAATTAATTTTTGAATATACAGAAAACTGAATATACAGTTAGACTTTGGTTTGTCACTGAGACGTTTTTTAGCATTTAGCATTTAGTGCTGCAATGTGGTGTTGGAACTCAGTAACTGCAAAGTGACCTACCCTGGACAAAGGCTGTTTTTGGAGGTGCGGAGGAGAGGAAGGTTGAATAAATGGTTGCGAGTGCGGAGGAGGGATTTACGTATTTAATTGAGCGATGATGAAACAGACAGTCAGACGGGTTTCCTGCTTGCACTAAGCTGAAAGAGGACTCTGACAGTATGTGGGGCCTGTTTCAATCAAAGCAGGTGAAATGGCTAACTCTGCTTCTAACTACACTCCAAGTGTTTCCTCCCTCTCCAGAGTTTGCGAGAGCATGTGTCAGCAGTTCTATTGGCAGCAAAAAAGAGGAAAGAAGCAACCCAATAATTCCTTAGGAGAAAAACAATCAATATTGCTACCATCCCCCCACCTCCTCCTCCTCCTCCTCCTCCTCTCTCCCGAGCCGGCACACAGCCTGCCTTCAGAGCCAGGACAGAATATGATAAACAGCGACCTTCATGTCGCCTCTGTCCCCGTAAGGTCCAGCTAATTATTGTGCAAATAATACAAGAGAGGGAAGTAATAAGCAACGTGTCATATTTTGATAAGTGGTTAAGGTGCTTGGCAAGTAACAAACCCTCCCTACCCCCCACCCCCACAAACCCCTTGCGAAATGCGGAGTCCTTAGTTCACATTCATTTGGACCCCACCTTTATCTTGTGTTCCACGTGTGCGTTCCGGAGCCGTTTGTGATTTTTTTCTGGCCGTGATGATCCAGTACAGTATGTAACACATGGCCACACCCGACCCCAATGCTATCCACGTTATTGACCAGCGGTGTGGACAGACTGTCTTTGGGGTGGGGGCGAAGATGTTAGGAAAGGGCATTTTAAATCGCTTTTTAAATCGTCTTGCCAAAAGTGATCCTGTCGTCGCTGGTTTCCGTGCCCGCTACCCCGCCGCCATGATGCCCTTATGCCCCTTTTTACGATTTCTTTTAAACTGAGGGGGGAGTCTTGGCCAAAAGCGACTCTGTCACTGGTTCGCATGCCTGTTAACCCACTGGTGTGGTGCCCCTATGCCCTTTTTAAAATTGAGAGAGGCACTAAAATCGAACCGCAATGTTTCTGCCGACCACCCTACAGCATCAGCACTTGGCTAGGCTCTGTGCAAAATTTTCTCTTAAACTCACACCCAGAACAAAAACGGCTTCTTCTCCCACCACCCCCCCCCCCATGCACACCATTGTTAATGATGCATAACTTCACAGTTTCCCCCGCTTCCGCCAGCTTAAATATAAAACTTGTATTTCATAGCCTGCCACAAAATGTCATTAGGAGAACCCTAAACAAATTTGATGGATTGATGGATGGCGTTTCCCTCTGCCAGAGTCACACCAGACTCCGGTGAAATATCGCTAATGTCTCGCACAGCGTTGGCAAACAGTGTTTTGCTTGTGGGCCCTAGGTGCCCCAACGGATCCTAGCCACCATTACCCCACCCACCATTACCCCCAACACAGGGGTGTCAAACACAGGCTGTCCCTTGCTGGCCTCCATCATCTCCACCCCGTTCCGCCGTCCGCCCCTGCTCATTTCGCCCGCAGGCAAGCTCAGAAAGTCCTGATTGAGTTTGTCGGCGAGAAGCCATTATCTGAGCAGGAGCAAGTCCAGGTGCAAAGAAAGAGATTACACTAAACATCCTGTGGCAAGAAATGTCAATTAAGTATGTTTCTATTACGTGCTGCTACTTTACTGACATGTTCTTTTCATTTCGTTGGGGTTTGGGTTTTGCTTTAATGAATATGTGTGCGCAGGCATCTTAGATGAAGACGTTGTAGCGATGTTAAACCAATATTGGGACACGTCTTTACTGTCTCAGTTTTCTATATGTATATGTGAAGATGTGTGAGTGTCCATATTTATAAATGTATGTTCTTTATATAGCTTCGCTAACTTTTCAAACTTCACTGAACTTCTCCAAACTTTAGTACTGGAACCGAGTCAGACACACTTAGACTCTTTAATGGCATAAATTCAATTCAGGCAAAATAGACAATACATTACAAACAGACAATAGCACATGCCCTTAAAAATATGAAAGTTTGTTCTGATTGAATAGCATACTCCCTTGGATTTAGATCAATGTAAAAATAATCTTCTTGCAGAATAGTAGAGAATACACACACACACATTTGACCAGGACCAAGCCAACATTTCTCCACATGGCCTAAATGGGTCTCAACTTGAAATCGGTTCAAGGTTTCTCCAACAGAAAAGCCAGGTGATGTTTTTAATGGGTTGGTCAGTTCCAAAGCATGGGATGAGGAGAGTCGTCCTCAACCCCTTTGCCTTGAAGTCCTCAGCAGTGGGAATGATCACAGAGTCGGTGCATTCCAGGTATGTGCGGAGAACGTGTGAGAGCTTTCTGTCAGACTGGATGAGAAAAGAGAGACTGAGGAAAAGGACTCATTCCATATGCTGTTTTAATTGGGAGGGGGTGGGACCCTCTTGTTCTGGTTTTCCCTCGGTTAAAGTGAAAATTTCAAAAACTTTCAAAGGGTCTAACCAAGGACCTGATAACAGGCACAGATGACGGCAAACGTATTTTAGGAGCTCATTTAAAAAGGGGCGAGAGGATATGAGGCCATTGGGGTAATGGACATTCTACATCAGGGTCACTATTGAGAAACTGACTGCACCGTTTAAGAGAAAATTTAATAAGGGCAAAGGGGCATCTTACCCGTGGTGTAACGGATCCATTCATAATCATATTGTCCTTTGATCGATGACTACAGTCAGGTTCAGCGCTCATTGACATATAATGCTACTCAGTCGGTCGTAATTGCATCATACTTTTTGAGGTGACCTTTCCTAACCTTCTTTGCCACCTAAGAGAAAGTTTCTGCATACCACTATGAAGTTTAGTCATTTTAAGTCACTGAATGTGTCTGCATGACTGTGCCGGGTCAGATACGTCGTTAAAGTGATATATCAACAACTTTCGCCAACTGCCTTAAATTGAGAGATGACAGCCATGACCTTGTGGCCTGAATATCAAGATGAAAATCCAATCTAATCAATGTAATTTGATAAAACACAAAAATGCACACGGCTGTTTTGAGTACTTCTTTAGTCTTATCAAATGAAAAATGATTTGAATGAATGAATCGATACACCGAATAGTAAACCGTTGAATCGGGTCACGTTTAATTGTTTCAAGATTGAATTAGCTCAACGTAATCCATTTTCAAAGTAGATTACACAAGTTCCGAAGTAGTTTTTTTTTCCTTCTCAACAAAGCCCAACGCTTAATCCTTTGTAATTAGTTTGCAGGTCTTAATACAGGGTAAAGGAATTATTCTTTTGATGCTGGTTTTCAAGTTGGGATGAATGGATTTGCTTTATGTCTGTGATAAAGCAGTTTTGTCTCAGAAGCAGTGGTACCATTTTGAGCGCTGGGTACTGGGTAGAATCTACCCCCAGTGGCTGGGAATACATTCAGTGTTCAGTAATTTATTCTTCCACATACAGAATCATCATTTCCTTAAATATTAGACAAATGAAAACAGCAAGTGAGGCTGAATATAGAAACATCTCATTGTGTTAAATATTAGATTGTATATTTTTCTATGTAAAGTAAAAAGAATATATAATGGAAACATTGAATCAAAAATACTTGTATTAGGAGTTTTCATGCATTTCATATTAATGTCAGTGCTAATTACCAATATGTTTCTGCAGTAATATATATCTTAAAATTCCCTTTTGGCTTATTTAAATTTTGAAATTTCGATAGCTGCAGTGCCTGTTTTCATTCTTGAGTTTTTTGTGTATCTGCTACAGCTCTGGTCCTGGTCGGGTCAGTTACAGGGGAATACACTGTAATTGTTTTGCGCAGCCCACTTTTGGTTTCTGCTGGGGGAAGAAGGCCCTGAATCGCACGGATAGTGGCCTCTATCGTATCTCCAGCTGTCTCTGAAATAGCTGTCATCTCTGAAGTTGTGGGAGTCCGAGAGAGAAGCGCTTCGGCGTTAGCTACTGTGCCGTCGTAATGGAACGGGTCAGGGTTCTTTTATCTTCCCTTCAAAGTCTGCCATCGAGAGACCCTCAGAATGAGGCATGAACCGTTGTGATATCTGTGGCGCCTTCGGCTGCCCCTCCGCAAGGACTGCTCAGGTCAGAGGGGGAACGACAGAATATGAGCTCTGAGGAAAAAACCAAGTAACTTCACAGAGGATAAAGAAGAACAAATGTCATTTCAATGAGCTATATATATATATATTTTCTTTAAAGAAACTGAATCATCCTGAAATCTCTCTTACTGAGTACCTTAGTCGGACAGTCTGTACTGTTCTGTACTTTAATCTGAATTGGAGCATATGCCACATGAACGAAATCAAAGGAAATGCGATGAGCGATTTTTGTAAATGCATGCTGTTTCAAATGGGAATACAGTGGGACTGTGTAATTTATGGCCTACATTGTCATCCAAGCAGGTCCTTCACTTTAACAGATCACAGGATGAAATGATAGCGGACATTTGTACTAGCACTAGACTTATTCAGCATAATACGAAGACAAAAATGGACATTTGCCTGCCCACTGTCTTGGTAGAAATTTGAGTATGTTAGAAACTTTGCCAAGACTCAACTTTTCCAAGCAACTAAAGATACAGTGATAGTTATTAGCTAGTATGCTGGTTAGCTAATGTTCATTGATGAGACTGGGTGTACCTCTCTGGGGTAAGCTCTGTAAGTAAGCTCTTTTTCTTTATTCCCATGATCCTTTAGGGTCTGCTCTGACAATGTGTATTCAGCGAAGTACCATTCGCGTGGGTAGAATAAAGATTTACTGCAATACACAGAAAATATGGGAGAGAAAATCTTAAGCTTAGCAATTTTTGAGTGACAGTATCTCACAAAGTATTAACACTTTACTGTGACAGACAGGGATTCTAACAAAATACAATAGAAGGCGTAGTACAATTTCACATTCGTGATTCAATTTAAGTCAACTTTAATTCAAGCCTTGGAATGCCTCTGTCTTACAGTTTGAAGAAAAGAGGAATTATCTCTGATATTGACAAACCATTGTCCCTAGGTACCTTGAAAATAGAATATGCATCGCAGAATCAATTTATGACTGGATTACGACAGCACCCTGAGAACCTTGGTATCATAGCGCATTGCCATTTTATAACGTATTCCAAAATCAGGATTGGCATTGCACGCCCATTCTGAATGAGAGCCAGTCTGCCATTTTAATACATTATAATGGCGGCTGGATTTTAAGAGGATTTTATGTAAAACTGTGGGAGTCAAATCACTGAGCATTCTTTTCAGCGGGTTCTGTGTGAGCGGTTTCCAGACTCTTGCTGCAGTGCTCCGGCTCGCTGCGAGACTTTCGGCAGATCCAGCACCTGCTCTGGTTTCAGTCCAAGCACCGCTGCGGGCTAACAGTGCCACCATCTGATCTGCTCTCTGCCCAGGTACAGAGAGCAGATTTTCAGCCAATCAGTGGGAGGGAATAGCCCTTGCAGCAGTAGCAGAAACCATTCTGCCCCTTCCGGGCTCCTCACTTCCATTTTTGTGGCTGATTTAGCCAGGTTTTTTTTTTTTACAAGAGTTGTGGGTCTGAGGAAATGATTGGCATAGACCAGACATGTTTTGTCTGGGGCCTGCGATAACTGTTCCTCTAGTGGTGTAATTTGAGTGAGAGATTCCCAATACCACTCTGCTTACAAGTGCTATACGGTACTACAAAAAAGAGAAAATAAACTCACTGTTTTGTCTGTATCGTCAATTGTTTTATTTTGACTATGAATACATTTCTTTTCAGGACTTGTTGTGTCTAGAACACTAATGAGTTTCATCCTGGGAAACTTATTTACGAAAACAATTAACTGGTACAGCTACATCTCTGAATTACGTTAAAACTTAGCTTAGAAACTGTACTTCTAATTAATGTCAACATATATACTGTGTACAAAAGTGAAGTTAGCTAACATTTGCTAATTAGCATCCCGCTTGCCTTTTAAAAAGTTTGGAAGGATTGCCTAATAAAGAAACCAGAATATACTTATATTCATTCATATATATATATTTATTCATATACATAACCAGGTACATGTAAACTATAAAAAGTTGCATTAGCTGCTCACTTGCTTATTTTTGTAAGCTAAAATGATCTTTCAACTCTACCATCTTTCTGTCGTCAATCCCTGCTCAAAAATGCCTTTTACAGCAAATGGCTCAACAGTTTTACTGCTGTTTTAATCATGTGAATCACCTTCAATACGCTCTACATTTTTATAAAAGGAGTTACATGAATTTGTATTTACTGAATAATTACATTTGATTGTTTTCCTATCTAACAGGCTTACTGACTGTTGCAGTACTCAAGAATCTAATTGACTTTTGAATGAGTTTCAATAACCTCAATACTGCTGCACTGTTTTCGCTGTTGTTTTGAGTTCAGGTGGTGGCTGATAATTCAACTTAGCTGTAATTTCTTTGGTGATCCCTACAGCCTGTATACTATTTAAATAATTGTGAATGTTCAAGAAATCTCCTCTCCACAGTCTTCTTAAAATAAATAAATATTTTATGTAATGGATAATGTAAGTAATTATTCTTCCTCAGTAGCCTGATGGTAGATAATTGGTAAACATAAATAAAATTGCAACATGACACATCTCTCTCATTCCTGTACATCATGATGGACATAAATGTGTCTGCAGGGAGCCTCTAAGTTTTTGCGTTGTGTTTTTTTTGTGTGTGTTGATGGAGTTACAGTATATGTGAATGTGCGCAGCTGATCTTTTGAAAGCTTTGATTGGCAGATCACTGTGATTCGCTACAGTCTCCAGTATTGCTTACTGTGTAGCACTTTTCTTGTTTCCTCATGCCACACTTTTCAACAGTGTATTGATCTTTCCGCATTGTGGATAATTGCCTTTACTGTTCTCATGACTTAGAGGCGCTGCTGTTAATTTTGGGATGTTTTTACTCACATGAAATTCGTCTTTAGCTGGTACAGCAATATCTACACATCCGTTTTTGGAGGGAAAGGTGCTGTAAAGTGGAAACACATACTGTGTTTAGTCACTCATTTTGAAGATGCATTGTAAATGTGGAATGTGGTTGCACTCTCCATGAAAGTGATGCTTGGAACAAGCTTTTGGAAACTAGACTTTGGGGGAAGATGAAAGTGCTGGCTTCAGTCTGGAAAGGATTTAAAAACAGTTACATAGCCTCCCGAAGGCTTTTTTTTGGGAAACAGGAATGAGCCCAAGAACTGGGTGTTTCCAGGGTGAGTCCCAGTCGCCCCCATGACCGAATATAGCTGGCTGTCTGCAGTGGTGAGGTAACCATTGGCCCAGCCCTACTGGGGGACAGATATTGGTTAAGCTAGTTAAATTTGGTTAGTGTTGTCGCTCTTTGGAAGCCTCTCCTGGTCAGCCAGGCACCTGTGCAGGTATGAACCTCATAAATGCTAACTTTGTCATCCCAATTGGCGGCATAGTTAGCTTGTACCTGCCGATATATACAGTGTGGGGAAAACCAAGCTTTTCATCATGTGAATCAGAGTAGCCACATGCTAACAGGCGTCTCCTTCTGAAGGGAGCTGGTAAGGGTTACTGCATAAAACTAAACCCGTGGTCCTCAGTCCAGGTCCTGGAGAGCCACAATGTATGCTGGTTTTTGTTTTCACCTGAAATTCCACAGCAAATTCAAGAATCCAGGTGGGGTGAGCTAGCTGTGTAATCAACTGTGTTATCTGGTCAATAAGTGCTAAGAAACTACAATACCAAGCATATCGTGCAGCTCTCCAGGATCAAGAGTGAGGACCACTGGAATAAACAGTTCAGCAGCATTCAGTGTGGAAAAAATGGTGAATAAAACTGTTCGTTATGATAGGACTTCCTCATGAAGCAGAGACAGGCATAGTAGAGGTCACCTGCTTGAAAGTCACCTTCTTTGAAAAAATACATTTCAGAATTTAAGTGGCAATCGTCTTGGTCAAGGAGACAGAGAAATATCACATTTCTGAGAGAAGGGCTCTGTTGTGTTTCTGTACAGGTGTTTCTTCGAAGATAAAAGGAAAAATGTCCCTAAAAGTACAGACCAGCAACATCACCAACAAGAATGACCCCAAGTCCATCAACTCCCGCGTCTTCATCGGGAACCTGAACACGGCCGTGGTGAAGAAGTCCGACGTGGAGACCATCTTCTCCAAATACGGCCGCGTTCTGGGCTGCTCCGTACACAAGGGCTACGCCTTCGTCCAGTACGCCAGCGAGAGGCACGCGAGGGGGGCCGTGATCGGGGAGAACGGGCGCGTCTTGGCGGGACAGACACTGGGTAGGCTTTCGCCACTTGCTCTCACCATCTCTCTTTATTACCCACAATCCTCATCCTGTTAGACTCTCATGACAGGCCAGTAGATGGTCATTTCTTGTCAAGTGGACAGAATGCTTTACCTTTTGTTTGCAAAATGGTGTAGAATGGCGGGACACCCTCTGCTCACCATCTCTCTTTGGACTCGAGTCAAATCAGGGTCCTTGACTATCCCCCTCCCCTCAAGTGTACAAGTGTACAGGAAGTGACATTTGCCTATGAGATCGACAGCCACTCAGCCTGTTCAGCCTGTTCAGTCTCACTGTTTTGCGTTTGGGGTAACTGGAGCCGTCATGGCCGACCACAGAATTTATTACAGCAAAGACAAGCTTTCTCCAGCTCTTATCATAAGGATGCCAAGCAGTGAGTTCACTGAGATTTGGAGATCAACTTCCTGATAGTCAGCATTTTCTTTTTTCTGGCAGCACAGAACTTTATTTACGCCACCATTTCTACGATACATGCACCTGACCACATCTATGACTGTAACAAAAATTTACTGCAGAAACATATATTATATATTATAACACCTGGATAAGTTTTTAATTTATCTGTATTTGACATAGGCATCTGTTTTTGATGGACTTACAGAAAGGGAAAATATTACATTATATTTTGTATCTCAAAAATGTATTGTTTAAACTGCACACAATTACAATTGTGTGAACTGAAATGTTTGCAAAAATAGGGCCTCATAAATTTCACAGCCCCTAATTGTAGAAGGTGGAACAATAGAAACAAGGAAAAATGAAATAATCAAACTCACTTTAAATGAATGCTGGGTAAAACAAAGAATTTGTTGTAATATTTCATGAATAATAGAAATATTGAAATCTCTAGTTCATAGACTTCAAAAGGGAATCCTGATACACATACATATTTAAACACTTTTGGCCAGATTTATTCAAGCCGTCAGCACATGATAACATTTTCGCACATTCAATTTCAGTAACAAGATTTGTAATTGGAGCAAACTACCTCAACCAATGACATGCTCTCTAAGTCTTTTTGCCCCTTTTGCACGGCCTAAATGCTTCTGGTAAATCAGGTCCATAGGGAAATAGTTTTAGATTTGTGGTTGGGTGATGGTTAGCGGTAGAGTTACTGTATTCGCATGAAACTAGAAGATTCGGTGTCATCCAATTTTACCCCTTCAAAATGACTGATGGGTTAATACAGTAAGCTGCAACGTATGGTGTAGCTGCTGGAGCTGCGTCAGGTCACCACGCTCGAGTTCACTCCTGCCTCTAGGCCATGGAAATCCAAGGGTAGACCAGGTGTGTAAGCAGCAGGTGTTCCTTCTCCTGCCGAGACAATCGGTTCCTCAACTCATTCACGCTCCTCTGCTTTCATCCCTCTCCGCTGTCTACCTCAGCGGCACGGATCTCTTTCACGGTCAAGTTAACAGGCTTTCGCTCTTTCGGCCCTCTATCCATGAGCACGCCTGAACTCCCCAGATTAATCCTTATTGGTACCCCATGTCCGGAGAACGAAATCAGAACATCTGACGCAACTTTTGACCCAAATCGCCCTTCTCTGAGATTGTTACCGGCCTCAGAAGAGGGTCCCGTGACAAGGTCAGGGCTGCTGTAACATTTCTCAAAGGGTTTTTACCGTGACGAGCGAGAGTGAAATCTAAAAAAAAATGTTGTGGCATACTGCCCCCTGGTGGAATCTTAAATGTACTGAATTTGGCACTACATTTCAATTGCTGAGGAAAAGTGAATTATTTAATGTTTTGATTTATTATGCTGAGTACATTACACCACTAATAAACTGTGATCAGCAGTTTGCTTTGCAAAAATGTGTTTTCTCAGCTCAATCTCAGCTATTCTAAGCCAGGAATAACAATAATCTTTTATAGATTTATATGCATTTATTGCTCATTTTCAGTTACAAACGTATTTTTAAAATCACATGCAAAGAATTTAATTAAATGTCAAGCAAGTTTAAAGCACATTTTGGCAGGAGTGAACACCCACCTATTTCTTCACCAGGATTCAAACAAGAGTGTAATAATCAGACGGGGAAAATTCAAATAACGCATATAACTCCTGTATTTCATTATCCATTTTAATAATTATGAGTTTTAAAACATCTACGCCTTCTATGCAATTATTTACACAATAAACAGTATCCATCCTTTTAGAAAAGGATGGATACTATTTTGATTTGGCTCCGAAAATGAAATTGCATGTATTACGGCTATGGGACAGGAGGTGGGCATGATACTGTTCAGTATATATACAGTATATATCTTTCTAATGATGGGTCAGGGACATTGCTTGCTTATGGAAGGAAGTTTAATAATATATTTTTATCGCAGACACACATAAGTTACGAGCGCTTTGTCATTGTGGGATGCAGTGCAGGTTTTCCTGAGGTGTTTGATTGCCTCCCACTACACTACGGTGTACCACAGTGCAGCAATAACATTATAAGGCCTGTAATAATTTCACTGAGAAAACCATGAAAATAGAACATCTTAGTATAAAATTACAGCACCCCATAAATACTCGATATCCCTGATTTTTTTTCCAAATGACTAATTATGTCAGACTGTTATACCAAGGATTAAAATAGCCGTTAGAATTTATGATAGCCATTTTGGTTTGCAATAAAACTGGTCAGACTTCCACACTTTGAACAGATTTACTGAAAGGTGACCTTACAGACAGCTGGGCGATGGCCCTGCTTTTGGGGGTGCGGCAACACTGGGGCACAGAGGGATTTGGCGTAACTGCTCACTGGCAGCAGGGCAGGGCGGAAGCACCCCAAAGACTGGCAGAAGGAGGCCCCAAATGCCACAGCCAAGCAGAGAGAAGAATGATAACGAGCACTGAGTCTGGACGGAGAGGTGTTAGACATTCAAATTAGACACAGACATTCATATTAGTCTATGTCATACTATAAACAGGCCTACGGCTGCAAGGGCTGGAGAATATGGTAGTAGAAAACAACAGGAGATAAGGTTACTTATAAGGGCTAGGTTAGCATACAGCAAGCACGCAAGCACCATAGAAACTGCCCATGTGAGCACCATGGATTGAGCCGTGTTGAGCCCATCATACTGTGCCATCAGCGGGCTGGACAGCGCCCTGAGCAGTGCCAGGTGGCACCGCGATTAACTCAGGCAGCAATATGAATGGCCGTGGGCGGAAGCTCCAGCACAGGGTGCTCTTCCCAAGCCGTGGCAGTCAGATGGGCGGTCGATAGGCGCGCACGATGTAGGCAAGGCGGCCAGGTGGACCATATCTGCGGCGCGGGTGATCGCTGAGCTAATGCTACAAAGCAACATGACAGAAGGAGAACCTGCTGCTGACGAGTGACACGGTCGGAGGGAGGAGAACACGTACAGGCACTGACAACAGGTCGGACTAATACAAACCTCAACCATAATGCTTTGAGAAAATAAAGCAAGATTACCTAAAACGAGACCTCTGAAGGGTACCAGAGATTTTTTGAATGGCAGAGATGAGCAGATGGTTTGGACAGACATAAGAGAAGTCGATACACGGGAGCAGAAATAAAGACGGGACTGCCTGGCTGAGCAGAGAGGGGACAGAAGGGAGAAGTGAGGCAAGCGAGGAACATCGAGGGGTTGGTTTTGGAATGCATGAGCATGAGTGAGTAGAAACAAAAAAATGTAAATCGAAGAGGCACAGATCTCAGTGTCTGATCAAAGTAGGAGCTCACCATGGTGAATACCCCCACCCTGCAAGAAATCACACGGCAGGAGCAGGGCAGCTTTTCAGAGACAGAACATGGGGAGAAAAGCACCCTGGTCTGAGGATAGCCAGCAGGTGGTACTTGATACTGACTGGGAGACAGTTCACCAATAAAATAAGAAGCTGTCTTCATGCCCCTGAGCAACAAATGGAGATTACAGTGTAGAAGAACAACTGGGGCCAGGATTCAATACACATTTACCCATCAGTTTGGCTTACAACTAAACACAAGAGTTCATTTTTATCTTCACCAATACAGTTTGGCATGAAATCATAATAATTAACTCATGAAACTGTGTCTGTGCAGAAAAAGAAAAATACACCTATTCAATGGTTTAGAAGAATTTAAGGATAAATCCTAGCATGGGAAAATCAGGATCGTAACAGTCTGTGTCAAACTGGATACCTACAGCCTGGCTATGAATGGTTGGGTGGGACTTGAAGTACCAGGAGCACCAAGGCGAGCTGGAACACTGTGGGAGGAGCCAGCTGCAAGCTGAATGATCCTCACAGGCCAGAGCGGGTGGGCGGGGATAAGCAGATGTGGAGCAATGCGTCCAAACTTGAGGGGAGGAGCCAGAACCAGTGCCTGTGACAGGAGGAGGGGGGAGGGGCAGGGGGTGCAGCAGATGCAAGGTATGCTAAGTCAGACATGCAATGGGTGTGTTCCAATACTTTTTCTCATCTCCTCCTTTCCTCCACTCATTTTCTCCCCTCCTCTCCTAAATATGTGGAGGACTGGAGGGGAGGAAAGAAGGAAAGGAGGAGATGAAACGAAAATTGGAACCACTAATCCGCTTAGGCCCTCATGAAAGTTGATCTCGGCTATTGATGAAGAAGTGTAACTTCAACTTGAAGGTCACCCAGAAATGTGAAAACACTTCCGTGGTAGGATACATCGGTGCATCCTTCGTTTGGAGAAAAGGAGGAAGTGAGTGGAGGATGTGAAAGTTTATTTCTTATCTTTTTGGAACAGTGTAGGGAAGGAGGACACATAGGTCAGTTTCCGGGGCAAGGAGGAGTGGAGGGAAGGAGGAGATAAAATTGAGTTTCGGAACGTATCCAGTTAGAGACAGAAGGTGGACTGAACATCTCCCCAGACCAGCAGGGGGGACCAGTGAGCAGATCAGCACACAGCCAGGGCCACCACAGAGGAAGAGCAGCTGACTCAGCAGTGGGACCTCCATCAGGGAACCAAGACAAGACAATCATTCACATCCGGCATGCTGTAATATGAGCCATGCAGCGTGGGAGCTGAAACAGCAGAAGAACTCGAGTGTGTGGTCTTGTCATGGCAGGGGCCATCAAGACGATAAGCTACAAATATTTTAGAGCTGTTTGTTGAGTCTGTTTAACATTTAAATTTACATTTACATTAAATTATGTCACACTATATATCCAGCAATGACATAGTAAAGAAACAAGTTTTTTTTTTACTTTTAACACAACTTGTTAGCATCTGGTGACCTTACTCACAGGGTCCTGTGTTTTAACATGCCAAATGCAGTTGGCATGCAGAACAAGCGTGCAGTGCAGGAGTTCTGCTTATCCATACAGAACTCTCCCTGCACTCTGCACTATACCCATTCAGTATCATGCTCGACTGTCCTCTATGCACTAGAAACACATTAAATCAATTGCAATTTCTGCAAATGAATTCATAGTTGCAGATAAACACTGATCATCGACACCTCATTGAAAACCGATGAGGAATTAATCCAGTGCTTTTATACAGAAGTATCTAGTCATGCACTTCTTTACTCAAAAAAGCCTGTCACCATTTCTCTGCAGACATAAACATGGCAGGGGAACCCAAGCCCAACAGGCCCAAAGGACTGAAGAGATCTGCAGCTGCTCTGTACAGGTGATCTTAATTGATTTGCTGATTTGAATATTAATTGGTTAATTGAGGCTGGGACCTAATCAAATGTATTTCAAGTTTCTTTGTTGGCATATGCAATCCAATCAAAGCAGACTTTACATTATAGCACAAGTGTCTTTGGGTATTTTCTATTTTATTGGAGACAAACACGCGTGACCTTTTGAATGTGTTGATTTCAATCTAAAATTGAATAGCAGAACCCCTGGAAGAGACAAGGTTTAATTTGGTCCCAGCCATAGTATGAGGGTACAAATCATTAATAAGCAAACAAACTGATTATTCTTGTGTAAATACCTGAAGGTTTTATTGCAACAGTTTTTTCTTATATCTTGTTCCTTGTTTTTTTTTTTTAGTGGGTATGATTTTGATTATGACTACTACAGAGATGATTTCTATGACAGGTAAGTTAATAACAATGAATTTTCAATTTGGTTCATGTCCCTTAAAGTGTTAACAAAAAAGAAAATGTATTCATTACTCATAGTTGGAAACGTCTTCACAAAATAAGGACATCATTACCAGAATAAATCTCACATTCTTCTCCGCAAACCATCAGTGTCAGCAGTTTTTGAATGACCGTAATAAAAAAATAGCTCGACAGCCTTATTACGACACTTACCACAGAGTGAATCTTTGTTTTCTTTCTGACTTTTTTTTTTTTTGTCGGGTGACAGCCAGAGTGTTCTGTCAGCTCTGGCGGACAAAAAAAAAAATCCTCACAGCTGTTAATCAGAGATTCGGTTTTGGAAACAGCTGGTTTGCATGTCCTGAAAAGCACATTTTGGCAGTGTCCTCAGGCCTGTTGGCTTGGCTTCTCTGCAGTGGCTTTGGGAAAACCTGCTGCTTCGCTCCACAGGACGCCTGTGTTCACAGATGTTCCAACATAATATCCATATGAATAACACATGTAAAGTATTTGAAGGAGTATATTTATAATCTCCCTGTGATGTCGACGCCCTGACTAATGGATTTCCAAAGACGCTTCTGACACATATCGATATATTACTCTGGTGTTAGCCAATAATTTAAGTCCCTTTTGCTTTCAAGTGATCTCAAAGGTTTTTTTTTCTTTTTGACAAAAAGGGTACATCGAGGGCAGGCCACAAACCTCAGCTTTGTCTAGTGGTAAATAGCGCACAGAGGGTGAAGCAATGGAGCTGTAGACTGGGCCGCACATGACAGCTGATAGCCTTGTTTCAACATCCGAGGGTTAACACGTTTCAGAGCGCCCCGTGGTCTTGGTTACAGAAAAATAATATTTGTTAGCGGGAAGTATGTGAACGCTGAAAACCTTGAAATTCATTTTCCTTATCAGAGGTGAGTCTTGCAGTAATGGAGACATCTCAAGTATTTGTTGCACAAAAAGATGCTCCTGCCCTTTAACCGTGCGTGTAAATAAAATGAATACTTGAAATTAATACAAGTTTTCATTACAGCATTTAAATACAGTAGAGGAAGGAGAGGGCCTCCGAATACTAATTTACATTTAAAGAATCTACTGCAGGAGTGTCAAACTCCAGTCTCAGAGAGCTGCAGCATTTGTCGGTTTATTGTATTCTATCAATGAGAAACCACTTTAAGCCTCGGAAACCAGGTGTATGGCCAAAATTAGTGATTTAAATTCATTCATAAAGTGCTGAATTTGAACGAAAATACCAAAAACCAGTTGACGCTGTGGCACTTCAGGACTTTAATATGATACCGCTTCCAAAACTGGCACAGATTATACAGATTGTTAAAATGCTACAGTGCTGTGAAAAAGCATTTGCACCCAGGCTATATTTCTGCAAACTGATTGTTTTTGACACTGAATGACTGAGAAAGGAATTATTTTGTTCAACTTTTAACTGGTAATACAAACTTTAGAAGCAATGAATGCAACCAAACGCTTCCTATAGTTATAGGTCAGTCCCTCTCGGCGCTGGGACGGACTTTTTTTCCCACTCCTTCAAGCAGAACTGCTGTAATTCAGAGAATTTTTGAGCACAAACTATTTGTTTCATGTCCTGCCACAACTTTTAAATGGGGTTTAGGTCTGGTCTTCCACTTGGCCATTCCAAAATTTTACATTCCTTGTTCTTCAGCTATGTTGCTGTAAATTTTCCTTGGATCATTGTCTTGCTGCTTGACCCAGTTTCACTTCAGCTTAAGTCCATGTATGGATGGCCTGATAATCTTCTGTACAATTCTCCGACACAGAGCAGAATTCATGGATCCTGCTGTAATGGCGTGCCGCCCAGGACTTGATGCAGCCATTGATATGAGGTTATTTCTGTGGAATGCCGTGCTTAGTTTTTGGCCAAATGAAACCTGGTCCATATTGACCTGAAACTAAACCAATTTTAACTCATATGTCCATAGAATGTTGTTCCAGAACAAGGTTTTTTTTTTTTGCTAAGGTTGAGGTAAACTTGTGGACCCCAGGAAGATTAGCTGATTGCATGCAATTAGCAAATGGGGATCCTTATAATAAACAATAAACAAGAAACATTCATACTCTTAGGAAGCTGTGGTTTATTGGTACTCTGCCATGAACCCCATTTTCATCCGGTGTAATTCTGATGGTGGAATCATGAACACGGACCTTAGACAAGGCAAGTGAGGCCTGCAGATCCCTGGATGTTGTTTTTGTGGTCTTTGGGATTTCCTGGACGATTTTACACTTTGCTGTTGTGGAGATTTTGGCAGACTGACACCCCCTGGGAAGACTCACTACTGTCCCAAACTCCCTCCATTTGCTCCTCTTTCACAATATGGCCCCGACTGTGGTTTGGTGGAGCCCCAGAGCCTGAAGAAATCTCTTTGTAATCCTTTCCAGACTAATAGATACATTTTGTTCTAGAAGTCCTAAGCAATTTCTTTTGACTGTGTCATCATGTGCCGAGAATCTATCCACTGACAACTTAATTCTGCCGGTAACGGACAGAGTCCCAATTAGAATTGGGCAGGATTGGCCTAAATCTGCCCTGATCGTTTACCAAACTACTCAAATAGGCGACTGTATTTATCCCTTCACTTTTTTGTGTTAAGTAGGGGTGTATTTACTTTTACACAAATTAAGACTGCAAGTCTTACTTCATTAAACACCAAATAAACGTACAGACACTCCAAACTGTGGTGTCCGTTCGTTCCCTCTCCCTATATATTTTACTGAATCTCACAATACGATAACATCGTGGTCACATCATGTTAGCGTGTACATAATCCCACGAGTCAGGCATGGGATGTTTCCCATTTTATTTCAAAATGAATGGCCAAAATGTGTACTATTTATTTTTCATCATTCAAACACTTGTAAAAAAATGAACATTAAAATATTTAATGTGTATGTGATGTTTTACGAAATATTTGGCATCTTTTAAAAATGCTAACCACGATTTGTATGCATAATCACCATGGCTATGTGATGCTAACATAAAGCATTAAATCAGTAGCAAGGTTTCAATTCAGGCGATTTGGATCGCTGCGTTACGCAAAGTAAGTGTGTTTACCATCCACCTCTCCCCTGTCTACCTCAGACTGTTCGAGTACAGAGGAAGGGTATCGCCGGTTCCTCGGGTAGTTCCAGTGAAGCGCCCCCGTGTGGCCCTGCCCCTCGTTCGCAGGGTAAAGTCGTTACCGGTCAAGCTGCTGTCACGATCCTCTGTCATCCCAAACAGCTCGGTCAAAAAGCGTACGTTTCTGAGTTTCTCACCACTATCCTCATTCAGCCTGGATTCAGCATTTTAATGAAGAGTTGTATCCATTTCAGTAGCAATGTGTAATGAGCGGAGTAGAACATATTAGCATGTAGTTTTATCTGTACTTTTTTTTTGCATTGTTTTTTCTCTTTTCGGGAGGGTGGGGGGGGCTCTGTGCTGAAACAGAAATATCGTTTAAAGCATTCCCTAAATTTGTTATACATGGAATAACTGCTGTTAGTTAGCCATTAGCTTTTAGTTTCTGGTGTTCTTCATTAGCCTTTTCATTATCTCAAATGTGGCATTGAAAAAAGTAATATAAATGCAATTTATTTACATAAATAAATGTTAATTTCAGAATTTAAAAAAATTCATTCGCATTTGTGTTCTGACTATGAAATGTGTTTTCGGTTATTGGAAAATTCAGCAATGAAGACCAACGAACTCCAGGCAATTAAGTTAGAGCTCACCCAGATCAAGTCCAACATCGACGCGCTCCTAGGCCGTCTGGAACAAATCACAGAGGATAAGCACAGTGTCACAGGTGAGGAACTATTCACCACATAACCATGTGCTGTCCTCATGGACTCACTTGGGTTTTGCTACTCCACTTCCATCCAGCCAGGATCAATTCAATTCAAAGTCAATTCAATTGTAATCAATTCATTGAAAAATCATCACAGAACATACCTAGAGAAATGGAACTGACCACAGCCCTACAGATGTTTGTATTTCCGGAAACTAACTGTGTTGTATGGCACTGCTTCTGCTTTTTCTCAGAAAAAGTGCAAATTTAAAGCCCAAAAAATATATACTGTATTGATTTTTATCTCAGCCCATACCGACACAAACCATTTCAGATCAGTATAAAATCTCAGTTAGCAGTCATTCTCTGGCTTGCCTGGTCCCATACCCAACTTCAAAACCAAGGCTGACTCCTGAATTAGACAGGAAGCTGAGCAAGAGCCTTCCAGCCTCCCTCTAGATCAGGGGTGTCAAACTCCAGTCCTGGAGGGCCGCAGTGTCTGCGGGTTTTTGTTCTTCCCTTTCAATTGGCAGCCATTTTAGGCCTTGGAAACCAGGTGTGTGGACTCTTTAGCCAACCAGTGATTTTAATTAATCAATTAAGTGCTAAAACACACCAAAAACCAGCTACCACTGCAGCCCTCCAGGACTGGAGTTTGACACCCCTGCTCTAGATGAATTTCTTATCTTTTGCAAAATGTTTTCCATAATCCAGCAGATGGCATAATCGTATTGCCAGATTCAAAAAGAAACTGCAGCAATATCAGATTAATCTCCATTCATCTGGACCCACAGCGTAATGAAAAAACGAAACTTACTACACGTAATTTTTTTTTCCTGTAACGCGTAAGTTTTTTTTCCTTGTGTACTCGATTTAAACGGTTTATTTAGGTATGCAAACCCCGCCGATTCCAGCTCACAGTTCACACAAATAATGGCTGCACGAAAAGTGATGACTAAACTCCCAAACATCACTCCTGTTATCAGAGATCGTGTTCCCACTGCTTTTATGACCCAATGGGAAGAGCCAGCTGTGAATTTTATTCGCTGCGTTCGTTCTTTATGAAAAGAGGCCTACTGAGCCAGCGTTGGAAGTACTCCTGAAAATAAGCAGATGTCTTTGCTTTATAGTCGAAAGGAACACGCTGTTCGACCGTTGTTTTGTGATTTGTTACACTGTTGCTAATACCTCCAGGTGAGGTAATGTTGCCGAAAATCTGCACTCAGAACGTAACGCTGTCTCCGGGCTCTCGTCCCACACCCAGGGCACATAACCGGCTCGTTTCATCCGGCTTGTTAAACCGTTTCAATTTAACTAGCCAGTTAGTGCAAATTGTGAATTGAACTTTTTAAATAGAACAAAATGATCTACAGGATTAGGTTCCTAAGACGTGGAAGACTGAAATTTTATTTAATATTCACTCTATTTATGAACCATGGTGCAGTGTAGAGTTTATATACTCCAAGGACAGATTTATTCACTGTTTGGGACAAGTAATTTTGTCATCTAGTAAATAAAGTTGTGGAGATCTAGCATAATGCTAAGAAGACACACAGACACACAAACAAGTGATAATAATTGGTTACAGGAAAAGTTCTTTGTGTTCCTTGTTTCATAACTTTGGCTTAGAAATGTTTAAAACCTATAAAAGTAGTCCTTGGCTTCTTTTGTTAGAGGGAAATGAAAAGGACGGTTTACATTGCGGGCGAAATTGCGTAACGCGCGCCAAACACAGCTGCAGGAGCCGTCACGTGTAGCTTTGCCTGTGGCATCCAGCTTTCTGCTCCGTGGGTCTCAAGGCCAGAATAATCCAGGCAACCATTGTGTGTGTCACCATCCCTCTCTTTCGCTCTGTGTTTCTCCCCCTGTCCGTCTATTCCACTGTCTCCTCTTCTTCCTCGGTTTCATTCCCGCTCGCTATTTCACTTCGTCTATTTCAGTTACACTGCAAAACATTTCAAGTTTAAGGTTGTGCAACACGATAATAATAATATTAACAACAGGACCATATACAGTTACCGTTACAATCTATAATATACCGTTACCTGACTGCTGCTAGTTACTGTTTGCACCTTTTGTAATAAATTATTGTATGTGATTAGCTGCGACTACTACTGTATCATTTATCTTGCTATTTATGACAGCACTCTGGCATTCATTGTATATTTTGACTACAATGAATTGTAGAATACATAATCAGTAGGGAAGTGCTCCTCTGAAAACTGCTGTCTGTCCAGCTATGGCGTACAGCCACACATGCAGCCCAGTTCTTACAGTGTCTTTCCTCACTGGATTCACATTTGTTTCACCTCAGGGAGGGTCAATGAGTTCAGTATTTTCAGCTGGGAAGAGAATCATTTTTCTATCCTCATGTGACACATTTAATGAGGACATGCGGTTGTTTTAGTCTGCTTTTGGTTGTCATGTGTGTGCATTTCATCTCTCTTTACCTTCTCTCTGCTTCTTTCTTTCTTTCTTTCTTTCTTTCTTTCTTTCTGTCTCTCTCGGCATGACTCTCTCTGTCAAAATCAAATTCAAGTTTGCCGGCAGGATTAATGATTTCGATATTGCCAATGCACAGAGCAACATGTCCAAATATTCATAAAGAAGCGTACATTTTACATCAGTGAAAACTACAGAACTATGATAGCAAGGGAAAGAAAAGATTAAGACATTTTTATGGAAAACATATTAGAATGAAATCTGTTCTCAAACAAATGTGCAAAGAGAGAGTCAAATTCAAACTCTAAAGTAGGATTGCAATGGAAATCATTTTTCATAATCTTAGCTATGGTGTGTACTGGAGGTCACATCAATAAAAACAAAACCTCATATCTTATAATTGAGTGTAATGTTTAACCTAGACCCTGAGCGTTGGTTGAATGAAATAGATTTTGACAGCTCATCCTTTTCCCAAAATATAATGTGTGCTTTTGTTCCTAATTTGAAATAATAACATAATTAGTTGACAATACTGAAATTGGGAATATGCCCTTGTGACTGGTCATATCCCAGCTGTGCCATTACTGGCTACGGCCAGAGGTCAGTGGTGAAGCAACAACTGGCCCAGCCTCACAGAGGAATGACAGGGATTAAGCTTGTAAAAATCCTGAGTCTCATTGCTCTCTAGCGCCCACTCCTGGCCAGCTGGGAACTTACACACACACACAAAAGCATATTCAGACTTCATCATCCTCCAGTGACATAGCCAGTGCGTAATTGGTGGTACGTCTGCTCTGCAGTGTGGGCTCGTTGTCACGTGAGTTGAGGGGCGCACATGCTCACAAGCCCTGAGTCAGGGGGAGAGGTTTTCAGCGGGGGACTAAAAAGTTTGGCTGACACTGAAAAATGGGAGAAAATCCCACACAAAAATAGCAAGAAGGTAAACATACAAATGAACAGGTCATTCACATTTAGAGTCTTTACTCAAATTTCATCACAAAATCTGAATTTAAAGTAGGGCTTCTCTGTCCTGGGTTGTCTGTTTTTTTTTGCCATTGCTGTTTTGTTATCTTGGTTGAAATATACAATCTTGGTTGATTTGGTTAATTTGACCAAATGGTGTCGTACCCGAAACTATTTCAGAGTCCCGCAAGTCTGACGAGAGCAAGAGCGAGATCTCTCCGGAGGACTCGGGGTCCGACACGGAAGACCTGACAGAGGAGGCTCAGCACAGCGAAGTGGAGGACGGGGAGGACGGAACGCAGGACGAGTGCGATGACGATATGGTAATGAGGGGGCGGGATTATGCCTTTAGGGCGTGTCTTTGTGGTACCACACACAGCTTCCATTAATGCTCCCAACCAAGAAAGTTTATTTGAACCACATTCTTTCTCCCTTCTCTCTGATTAATTCTTTCTTTTTATTGCTTTTTTTAGGAAAATAATCACCTATCAGAAATGGAGTCCATCCTGCAATAAAAGGCGAGTTTAATGATGGAAAAATATTTAAATTCCTACTTAAAGGTGCAATAAAATTATTTAGTACTTTTGAACATTTTATGAGCCCTGGTTGACACTTATACATCTAATGGATGCGTGTTTTAGGTGCCAGAGCAGTTATTCATAAATCCAGATCCCTTTGTTACACTGCATTCAAAATTTGCCCAACTTTAGAAATAAAGACTTTGACTTGTCACTTCTGTTCCTCTTTGCAATTGTGCATATGTGGACCCATTTTAGTTGCAGTTTAATTTAGTTCCCATTTGAATAGTCATAGTTATAGAATCATTTTCGACTTATTGAAACGTTAAAGAAAAAAGTAATTCATTCCTCTTCATTATCTACTACATCTATTCTTGACAACTATAACAGTTAGCTCCATTATACATAACAGTTATATATTATATATGATACAACTGTTAGCTCCAGCCATGCTTTGTGGTGGCTGGGTTAGGGTTTAGGTTTAGGGTTAGGGTTAGGGTTAGGGTTTAGGGTTAGGGTTAGGGTTAGGGTTTAGGGTTAGGGTTATGGCTGACATGCTAGAACATTCCAATAACCACAGTATATAAATGAATATGCTATCACACCTGTATTACTCTACAGTTTTAAATCAAACAATTACAACACTGCTCACGCTTGTTATGGAAGACCGTTGCGCTATTATAGTCTCTGTTTACATGTACGGGTTTAATGTTCCTTTTAATCACAAAACACAGTTAAGAGATAGCCTTATGTTTTCTGATGACAGCGAAGTACACAATAACAGCGGTATAGTACTACTTCTCATGATATTGCTTGACTTAATTGCGACTCATCAAAACGTCCGATCAAAATGTCTGCAGCTTTGTCATGCGCTAATTAACATCATTCAATATCATGTTAGTTTTAAAATCCCTTATTGACTGGCACCTAAAAATCAATATTAATGTGTAGGTATGTGGAAAATTTAATGGCTTTATGTCTGTCATTAATGGAGTAATTAGGGTTCAAAAATAGCCATAAATTTCATTGATTAAAAAAACACCATTGAAGGTACCCCACATGGGTTCAGAAAGACATAATGCAAGATATTAACAGTAGGATCTTGATATTCTACAGAGGTTAATCATTTTTGTATTTTTGTAACTGTAGAAACTGCACCAATCCTTTATGTAATCATCCAGAATTTCCACCTGACCCTCTTCATTTTCTTATTAGATACAGATACAGTTTTATGGTTGTGTTTAAACTATGGTGTAGCATATTTTTATGTAATGTGTGCATAAAGATGGAATGGTTTTGTTATTACCTATATCAGCTTTATTCTAAATGCCATATCATAAATGCTGGTGTCCAATGATTAAATGGTAGGTAAATTAAACATGGAACATTGCTGTTTCAGCTTTGTATGTCGCACTCTGGCACTCTGTGGGAAATGGCCAGTAATATAGTTGACCCACATGGAAAGAGTTTATAAAAATAGGGGAAATTATCCTGATTGTTTTTTAGAATCTGGTTTCAAGGTGGAACGGCTCTGCTTCTCACGTGTTTATCCTTCCTCCGCTGCCGAGATAGCGCAAAGGGTTTCAAAAGACAAACACGCCTTCCATGTTGGAAATCTGTTTCTGATTCCCCGTGATCCCCTGTGTGTTGTTTGTGGAGCGGTACTGTGTTCATGCGGCCGCTTTGTGCGACTTGAAATCTCTTGCATCAGACTGTGTTTGCTCCGAACTTTCCCCCCGCACCGGTCCTGAGAGACCAGAGCCATACAAACATAGCGCCGCCAATTTCCCTGGTTCATTACGTGGGCTCCCAACTGAGATCCGTGACTTTTAACTACAAGTTTACAGTCCCGTTGCCTGTTTTTATTGGTCACTTTTCTGCCAGTTGAGTGTATCAGTTTCACCTATTGACAGGTTTCTGAAAGACAGGGGGCGCTAGTGGTCTTTTTTAAGAGCTCCCATCCTGCAGCCCAATGCAACTTGGTTCATAAGTAAGAGGTTCATTTTTGGATAGAGCTGTATTTCTATGAGCAAACATTATTTTCAGTAAAATGTTTAAATATTCATTGTATTATAAAATGTAATACATCACACATAAGAACTTCTTTTTATTATATTTTATTTTTACTGTTTTCTTTACGTTTAATTTCAGTAAAATTATATTTTTTCATTACAAGAGACTGGAATTTCTAATCCATACATTAGTGATTAATGACAATCAAGTACAGAACACGCTAGATTTCTACTTTTGACATTAAAAAATGAAGTTAATTTAGAATTATGCTCAATAATTGGTCCAACATGACCAAAAGATGTTAGGCTAAATATTTGTTGTTTTGGTTGCTCTGTCTCTAATATGTTCTTAGATTTATAAATAGTTTAAATTCCAAATAATTTATTATATTTTTGGTGTATATGAGTCACACTATACTTTGATTTATGTTTTGCCAAAGAGAAGGATTTTTTTCTTCTTTGTTGTCTTCGGAGTGAAGGGAAAATATTTCATGATAGCTGTTGAGCTTTAAAAGCAATTGAGAAAAATAAAACCACATGTGAAGATTGACGGTGCTCCAACATGATCTTTTTTTAGTTTTTTTTTTTTCGTATGTTCCTCCTCATGCTACTTGCAGACACATCTTAATGCTACTCTTCCTTTTCTTGTACAGTCAGCGGGGAGCTGGAAGAAAACTGTCAACTGGAAACTGTTTTAGTACCACAGGCATAGCGGGAAAACACTGAAACCAAGGGGTGCCGTCAAACTTCAGCAACAGCCTTCAACGAGACAGACAGCTAGACTTTCCACCACGGGGGAGGGAGAGTCCACCGTCCTGGAGCAGGATAGGATAGAATGTTACTGGTCCACCACACCCACAAGTTAAACGACTGACACCCACAAGTTAAATAATCATGACCTCCCTGGAGTATGTGATGCACAAAATATGATTTGTGAAAGTCGCGGTAGCTTGTGGGGTCCGAAAAAAAAATGTCCTAAAGAACGTTTCAAACTTTGTGAAATCTAATAAAAGAAAGGACTTAAATTTTGTATGCTATTACACTTTCTAGCAGCCACCTTTTCTCTCTCTCTCTTTTGCTATCTCTCCCTCTCTCTCTCTCTCTCTCTCCAGTCTTTTGTGTTTTTCAATATCTTTCTTTTGATTTATTTATATATTCTGATCTTGAACAGATACAAACATTATTTTTAATTACCTGTGCATATTTCTGTGCTTGCACTTTCAAGACTGCAAGATATCTTTACAGTTGTAAATAAAAAATGTAAACGTGAGGCCTGCTCATGTGTGAACTATATAAACAATGTGAGTCCCTCTGTCTTGATTGATTCAGTTTAATCTGTCTTGATTTCACTACATCGCTTTTGCAATGTAGAACTGGATCAAACCCTACCACGATTTCTCATTCACTTACAAATATTTTAAGCAGAGAGTGTTTATTTTTGTTTCTTTTGTACACATTTTTTTCATTAGTTAATTCATTTTATTAGCTCTTTTCAGAGACTGACACATTTACAACGCTGTGTAAATCAAAGTAGAAAGAGATGTGTTTTTAATTTATCAATTTTTCAGCAATTTTGATTAAAAAAACCTAATACTGCAGAATTTAACCCAAGACGTGCATAATAATTTTGGAAGAAATCTCAAATGTGTATCACTAATTAATAGTTATATTATTGAGCATTACTAACATATTACTTTTCTCTATGCAAACTAGAAGTTCTTCAGCAGAATCTAAATGTCTTAAAGATTTTGTCTGAAAAACCAGACTGTTTATAAACAAAGATCTTAACACTCAGTGTTCACCGCTAGATGAATGCTAGTTTCTGCTTTAAAACAGATGCCAGATTTCTACTAAGCTCAGAGGAAAGTGTGAGCATGAATGATTATGGTGACAAATCATTGTTTTGTTCGGTTGGTCCAAGGCAACATTTTAGAATTTTTTTTTCCTCACAAAGAAATGCAAAGCTTCCCGAAGGCATATTTGTACTGAAGAGAGATGAAGACCCTGAACTGGCAGAATTGCCCCCAGTACATGATAAGGGTCTGCCAGCACCTGGACTAGGACAAGACTGGCTACCATGGAGTTATGACAGCATTCATTTGAGGTACAAGAAAAGTTGGTTCTGTTTCAGAGAGTGACTTAATCTACCCTCAAGCACCAGGAAATTTTAACATGCTCGCTAACTATTAAGTTACTTCTGTAGTTAGCATTCTGTAAGGTAATCATTCTTATGTAATTGGGAAAACCTGATACCAAAATGAAGTAAACCTTCTAAAATCCTGCTAGTCAAAGGATAGCAAGTCAAAAATGTGTCATAATTAAGTCAAGAGACATTGAATAAAGAGATTGAATAAAAATATGCTTGCAATATTACCATTAGCTAGCTCCAGAGGTTAACAAGTCTGAGATAGTATTAGGTCTTTGCTAATCTTAGCTACCCATCCGTCTACAAGTGTCATACGTTTTCTCACGTGCATTTACTGTACTACTATCTCAATAGTAAACTCAGGAACTAACTATGCCTCAATAACTTTATATGTTTCTAATATTTACTTATAGTTAGTTATAACTTACAGTTAGTTGGTTAAATGCTCATTCCTGATATTGGTATCATTACATTAACATTGTAATATTATTGTTAATGTTAGCTGGCTATTTTACCATTTTATACCAGCTAATTCTGTTTCGTGAGTGGCAATTTTACCAGAAGTGTACATACCTACATTTTGTATCAAAATGACAGGCCCCATTTTATAGTCAAATTTTTTTGTCTGACCAGTTGTGGTTTATTTTCACACAACTGAATCACCTGTCATGGTTTATTTCTTACCTGAGCTAACATCTTGATGTCACAGTCAGATAGCTGCAGGTGGTGAGGTGTTTTCTACCCAGAAGTAATAGTAATTTCATAGTAATAGTAATATCAATTGCATCTATTATGGAAACTTGAACTTCCCCAAGTTAAAATGCTTCTCCTGAAATAATCTCTACCCATCACTTTAAACAATCACAAATGATTTGATTTGTCAGGTTGAGGTTTCATGCCCTCTCCAGCCAAAGGTACCTCCTGAAAAGGGAAGTAAGCGATGGTTATGTCACAGTTCACGGAAAAGTTATGCCCTGTCCATATCATTTATGCATAATCATCAGACTGCTACGTAAGTTATGATGCAAATGGTTTGTAAGTGGTTGAATCACTCAACATGCATTCGAATATGAGTAAAGCTCAGCGTTTTTTTTTTCACTGCTACTACAACTTATAGGAAAAAGATACAGGAAAAATTGCTTTACGGCACAGTTTGAATGAACTTTTAAGGTTCTGGACGCAAAATTCTAAGAGCCATCATTACTGCCATATTCTCAAAAAAAATAGAACTCACAGGTTCGAAAATTTCATTCAATCCGCCGATGCAAGCCTCATCTTTAAAATATTAAACTGTTTGGCTCCTCCGCAGAACTCTTCAATCAGTATCTAGAGGATTGTGAAATCCTATCCAAGCAAATTAAAAAGAAGTCCAAGACCACTTTCTCAGTAAAAGCCACCAAACTTTGGAACTCTGTCCCCTTACAAATTAGGTCTTCCAGTACTTATTCTTCTTTTAACAAAAATTCAAAAAACATGGTTGAAATCAGATCTGCTGAGGTGGAAACATTCTGGCCTCAGAGAGTAAAAGTACTGCCATGTAATTGTTCCAGCCATGCTATGAACCAGCTGATTCAAAGAGGTATAACTCTTCAGCTGGGTATGAGAGTCAATTAGCGAAATCAGCTGATTTACAACATGGGTAAAATAAAATTAAAATGGCAGCACTTCTACTTTATAAAGCCAGGTTTCCCACCTATCCAAATTAGTGCTGCTGCCAGAATGTCTGAAAGGTACTTTTTACTTGTTGTTTTAGTCATATATTATTTTATCGATTATATTTGTCTTTCCAATGGGTTTAGTAAAATATAAAACTCAATTGGGGCATACATGCATATGGCATTTGAAACTAATTATCACTTGAACTCATGGCGAGGCAAAAGTTCTACACATGAAAGGAACAGTGGATATTGGTTTCAGATATATATTTTTCACTGAATTCTATATGTAGTCCATACTTAACGACAATCTACAGGATCACGTGACCATTATTTTAGCGGAAAAGGGGGAAGATCGCTAAGAGAGGGCTGCTAAACAGGTTGCCTAGAAAACAACCAAATTTTAAAATTTAAAATTCCAAACTCATCGCAGTCCGTGCCCAGGTCCAAAATAAAGTCCATGTTTGTTGTTTTACTGCCTGAGGTTATTGGGAGGACAGGTCATGGTTATTCATAGGTCTGTCCAGCACCTCAAAACAGACAACTCGCCAATTACCTCTGCGCCAAAGGGATTTTAGTAGGTTTCTTGTCTAAAACACTTTTTGGGTTGTTCAGCTGGACTCGTTTTGGCCTGAGAAGGTGTCATCTTATTGAGCAATAACATACGCACCCCGTGGAGAACAGAACAGTAAAACCATCAGGTTACTGAAGCATGCCTTTCCTTACTCTGTGACATCAAATTCATCATGTGTAATCTGTAATCAGAGTGTCTTAATTCCATCCTAATACATGATGTCTTAAGATTTCCAGCACTTGGTAAGTAGTCAAGCATTATTTTTCCACAGTAGAATTCTACTATGTGTGACAATTTTCTGGCTATAAAGTATGATTAGAGTGTTTGTCACAAGTGGAAAGACCCACTCCACCTATGTCTGGAGTTATCAGATCTGGATTGGAGTACAGAGCCACTCTTGAACCCTGGAAGTCCTTTTTGGCCTTAGTGGTCCAACTCACTATGTTGGATTCCTTCTGATTTGTCAAAGACAATTCAAGCAAGGAGTATGGAGGGATCTTTTTTTTTCTCTGTTTTTAAGCGTTTATTTGTACTATCACTGGAATATCTGCATCCTCAGGGTAGTGGCCTGTTAACTGTGTTCACACTATCTTAACATTTCTTTTTAACGTGGTTAAACCGTTACATGCACTCTGTGTGGGTCCCTCCAGCAATATTGCACTAAATTGAATAGGACAAGGGAAGGTAGCCACATACTCGGAGTAATATATCTCGGTAACAGCAGTCTGTTCCCAAACCAGTGAATTTATGGATACGTTTTTATTTGCATGAGAAACGAATAGAAATAGAACTTTAAATCTATCCTTGGTTTGGAGGCAAACTATACTGCTTTCTGTTCCTTCATTATAAGAGTGCAGCTAAGTAAAAGCCAACCCTAAAGAATAAAGCCCAAATGGTACCGACCTCACTCCCTTCTTAGAGACCATTTTGAAATGTGACTGGATGTGTAAAAATATACAGGATCCTGGATGGAAAAAACATCTTACAGAATGAACCAGACAGTAATACTATCAAAATGACATTCTTATCTGAACAGTCATTAAACTTAAATTTCCAGATAAAACCTTTATCTGTTTATATTGATATATTATATTAAGTGTCACTTTCTTCTGCCCCACAAGATGTAACATTCCTCAGATCTGGAAGTCGGAGCTCAGGCATTTTAGGATGAGGAGGTCACGTTCTATTTCCACCACACGACTCCATACTTCTAACAGCGGTGACAGCGCATGCTTTCTCTTGAAACACAGCATGTCAGTCAAAAGGTAGACATTGCCAGCAACAGCAGTTGGATTAGCATGCTGATGGGAACGCAAGCAAAAATGAAACTGAGCAGGAATGACATGAGAAAAGCATTTCCCAGCATCCAGCATCCCTGTATCAGATTTATCACTACAGGTGAATAAACCTCCTTCAGTTTGTCTCTTCTTTCATGTCCTTACATAGCAATACATTGGTATATTTGTATTTGGCATTATGTTGAAGTACTTTTGCGCAACTGCAAAGGATCGGTTTATAATGCTAAACTTTATATGGCAGGGGCTGGCAGTACAAATATCCCCCCTTGAAAGCGGATTATGCTGACAGTTCAGATGAATGTGATACCAAATAATTCAACTTTATTTTCCTCTGAAAGATTATTTATTATTTAACTCTAAGCCCAGACAATGTTTCAGATTAATTTTTAACATATTTAGCTGCGTATTTAAACACAGCACCAGCTCTCGTACATTCATGAGTGTCCTCAACATCATAATCTATGTTGGCTCAATGTTTTGGAGGTCATTTGATATGACATGCAAAGATTTCCTTATTTCATCCTGATAAGCTAATTTTAAAAATAGTACAAGTCTGCAATATAATATGTTTGGGAAAAATAAATTCCAAAATGCTTGAATAGTATCGTTAATATTTGTTTTTGTAGGAGATGTGCCAAAGATAAGCGCAATAAAAACGCTTCAATAAAATGTCTCACAGATTTTTAAAAAAGCTGCTATAAAAACAGGATCTCACAAAGAATGGAAAATCCATTAAAGAAAAGTTCAAATGGTGGAATAAAACAGAAAGGAACTGTGTTTTAGTTGTGTTGTTTTCTTAGTGATTAAAACCAGCTTCATAGTAAACTTGCCTTTTTAACTCTGTCTGAGAAAGATTCCCCATCAGCCGTCAGTTCAGTTGGGGATAGATCTTAAGGAATGGAACGTTCTGAACTCTTAACACCAATCTTTTCTTTTGTTGCCAAATCAGTGAACAACATTTTTACTACCGCACACACAGCAAAATAGTTGTGACAAACATTGTCTTCCAAGTTTCTGATTGCTCATTCAGTCTTCTTGGAATGCTTCCCCTTGTGGACAAGCACAGCCACAATCGTCCGACGATTTTACATTTACAAACTGCATCTCCTCGAAATAAAGCAATAATCCTTAGATAAAGGTTCCTTAGGGTTCCTTAAGGGTTCTTTTTTGTCCCACTGGGGAAACCCTTAAAGGTTTCAGCTTAAAGAACCCCTTAAAGATATCAGTATCTAAGAAGAACCTCAAAGAGTTCCCTTAGCAGGACCAATGAAGACACTTTAGAGGTCGTAGAAAGGACTGTGGAACCCTTTGCACTACTGCAAACATGTAAACTCTGTCGTATTGTAAAACTAGCCCTCTTAAACCTGAAAAAGTGTTTGCGATATTAGTTCAATATTAGTGTAATTATTTGACACTGTTTGACAAGCTTAGTCCCTTTTAACTAAGCTTTTGTTGTGCATATTTTTGTCAGGTCCCTCCTGTTTTAAAAATATTTCAGATGCTGAGAAACTAGGAGTTTGTCTGGTCCGATGCTCTATGCTTCATTATCAATAAATATCAGCCTCTTTTACATTCTCCAGTTTCGAAATTGTCGAAGTTCATCATCCATATGAGCTCCAGAAACACTCCCATCCACCAAATAATATATCAAACTCCACTTCTAGGAAAAATCGACTGTAAATTTTGGCCTTGACACAAAACTTTAACTTTTGAAGTTTAATGGTCAGCAGTAATATAAACCTGGTCTCCTGCTCTTGGCGTTGATAGGTTGATGTCGGACCGTGGTGACGCACAGGGATGAGAACCAGTTGCCAGAGAGCATTCTTGTGTAAGAATGTGAACGTTTTCTTCGACTCTCCTGAAAGAATGAGCACCTGTTAGCTGTCCATCACTACCTTTATTAATCGTAAAAACACTTAAAAATTTCTCTTAATAGTATTTTTATATTCTATTTTATATTCTATTTTAGTTACAGGCGCTGTGCTGTTTCGCACTTTCCAAAATCTTTTGAAACTGCCACCCTGTTTTGGTGTTATTGTAATAAAGTATGTTTATGGGGTAATTGAAACTAACCTATCATCACTTGTTTGGTGTGGTTTAGAGCAAAATCATCCACTGCTTAGTGCTTAGTCTCCTTTTATCTTTTCAAGATTTTAACCCAGCTGCAAACAACATTTGTCTCATTTTAGCGACAAAAAACGTGCTAAATCCTGCTTGCCTGGTGTCTATTCAGTCACAGTCCAGCACCATCTGTAGGGTAGATTTTCTGTGTTTCCTAAATATAACGCAAGATTAAGACCAAACTGCCTTTGGGCATGATGCAGTGTGCCAGGGTCATCACCAGACCCTATTTACTGGGGCACGTGCCCCAGTAATTATTTGCTGCGCCCCAGTAAATAACCATGAAAAATAACTAGTTTTTAAAAATGTATCATAAATTGCAAGTGTGAGGATGTGGGCACTGGGGCCTATGCCCCTGTAGTGCTAAAAGTGTAGCAACATCCCTGCAGTGTGCTAATAAGCTCTAGTTTATCAAAATTACATAATGCTTTCACAGGCACTTATGGGACACTAAGGTTTACTATCCCATAATCTTTCTGCAGGTTTTATGACAGATTCAGTGTTACTAATTCACAGGAATAATTTAAATTATGACTACTGCCTGTACTTTATCCAAATGCTTCATCACACATCTCTAACAGACACACGTTTCCATAAAACATTCACATAAAAATGAATGTTATCACATCCAGTTGCCTTACATTACTTGAAAACTCTCCTGCATTATTTCATTGTATTAGAAATGCAGTCACTTAAGAGCGCGAAGCATTAATTGTGAGTATCGTCAACCAGTTAGTCAAATTATCGTTGCTCGATTTACAAACAAGCTGGCCAATAACAGTTACTGCAATCAGCCAATCATCATTCACGGTGTCACAATATGTGTTTATCACACAATACACTTCTCAAAAACATGTGGACCATGTCCAAGAGTCATAAATCAAAGTTATATTGTTGATATAAATAACAGCTGTTAATTATTTACTGGCAACCTGATGCATCCACACACACATTAGCCTAATTGCTATTACTAATGCTGACCAGAGGCAATTAACAAATAATAAGTTTCATATGTAATTCTGATATAAATGGAGAAATAATAACAAGTTGATGTGACCAGAACATCTGCATCGTTGGAAAGTAAGAGGGAAGCTGCTTTGTAACACGCTCCAGTACGTGTTGCAATATATAACATAAGATTCGACAGTTTACATTTCATTTTCGAGGAATTGTCTGTTTTTTAGGGGCTCTGTGTTGTAACTATCACCGTTGCAGATGTTTTGGGAAGAAAAGAATGAATGCCTCTTGTCAAAAAGTACAACTTTCCAATTTCTATTTCCATGTCCCATTTGAGTCGTGTCAAGGCAAGGATCCATGTTCAGCTTACTTGTGTTAATGTCCCTTGTAAAAGCACTGTACAAATAAAAATGAACTGAACTCATTGTTTTGCAGTGCCGTGACATTTATATTGTGAGCGGTGGATTGAGTAAACAACAGCAGGTGAGACTTAAACCCATCTTCCTGGACTGGCAGGAGATTTTCTGTGAATTAGCTGATGCCTGAGAAGAATTTTGCCTCCCAGGACCCTGCATGGTTGAACTTGGACTTGAGGTTTTGGAGTTATATGCCACATGGTTTGAATGATGAACCTCCCAACCAATAGCTGAAGTTGTATGCCTCTTCTCCACACCCACATCAAACGTTAACCTGATTTGATGGTCACATGTCCATTTAGGAAGCCGGTATGAGCACAGCAACTGGGTGATCAAATCCAAGCTGTGCCATTGCTGACTGTAGCCAGAGGTCCACATTGGTGGCAACAATTGGCCCAGCATCGCTGGACAATGGTATGGGTTGCTTGTGTAGGTATGAACCAAGTATATGCTGACTTTGTCATCCTCAATTTGTGCAAAAAGATGCAATGGCTTGTTGCTGTGTGAATCAGAGGAGGCTTATGGCTGCCTCCTCTGGGATAGGGTTGCTGCGGGAGACCGAACAGTTCAGCCAACAAAAAAATCTGACAGGAGAGTCCAGGGTATATAGAAAGTACATGGAACAAGATATGACTACTGTTTAAAAATTATTGTAGGTAACAGACGCATACAGGTGTATATCAGAGCTGTACATGTTTTCAATACGAACCAAGCTTTGCATCAGTCAGTAACATTGTTCCATTTTATCTTAAAAATATGAGTAAGGTATCACAGTATATATTTTTCCTATTGACAGAATTCAGTATCAAACTGCACATTAAAGCATTTTAAGTAACAAGAGGGTACTGGCCAACACTCTGTCAGATTAACCCATTTTACTCAATCAGCCTCCTCGATCAAAAAAACATTGATGTGTAACTCGATTCCAGGCAACATTAGAGAGTGCACTGGCTTCAGCTGTTTTCTGCTTGACTAAAAAATGGCTTCAGGCAAATAAAACAAGCATCCATTAGCATTTAACCTGTAGGTGTATGGATTGCAGTTTATCAAATGGGATATTGTGATGTAATGTTTTCTTCTTTCTTTCTTTCTTTTCTCTAAGCAATAAGAATTATATATCAGTGCTGTGATTTGCACTGTAATGTTTTCCCGGCCCAGGGACCACAGAAGAAAATTAGTATTGGAGCTAACTCTGCACAACAGTTATGATGCACATGATCCATGTTAAATAAAACAAGAGTGAAAAAAGGTTTTTAAACATTTAAAATCAATTTTAAAAAGTAAATGTGGAGATGAAGAGTGTCACTGCATATATTTTTACTATTTAATGTAGTCATAAACCTAGACAAGTAGCTGATTGGCATACATTAATTTCCCTTTAGCATTCTTGTGATTACCATAACATTACAGTCATTTAGCTGACTTTCATTCATTCAGTCGTTTAGCCGGTCTTGTAACATAATATATTTAGGCTACAGTTGTTGCATTGTTTTTTTTTCATTAACATAAGTGTAAGTCAGATATATTCTGTACAATATGTTCTTGTGTAGCGACTTTCAGCATTTTTGAATATTTTTCTTTACAGGCAAATCACATTTCAGCAATTATTTGTCTTTTAGCTGTTGCACTAAAGACATGGGCACTACTGTAAACTATATACATTTTCATCAAATGTGAATTTCATATAGTTTCATTACCAATTTGAAGAAAGGTGTTTTTCCACCCTCTTCTGGTGAACTTATAAAATGTGCAAGCTGAGCGAAAAGGGTTCAGATACTTTATGATAGTAATTTTTAACGTTTAATTTCAAAGTACTGTGATAAAACACAAATGATGATTTACGGTTGCAGATGAACTGTGAATTTGCAGTGCGCTATACATTTACGTAAAACTAAACTTAATTTAGTTCCCATATTTCACCACATACATAAATTCATCGAAACATTAATTGTAGGTTAAAATTTTGCTGAGACAGGGTCCACATGGTCATCCCTTCCCAGACCACTGAAGTTATTGTAGCTAGACCATCTGCCATAAACTATAGCAAATCATATAAATTGACACAGTGCTAAATAACACACCTTTGGGAAACATATATCATGTATTTCATCAAAGGCTATGACACCATTCAGAAGAGTCTGCACAGAGGGTGTGCTCATTTGTATTTGACCTCACAGCTGGAAAGGTTGAGTGGGTCATTCTGGTATCCTGAAGGCTTTTCACAGGTAGGGCTAATTGCTGTTTTTTTTAACAGGGGGCAAAGCAACAAACGGTGCAGAAGACGAATTGGATAATTCACTTGCTCACTACTATTTCGTTACAACGATCTGTTATGTTCATGTAGGCATTTTTTAAATCCAGAAACAGTTTAGTGAGAGCGAGACCCTGACATTTTAAAGCCCTAGATTTAAAAGCACCATATTGCCTATTATAGAGACCATTTTATTGAAACTATGTATTTTTAGCCCCTTTCCTATAGCCACAGATTCTGTGTGAAAAATATCAGAAGTCAAAATTTCAATAAATTGCCTCCTGTAGCTTTTCTGCTCCTGACCCTGAGATTAGGAAAAATTCAATGTTCTCCATAGAGGCGCGTTGTTGGTCAAAGCTGTTCCATGGGAGGGAGAAGTCAGTGGGGGCGTCCGTGAGTCACTGCATACTGGAGACCCCCTCTGGCCAATAAGGTGCCCACAGCAGGTAGGACCTGCTCATTAGCCTCCCTTTCACATTCAGGGTCAAAATGTACCCTTTTAACGTGAGAGGAGTGTCTTCTGACTTCATTTTTTTCAGCCTGAAACTTAGCCAAACTTCCTCTCCATGTAAACATGAAAAGGTGAGTTTTCCCTGTTTCATTTTTTGTACAGCATCTCCTCAACCTTGAGGGTACAAACGCCAAAATCTTTGTAGAAGAGGGTCAACACTTGTCCAGAAGTTCAGCATGGATTTGAGTGCTTGGAGACGATTTTGTCTCCAAGTGGGTCAAAATTGACACACGAGCAAAACTGGTGTGAACATAGCAAGAAGGGGTCAGTATCTTCCTCTAAGTCGATGTCTGAGCCAGCTCAACTGACTGATGGCAAAATGTAAAGAAAAAGCTGCTGACATCAAGCAGCTTATAGGTTGGCTGCACTCTCTTTCACTCAGAAAGGAAGTTGCAGCAGCGAGCTTAGCCTACAAACACAATTCTCGCAGTTTGTTGGGATAGTCGGTGTACATGAGTCAGTTTATACTGCTGACTATTTGAACACTGATTAAAAGAGCGTTGGTTTTGTAAATGCAATAGAAACGCTAACTCTTGTGTCATCATATATGGAAACCAATGAGCCTGAAATGGGAGGCCTTATTGCAGCTGCAGGTTTATGATGCAAATGCTTTGTAATATAAAACTGTTTTATGGTGTCATCTTGGAACCTAAGGTGTCCAATAGAAGACAAGGTGGCATTGATCCCCAACTGTACATGCAAAATGATGACAGGTGACATTTCTTTAACGAGATACATGAATTTAAGGCTGTGGCATTGCAATGACATCAAAGCATAAATACGCAACAACTTCAGCATTTCCATATATGGGATAGAGGTGCGACCAAAAGGAAACAATTTCCAGTCAAACCATAGTGCACAGCAAATGTCAAACAGCAACACAATTTTTCAAAGTGTGGATGTTGGGGGTACATGTGGCGCTCACAAAAAAACAGATAAAAATATCACTTTTGGTCATTTTAACAGGCAAATTCCATGCCTGGTCCCATGTGGTTTTTAACATAAGTTAAGGTTATATTTTCCAAAATAAACTCCAGAAATTTACCAGTTCTTCACTTTTCCCACAACACAAAGAATTTTACTAATCTGAATCTGCTGTGTGCGTTAAGAGTATTAGCAGAAGAAAAATTTGACATGTTCTCTTAAAAAAAAAACCTGCTAATGAGAAACATTTTGATTAATGGCAGCTGCTATCACATCTAGCACTGGGACAACTAATTTTGATTGCTAACAAATGGATAATTTAATAGATTGGTAATTATCAATAAATGAAATTATGTTTCTATTAATTTAGTTTCCATCTGTAGCAAATCAGCACATCAAAGCTTGCCTTATTACCAGAGGGGCAGCAAATTGCTTGTAATTGCTTCCCGAAGGCTTAACACATTGAAGGTCAGCGCTGTTTAAAAACTAAGCAGCTAGCCTATGAATGAACACTCCCCGCCCGTTCGGAGTACTCAGAGGTCCACAAAACAACGGAAGCACCAAATAATACGTACATTTTATATTAAAATCGAAATAAGGAGCTGGGGCACATTTCGCCTTCACAGGGGATCAAATCCTTCTTGGAATGTTGGTGCTAAAGTTATGAACTGTTTCTAGTGGGATATCAAAGGACCAGGAAATCCACTCTGAACTGTCCTGTCTAGATTTTCCCATAAAGTTTCGATGATATGTACATCTGGTGAATGGGGAAGACATGGAAGGAGTTTGCATATGGTTACCTAAAATGGCTTCGTAAACTTTGGCAGTAATTCTAACATTTGTAGTGAAAATCTGACCCAATGACCCCCACCAGATATCTAATGGTATACATCTATCCTATTTCTTGTCATAAGGTAACTAGCAAGACAATTAACAGTTTTTTTCACCAATAATGACATATATTTGTCAGGGAATGTGTTTTAATGGCCTTATGGTTTTCTGGCTTGCACAGTGTCCACTCAGAGAGAAAAAAACTGGTTTGGGGACAATGTATTAGCTGACGGCTGCAGCAGAAGTGCTTATATTTCTGCCGTAGCAAGTTTACACATTGTGACGCAACCAAGAAAAAGCAGCCCAAGGCCCTTGTAGTTTAATCACAATCGCTCTCCTTACCGCCTTTACTAATGAAAAATGATTCTGCACAGAGGAGCTAGATCAAATGTTCTTTTTATGCCATAGTCACACATACAGCAATTGGACAGAAACGTTAGATTACGTCGCCTATGTCCTGCTTGTTTGCAAATCAAATGATCCATTGCTGCTGCATACAGTTCAACCTGTTGCATCCTCAAATGACCCCAAACTTCCCTTCAAAAACCACAAACTACAAATAAAACATGGCAAAAAAAGACCCTACTAACAACTTCACTTACATTAATGTGACCACCGGTTCACCCATGAAGCTTTCACATTGATTCTTTTATATATATGAAAAATGTTTTTTTTCATCCAAGGTCAGTCCCAAGGATGTCTTTTGAGTGGAAAGTTTATATTGTTGAATCAGTCATAAGCTGCTTCTAATCCTTTTTTCCTTGGATACAGATTCTTTATTTATTTCAACTTTTTGTATTTGTTTAGTTGAGAGCGCAAGTGTATCTGTGGTCACATTCCTAAGTTGATCGCTTAATCTTCTGTCTTGTTGTGAGCATTGCGGTTCTGTGGAATAGTAGGAATTTATGAATAATGGAATAAATAACCAGCGCAGGTAAATCTATGTCCCGAGAAAGAACGTCCAGTCAGATATGAGCTAGATGGTAACAGGGAGACATACAGTATTGAAAATTTGCGATAAATAACATACCTCTCTACCACTGCAGCTTTTATTTATGAGCAGTCAATATAAGCAGCTGTCCAGAAACACATTCCTCTTAAATACCGGAATGCGCATTCACCTCAAAAATACGCCAAAGCAGAGCTTTATTTATTTGAAAATATGTTTTGATGAATAAAAAAAAAGAGGTTCAAGACGCTACCTCAGAGAGCATATTTCTGAGTGGGATTTTTTGGTTTCTCTTTTCCAAACTTGATCCAGTCATAAATAATATCCAACCACCATCAAACCCTTATCCTGTCCTACAAAATGCCCAGCCTCCATCAAACTCAAATCCTGGTCTAAATTATGTATCCATCTGTATCTATGTGCAGTCACCACAGCAAACAACCTGAGCTTCTACACTGAGTACGGCTGCAAACACAGCAGGTATCTATTACAGGTGTCAGACGTTACTTATTACACTTATTTTAAAGAGTGAACAGGTTTTACACCACATACATTGAAGGAGGACTACATTCAATTACACTGATAGCTGTACTTAAGCGATGGGTGTGTGTCTGAGATGATATGAGGGTACTAACACCCATCAACGGCTCAGTGTTCTCATAGTTCCCCAGGGGAAAGAGAATCAGCAGGACTGGTAATGCAAAGGTTGCAGGTTTGATTCCCAGGTAGGGCACTGCTGTTGTACCCTTACACAAGGCACTTAAACTGAATTGGTTCAGTAAATATCGAACTGTTCAAATGGAAAGTGTGTGAAAATGTTAGTCATGTTGTCTTGGTAAATGCCTGTAATTCAAGGTAGTTGATCACATGGTGTGGCTGAAATAGTCAAATTATTTCTGTTTCCACCAGACACCCTGCATATCCTAGCAGTACTGAAATTGCAAGCACAACCCTCAGCTTTTTTCTTGTCTTGATACTGACTGGCCACCATCATTTACTTCCTTCTTCATCCACATTGCTGAATTCTAAGAATTTGAATTCTGGGACAGATGGGGTTTACTTTTTGGAGAAAAGGTCTGAATTTTCAAGAACATTCCTTCTCTTTGTGGAAACAAAACCGACTAAATTGCTTTTTGAGCTGCAAGCGCAGGGTCAAGGCAGAAAATGTGGTCATTACTCATTCCAGTGTCACCTTACCTATTGGGTGAATGGTGATGTTGAACAGATACAACTCCCCACCCCCACCCCCCACCCCTCAGCCCACACTGTTGGCTAGGCCCTCCTATGAGCTTGAAAAAGCTTCTCTTTTTATTGTGGGGAAAGCACATGTGACCTGTTGGCCAAAATTAATGTACGTGTTTAGTCTGCCGGTGTCATTGCAGCAGTAACATATCTGAGGGGACTTTTATGCAGTTTTATATTCATCTCTGGCCTTTTGTTCATCTTAACCACAAAACCATATGTCTACTCATTGACTGATATCCTAGGGAGGAAAGATGAAACATGTTTTGCTACTTTTATACCAGTACCATACTTCTAGATGCTTTTATGCGATTGTACACCCAGGGATCCGCCATTTGAAACTTGTATTTTCAATTCATGATGACACCATACAAAATTTGAAAACTCTTCTCAGAGCATGTAATAAGACGTTCATAAAATCAACTTAATCTCATATCTTCAATTTCTTCACATGTTCCCCTACCTATTTTCATCAAGCAGTTCCCCAAAATTCTGTTACCGCCCTTATGATGGGAAATTAGCCTGACAGCATGAGCTTTGTTCCAGAACAAAACATAACAGTTCATCCACAGTATGGTGTTGGCAGTTTTGGCATGCTAGCAGAATCAGAGGAAACACTCATAAAAACATTCAAAAGCTAGAGGCTCCTTTGTAGTGCCAGGAGGACAGGAACTTCTGGAGAAAAAAATATCTTGACACTCCATAAAACTACTTCACACAAATGTCAAAATATTCAACGAGAGGTAACTTCATCCTATTTCCACTACATCTTTTTTCATATTTTTCAGACACCCCTTGATATTATTCAGCAAAATGATTGTATCGGCTTGTCTGTTAGCTGTGAAAATTCCAATTGTATAAGAAGTTCTGAAGGTATGACTTTTCACAAACAATGCGCCTAATGTGTCACACATTTACACATGCACATTTACAATTTTTTTCTTAAAGGCAATAGAAAGGCATTTTTAAAAAGGTGACACACAGAAATGCTGATTTGTATCACTTTCAGCACAACTTCTATTTGTGATCTTAATTTTTACTTTAAAATTTGCATTCCATTTTTACATCACTGTAAATAAGTGTCAATTTTACACATTTGTAAAAAAATTCTGTTATAGGAGGCAGATATCATAGGTCTTTCAGTAAAACCTGAGAAATTTGAAAAAACCCATTCCAACCAACCTCATGTAATGATCTTACTTTAAAAAAAAAAAAAAAAAAAACTCAGAAATTTGAACTTGTGGTAATTCAAAAAACATATGTAAAAATATTTCATGGCACTGGGGAAATCATTTTTGTGGCAAGTCTCAAAATCGATTTTAATGGTGCAGCTACTCATACCTTCACCGACATCAATTTTCAGATCATTCCCCAAAACCATTTTAAATATCCATAATGTAATATCAGGATGAGTCAAGAGGGTCTTTATCAACCCTCGCATTTAATAAGTGAAAATGGGAAAATAGTTTTTACAGTAGCATTACATTTTTTGTACCACTCATATAGATCAGTTAAATCGGGCATACAAAATAACTGGGATTGTAATTAGGGCAAGGATTACATACATTTAATCGATCACTTAAGCATTAAACTGTACTATATTGAAACTGTCCGGATGTTAAACTTGACGTACGGTCAGCAAAAATGGATCCAATACCGAACAGTGTGAAAAAGGTTTCATCTTTCAGTTATAACAATATAAACTCTTTGCATATACTACCATCCTATTTGTAAATTCCTTGCTTATATTTACCCTTTAATTTTTTTAATACCTTATCAAATGCAAAAAACAAAATGTCTTCCAAGAAAAAAACCCTTATTCTTTGGACTCGACTTCTCATTACAGGAGATACACTATATATTGTAGTTATGATTGGTGTTCCAATCTCTAAATATATTGAGGTGCATACCACAGCAGGCTACAGCTCCCATAAGTTTAGGGAAATGGAAGACCAACAGCAGTTGTGAATGCTCAGTGCTTGCTTTATCCTGTCACCTGAACGTGTAGTAAAATGTTTGCTTGGAAATAGTGTCCACAACAAAAAAAATTATACTGGGAGCCTTGTACAATGACCTTAAATATTGTTTTAATCAGTGAATAATTTGAAGTCCTAAAAAATAATAAAAAAGGAAATATAGCCATGTCTCATGTTACCTCCAGAAGGAAATGGATTTTTTCCAGAGGGCAGAAAGATTGTGGGAAAAAAACTGCCACAGGATCCTAGTGAAGGGGTAATTAGTGTGTCACAAAACAGCTAGACAGCTAGACAGCATACGGTCATCCAGCTTTGTATTTGCTTTATTGATGTCATTTTAATAGGCAACGTTTCAATAACAAATCCACCCACAGTTCGTAAAAGTGTCCGGGCCCGGTCTCCTTGTGCAGCGCGGTTAGAGGTTTCAGTTAGCCTTGGCACGCAGCTGTGCTCTCTTGCCTGTGACGGCCTGGAAGCCGGTTTTGATGCTGGCCACCGAGCACCGGGAGTGACAGGTCTCGCACTGCAGGAAGTATAGCCTGGTGTCCTTCTGCAGGATGGTGTCGGGGGACCGGCAGGTGTGGCACGTGACATACTCCTCTGCGGAAAACAAGCGGGTGCACGGGTCGCAGTGAGGCCAGGTCGTTCATAACCATGAGACACAAGCCAGCGCACACGTAACATCTGAGACAATCTGTCCACGAGACAATATCCACAAAAATAGAATACAGCCATCTATGATAACATTTTTAGCTTTACATTCTCGTAAACTTCAAACAATATTTCCTATACAAGATTAAAACAAAATTTACATTTCAAATAAGGATTTATAATCTATATTATACATTCTGTATATATAATACATTCTGGCTTTCAAAATGTATACTTCAATAATATTCACGAGCTCACCAATTCATGATTACATTTTAAAACAGCCCACAAGTCAGTGTGTGTGAAACATTCTGAGAAGTTGGAAAATGTTCTGCTTACTGATGTATCTTCGTAAGACGTTCTCTATCTGTTTCTGTTGGAATCTTCCTTTGATCACAAGCTGGTTATTTCCGTCTATGGAGCCACTGTGAAAAGACAAGAGAATATTCAATGAAATCAGGAAGAATGTGTTAAAATACTAAATATTAAACTAATAAGACTGACAATTACCAACGTGTGTATTAGCATATGAACAAATTCAAGGACTAGCTCTGTGGAGTCAGAATACATTGCTGCCCAGTACTTTTTACATTAATTTTTGTTCAAATTTACATTTTGGTGATATTGATTATAAATAAAAAACATCAGTTGGAACATAAATGTCTGAAAAACCATAAAATATAAATGTGCCACCGTTGGAAATAAACAACCTTACCTAGTACCAAGCTCAGCCAACAAGAAGGCTAAAAGATGTTTTGGCTGGCGATGCAATCTGGAAATACAAATAATTAAGAAAGCATGAGCACAAAAGATTAATGCCAGAATCAAACTCTTGAGTCAAATGAGGACTGCGGGGTTGACCGGCATGCCGCGGAAAGGTAGCGTCGGCACTCACAGCTTGCAGATGTCTGTGAAGTTGACGAACGACGTCTTCTTGGTGCCGACTCGGACCACCTGGGGTGGCTTCATGACGAACTTCCTCTTCTCTCCGGCCACCATGTCAGGGTTCTTCTCCCGCATTATGTTAAAAACGCGGTTCAGCAGCTGTAGAGCACAGTCCAGCGTCACGCGCAAAAACTAATCCGAAAATGTTTCACGCTTTGAAGCTGCAAAGACATCTTCAATAACAACTTGACTCTCTCTGTCCTATCACTCCTATCACCAATAGGACATTTTAATCTTGGAGTGCAAACAGTCACACAAGTCACACAAAACGGGTAAGATTTAAATGAGGAAGAGCGTGTATTGGTGCTCGATTTTCACGATACCTCGTCGTATGTGTAGTCTCTCTCTGTCCCGGCCCACGCTGGCCCTGACTGCGTGCTGAATGTGATGCCATCGTTGTTCTTCCCGTCCTCATCCTCCAGGGCTGTAGGATCACATGAGAACATAGTTTGCCCTCGCGCTTGATCTTTCTACGCTCTGGATTCACTCAAACTCTGTCCTTAACTGACTTACAAAAATACTCCAAGTATTTTTTTTTTTGATTCGCTGATTTCAGCAGTCATCAAATTTAACTGTGAAGAAAAATAACACCATTCACATATGGAGCTATATGACTGATAAATCAATAACACAAACATAACATCGGTTAATAAATACTACTGTAAACACCAGAGGAGATCAGACATGGCATGTCCTTAAGGGTTGATCACATCTTTGAATTCACTGTTTATTAATAACCTTTCAGATGAAGCCTGTTCAAGGTATTTAACACAGGCCAGTAAAATTAGAACTGCCATATTCAACAGAATAAAAATACATATTTCAGAATGAAACAAAAACACACCTTTAAAGAATCTTTAAAAAGATATTTCAAGCGCACAAACGGACCTTCAAAAACTACCGCTCTATGGTCTGGGCATCATTCTGTTAAAACAAATCTGGCTTATCCTTGCTGTGTTTCCCAGTGAGAATTCCGCTCTCATAAACTCATAGAACCATGGGTACCAAAACCGCAACACCCATTGTTCCAAAACAACTAAAGTATCTGGCAGTATTTTAAATGTATAATTTGGAAACTAGCTGACTAGTCATTTCAAATTATTCTTCTCAGCGGTATAAAGAAATGGCATTTTTAAGAATATGCTACGCTTTTCAAATACGCTACACGGCCTGCGCATGCAATTTACGATACAGTAACGTTAACATTAGACAACGTATCTCATGTCATTGAACCGTGGATCATCATCATTCTAGCCGGCTAGGCAGCTGGCTTATTCTCTAACCTAATTATTTCATTTGTTTGGACACTGAGTCGAAGCTTGTGCTGTATCATCAAGGATTAATGCATATGCGAATGTTGCAAACGAGCCTGCCTCGTTGGAACAAGCAAGGTCATGTAGCAAAATTACACCTTTCATCCTCTCAACACAGGAGACACATTTGACCAAAATGTACAGAATGTCGGAAAATTCTGATACCATACCTTTTTATAAAAATGACTTCTAAAAAAAAAAAAAAAAAAGTACCAACGTTTCAGTATACTGTGGAACTCTACCTACACCTGATAAATTGGTTTGTATATGCTATTGCTTGTTGCAACTGCATGATTGCGACAAAAGTCAGACCAAATTGCACATTTAAAGTCTAACGCTAAAGTTAGCTACCCCAGCTATGTAAATGTTAAATACAGGAATGTGAAAAAATGAATGTGTTCTTGGGAAACCGTTTCCATTAGATCAGATGCTTTCATTACAATTGCTCAATCCCGGTTCAGCTAAAGGCAGGCAAAGCACCCCCCTAGCCACCCTTAGCAGCAATGACTATAGTCAAGCTCTGCCAGCAGATGCTCACCAGTCTGCCACCACACTATGGAGAAACTGCTCCTCTCCCTCTCTTGACGGTTGTGGGTTTGCGAGTATGAGCTGCTCATTTCGGGCCCTGACATAACATCTCAATTGGGTTTGGGTTTGGACTTCGACCAAGTTATTCCAAAACTTTAAATGTCTTCTTCTTCAGCTTTTCTGATGTGTACTTACATTCTCAAACCATGACACTTTCGCCACCGCCTTTGGGGGCTGGCATGAGGTTCTTACTTAGGAATGCAGCGTTTGGTTTTTTGCTAGTCATAACAACGGCCTTGCCACTCAAAAAGTACCACTCATCTGTCAATAGAACATTGTTTGAGAACTCTAGGGTATCATCCAAGTGTTTTTTTAAACCAAACTTGCGACAAACATTCATATCCTTCTTAGAGAGCAGCGTTTTTCCTCCTTGCTACCCTGCCACGAATCCCAATTTGCAACTTTCTGATGGTAGAGCCACAGCAAGAGAGAACTTCCCATTCCTGGATGTTATTCTTGGGTTACTATGACTTCTTGGTTGATTTTACACCATACTCCTAGAGAGTTGTTTGGCAGGTAAGGTTCAGCACCGACCCTGAGTGACCTCCATTTGGACAGTACGTCTCTGGCTGTGCTTCGATGGAGCCTCACAAGTTTGCGGCTCTTTCCCGAATTACTTTTGTGTCTAGGAGTTTTTTTTTTTTTTTTTTTTCCTAATTGTGGCACAATGTGCCTCTAGAAACTCTGTGCTGACAACTCCGCTCAGATGGTAAGGGCCGCAGTTTGCAAACAGGGGGATTTCCGTGTTCAAAACGGAATATCAGTGTGACCGGCGATAAACCATGCAAACAAATACAAAGACCAAAAATATTGACGGCATTTTTCTACCTCGACTTCCATATGCTACTACAGTCTACAAAAAGATCAGACCAAATTCAATGTGCAAAATTAATACTTTTCATTAAGCACTGCACTGTAGATGAGCTCTCGTACCCTCGTCTTTGTCTTGGATATCTCCTTCCTCCTGGAAATCCACTTTTTTGGATTTTTTCTTCTTTGCCGGCAACATCAGGTCATCATCGTCCAGTGGTTCTGACTGCTCCACCTCGATTTTCAGCTCCTGTGGAGGGAAGTACCAAGAGCTCAATCACTCAGTTATACCCAACGTACAGCGGCCTTACATACAATCAGTTATTCTTTACCGCACACAGGCATCTCTTCCCTCCCCCCTTGTGTCCTTGTCCTTCCCGTCCTCTCCCTGCTCCAGGTTCCCGCCTGCACCTGTAGTTTATGCGCCATCACCAGACTGGCAGTCCATTCTGATCTCCTTATATGCTCGTCACATCAGGTTACGAGTGTTGTTGGCCTTGGTTGCTATTGGTTTCCAAATGGCAGCTCTACCGCGACCATCAATCTTCTGAACCCCTTTATTTGTATACCCCCTGTATTGTTCTTACAAAAAAACTACGAAACTAATTTAGAAACAAATAAGAAGCTAATATGAGCATTTTCACATTGGCGATAAATCTATGAGCCAAAGCATTCACATTGTTAATGTCCTTGATGAGAGAGAGTTAGCATGCCATTAAATTATATAACAAAAAGGGTTGGAATCTTGCTCGCAACCATCGGCAGTCCAGATTTCCCTGCAGTTTACACAGACAGTGATAAATGGCTGAATGAAATATGGCACAAACAAGCTCGGAACGTGCAAGCGTACAAATTAAGATACACTTCATCCAGAGCTGTACGCCACTCATTATTGAGCAAGACATCAAAGATCGGTCTCTATACCGAGGGACGGGTATCCTGTTACTGGCTATTGAAATGAACAGATATCCCAGATGAAAACTGTTGTGTAACCAGTGCCTTTAAGAGCTGGTGGAGGACGAAACCCTCTTTCTACGGTACAGTCCAATTTATAATGACTTGCAGGGGAAAAAAAAAAAAAAACCTTTCTGCGCAATTGCTGAGCAATCTCATCCAATTTGGCTGCTCAGGATTTGAAACTGAAAATTTTATTTAAAAAGCCACAGGAGAAACAAAAAAACATTTTATGTGTAATTACATTTTATGTGAGACACGGCAGAAAAGTTTTTTTATAAAAATTTTAATTTCAAAAAAAAAAAAAAAAAAAGTCAATTTCACCAAATATGTTACGCCAAAGAGTGTGCGAGACTGAGCAACTACTGTGTTAATCTCCACCTCATGTTTTTGCAGCCCAAATACAGCATGAATGGCTACAGTATAAGAGACGAGGTATTACTGGCACATACAAAGACCGCCATTCATGAGAGGTTTTCATCGTCTGCCTAAATGGTGGAGACTTCATTATAAGAAAGTGATGCACTAATTAGTTAAACCTTGCTGCACATCTGTTACATCTGGGCCAAAGCATTTGAAATCAGTGTACAATTGATACTACCCTAGCCGTGTACAGGAGATAGTTAATAAGATTGCTTACAGCAGGGATAATTGGTCATTTGAGACTGAAGTCATCAAAGGAGGATGCAGATGAACTAATAGTTGGAGAGAAAAGATGAGAAGGAAGCGATTCAGTACGTTCTTTTATCATGTAGGAAAATGCGTACGGCGTCTGTCGCACCCTTTGTCTGTTTGAAGCTTTACTCGTGTTTAATTTTTACACAAGGCACTTTCCTCTACAATAAAAGTCAGAACTACGAGATCACTGCAAAGTCATAAGCTCTTGGAATACAGATCCAATGAGCTGATCCAGCTGGATAGAGGAACGATAGAGAGAGCCCACTTTTAGTCTATGTGCATCATGGTAAACCGTCAAAACACTTCCAAGCCAATACTTCCAATTATACCGAAACAGTTACAAAGTTCCTCAGGTTTTAAAAGGGTGGTCTTCTTGGGGAAAAAAAAAACACAGAAACTATTTAACATAGTTCAGCTTCATAAGCTTCACTTTCACTATCACCTCTGACACCAGGAACACTAATTGTCATTTTAGTGTTCATGTAAATTTTGGAATTGTCTATTAATACTTCAGATTGTAGTACTGGGCATTGACTCGCCAATGATGTTCTTCAAACATCTGGCCAAAAGTTTACGTCTGGCTCCTTGTTTTCGGGAAGGTCCAGAGGATTCTTAACCCTCGTATGATTATCGTAAACAACAAGTCTTTACCATTTTCAGGAAGCATTTAATGGCAATTTGCGGGAATGTTCTGTCCTGGACAAAACCGAGTAATTCTGGGGAACGTCCACACTCAAACTGTGACATAACACTAAATCAGCAGTTCTTGCAAACATGACTGTCTTTTGAGGGTGAAAGTGTTCCTCAAAGGGAGGGCAGCAAAACCTCAAATTCATAATTGGGTTCATAGTTCATAACGCTATAGTTTATTTTTTAATAGACCTACCAATGTTAATTCTCACTTAGCCTGAAATAATAAAATGGAAAAGCCCGCTAACTTGGCACAAAGGCAGAAGCATGTTCAGTGCGGCTTGGTAGGCCTGTCATTTTCCATGCTATAACGAACAATGAAGGTACGTTCACAAGTTTTTTTTTTTCTTTAATTTCATTTCATTGTTTGGCAAGCATGAAGACCATGAAACTTTATCCCTCTGATCTCCCAGGACCCTCTGTTGATCTGCATTTTTCAACGTCAAACTTCACCATAAATGGAAACGTTTATAAATACTGAACATTTCAAAAAACCAATAAACTTGTGTAAATACTACTTGTTGCCAATCCTCAAATACTACTCCTGTTTTGGATCACGCAATTAGGTTTAATATCACCCCCATGCTGTGGTCTATACTGTGCATGGTATGAATCGTAAACCATGAATCTTATTTAGCCATGGTGGACGCAGGGTACATATTCCTGATATTATGATATTAATATGAAACTTTTCCAGACCCCCTTCCTCTATAGAAGGTTTGTAAAAACTCATGGCATTTTTGCAACAATTTAACATTAAAAAGGTTAATGATTTGTAGACTCGGGCTCTTATGAAAATGGGTAGTAAATGTTAATGAAGTACGAACCTGCATAAGCGTTTACACCTTCACACTGTGCTACTAATGAATAAAATGATTCAACAAATAAGTGAAATCTGAGCTTGAGATACGTGCGCGCTTGCTCCTGCGTTAGTCATTGGGTATTAGCGGACATACGGACTGTGAGCAGACATTTGGCGAGAGGAATAGGCTACAGACGCCTGCTTGTACTCTACATTAAATACTGCTACGGTTGATAACAGAACCTTGCCAACTGCACGCTGGCAAATGCGGTTTGGACTGCATGCGCTTTGTGAAACACTAACGCTGAGACCTACAGCAGTGAGAAGGCAAGAGGCTTGGACATACAAATGACCAAATACAACTGTTCGCTATAACAGGTTCAGTGACATAGGTGTAGTGGCTTGAACTTTGAACGTACTATAAAAGTTTTTTTTTTTTTTTTTTTTGATTTTTCTCCTTTATCCACCAGATTTGAACTGTTCAGCCTCATGCAGCAGACTCATTATTCACATAATAAGCCCTTTTCTCTTCCACACTGCAGATGCACCACCAATTACATACTGTCTATGTCATCAGCACACACTTGGTTTGTGCATCTGCAGGAATCTGGTCAGCCAGGAGTGGCTGCTAGAGAGCGATGAGAGTAACGATGGAAACTGGTTTGACCCCTGTCTTTTCCAAGTGGGGCTGGGCCTATTTTTGTCTTGCCACTATGGACCTCCAGCCATAACTAGCCATGGCTCAGCAGGGACTCAGGCCCCCGTGACAAGACTCACATCTGCTTCCGAATCAAATGACTTACTGCATGAGCCAACAGGAGGGCCAGTGTTTCAAAACTTTTGTTTTAAGTCATGATTTGCACAGCATGTACTATGTGCGGATTTGTGGGACTGTACGGTAAGACGATGGTCAGATTTTATCATCGGTGCCAGGGGGTTATATTTCTAAAGACGGACAGTTTTCTTTTTCATGACCTCATGGTTAGTAACGGCTGCCGAACACCTTAATGAAGGTGTACTCACCTAACAGGCTAATACACATTTTTCTACCAGCCAATAATTACCACAGGGATGTCGATCTCCAGTCCTTGCGTTTTCCTTTCAATCACAAGCCGTGTCATGCCTTTTAAACATGGACTTCTTGGCTAATCTGTGATGAGTATGAACACAAAACCACTGAAAAGCGCCAAAACCAGCTCGCACACTGGTCCTCTAGGACTGCATCCAGACACCTCCGATTTCATGTCAAAAACACCCAGCTTCCCGAAAGTGAGCGGCATACGAACAACAACGATCTAAAATTAAAACCAACCTTCATTCCTTCCTCTAGGTCATTGTCGAAGTTCTTCTTGGGTTTCTTTTTCTTTTTCTTCTGGTTGAAAAAGTTTAAGTCATCCAGATCATCTGTGGGTTCTGCATAATGTGAGTAAACAACTTAATTATACAATGTAACTATAGAAGAAACAAAATACAATTACATCATAATCATAAAACAACCATTTTTCAGGCATCTGCTGAAAGTTCTTAAACGTTACAATATGGTAAAACAACCTAATGCTGTATAATTGAAGAGGTTCAGAATCAAAATTATTCCAAGTTTGTCCTCTCAAAGTATTTGTGTTTTTTTCCCTCCACAAACAGTTTCGCAGGTTGAGCAATCACAATAACTCAACATGTTGTCTGTGCAGAGAAAAACAAACACTCGTGTTTCATTGTGAGTCGAAAGTGAGGGGCTGAAGCGCACTAAATGCAGGCCAATATTTAATGGTTGGCGATTTAACCATTAAGTGTCATCTTCATTACGCTGCCGACATTCTGCTTTGTTGTGCAACACAAACACAAACAAACACACAAACACAGACACACACGGGCCTATATTTTTTTTAGATGAGCACACCAAAGCTAAGTGCCACTGATGCCAAGTGTACCCCAAGAAGTTGCCCAGACCTGTTATAAAATATCTGGCTCATTTCTTTGCTGCAATTCAACATCCATTAACACAAAACACTACAAAATAGATTTTCACCTGTATTCTCTTGTGTGTATACACACACACACACACACACACACACACACACACACACACACACACACACACACACACACACACATATATGAGGTGGGGCTGTTAAACAGCGAGACTAGGCTTATGCAAGTCGATCTACAGCGTGCATACATGAACCCCATGGTATATATTGACCAATGGGCAAGCATAAACAACCCCTGAAAGTTCCAATACGCTCATGTCTTCAGTTCGCTGCTACGCATCACTTGAAGTAGATGTGTTTTTCTTGAGCATTAGTCTCATTACTTAATAGCCACATCTTGTATGTGTGTGTGTCTCACATTTCTACATATTTTCTTCCCAGTGGCATTAGACCGACCAATCATCTCCAGACTATTGTATGTCACGGTTTTGTCTTTTGGGTGTTTCTAAGACAATAAAAATATTAAATACTTGCTGAAACCTTCCCATCTATGGAGAAAAAGGATGCTGTTAAGATTTCACATTGTTCACTTGACAAGAGGCGCTCAACTACTAGGTTTCCGGAAGATTGCAGGGTAACGCTGCATATCAGCAAGGGGCTTATTTCATTGGCCAATATGCTGCTTAAGGTGTCCAATCTTACCCAAGAAGGGTTGGTATGGAAACAAGTGTAGGTCGCGATCAGATCACAGATCGCATTTCACCAGGAAGCTAATTAAGTATTTTTTTATGTCGCCCTCTGCTGCTACACTCCTCTTTGCAATTTGTATTTGAATGGACACAAAAAATAAATTGCCAGTTTTTCACAGTGATTTATTTCTTTACAGCACAGAGAATAATCCTGGCATCTGAACATAAGCACTGCAAAGTTCCAGCTAACCAAAGCTGTAAAACTATCTGCAACAACTCAGTTTCTGCCCACTTGAGCAAAGGCTTACGAACACACAATGACAAGAACAAGCCACTCAGCCATTGCCTTCTAGTGTAACTACAATGAAAACACATTGGAGCTTCCTTGTAAAAGTCTGGGTGGTTTGTTACAGAGAACCTATCTCCACCAAACCTATGCTGGCTATTACTTTAAGTAACATCATTCAAGCATTCGTTACAATTTGTCCCTGCTGATAAGATTCCAGTATTTTCCACATAATGCAAGTTAAACAGACAGGCCTGTGATTTCCTGGGTCAATAAAGTCTACTTCCTTACATACTAGTATTACACTAATATGTTTCTGCTTATCATGTACTATAACCACTTCAAGGAATTGCTTAAAATAACTCTGTAAACAGTTTCCTCTCGTACCCTGAGAACCCATGAATGTATCCTATCAGGTTCCACTGCCTTGCTTCTTCTCACCTTTTTTCCTTCCTTCGTCTTCTTCCAGGTCCATCTCTTTGTCATCCCCACCATCGGGCTCTGCATCCTTGGCTTCTGGTTGCTGACTGTCCTCACTCGGAGCGTCTCCTCCGTCCTCTTCCAACATAAAAGGCTTCTTCTTCTTCTTCTTTTTCCTGGTCATGGTGGGGTCGAATATCATCTACGTACGAGAGACAAGATATCGAAAAGATGAGCGTGTAAGTGGTGAGAAACTGCACACTGGAAAGCTTAATCATTTACGAACAGAAGTTAACGTAGATAATTCCTGAATCGTTTGTAGGCATGAACAATAACGTGGTTGCCAAGACGGGTTGATGAGAATTCTGACGTTTCCCTGTTTAGAAAACCAGCTTGCTAAAGATAAAGACGACGAACAAATAAAAGAATATTTGGTAAACTAAGATAAGTCAAGTGGCGTTAGTCAGATAAATTTATCTTGAAACTGCTGCATTACTTTAACAGTAAGGCTAGCTTACATCATGGCTAGCTGGTCTAGCGGTATTCACATAACGTTAGACAGCAAGCTAGTTTGCTCGTCAGTTGTCGTTTTATTACGCTTGATCACTGAAATTCAGCACTCTTTAATTAATTTGATAGCTTGTTTCAGGGCTGGCTAGCTGTTTGCCACTAAACACAGATACCCATTTATCTATAAAACTACAGCTTGCTAGTCACTGCCATTGAGCAGGTCATTCATACTTTTTCAGCGTTTAAGCTTAAAGAAGATCAATGCCACAATGTTACTTAGATAGCCAAATACAATATAGGAAATGTTTTTTTTTATGACACCATAACAGCTGAGCTTGTGGTGTACAGATCAACCAACTAACAGCTCACAAAGACAAGTATGACTGTATTTAATAGGTTAGCTGAACAGCATCGTATAGTCCAGAAGCTCACGCCTGACACATGGGGACTGTACCCCAAGCCGCCTTCCGAAGTAGGCCCTATTAGCCGTCTCGTCTTTCTCGGTAGCTCTCACTTAATAACGCGATGACATAATAAAAAGCAGAAAATGATACTCACCTCATCTCCAGACATGTTTGCTATATGCGTCTCAGATGCGTGCAGTTCAGGAATTTATATCTATTTTGGCGATTTAACCATGAACGGTACGCGGTAGCGACTTCTTGCATCAGCTATCGGTGCGCCAAACGCAGGCGCAAGTTTCCGGTTTTGAAATACGCATGCGCAAACTGTATTCTGTCTTATGGTTCTTGTAGTTTTTCATTTGAGTAATAATAATAGTACAATTAACAACATTCTTCTTCTTCTGTTTCTTCTTCTTCTTATTATTATTGCTTCATGGCACTACTACTAGATTTTGATCTTAGGTTAAAAAAGCCTGAGAAACAAAATTCAGCAGTACATCAGTAATCCAAACCCCTCAGAACCACAGGTGGTTCAGATAACTGACAGTTCCAGATTACTGAAAGGGATGTCAAAATAGTTTTTGTTCTAATCCTTTATTTGAAACCGTTACATAATTCTAATCATATTTCTAAAGAGGAAATGAATCACACGGTGAAGTGAATGTGTTTTGATTGAAAGAGAGCCTCAGGGTTCAGAGATATTTACTTTCATTAAACTCACACTTTCCTGACAACGTGGACCTTGTAATATCCTCAAACAATATCTGGATAAGAGCTCTCTTATTTTTCTTCAAAACTGCACATTTTCTTTCTGCACCATTATGTGGCTCTGCAGTGAAGACAAGGAAAGAATGTATATGTGTTATAAAATAGTCTACTTGTGCATTGTGTATGGCAGTTCTTCAGAGATTAAATCACCTGCCACGATAAAAGCAAAATCAAATTCATTAGTATCCAATTTCAATGCCACTTTATATAATTTCAAGAATAATTAATGAGAAAGACGTAAGACATCTTTCCACCCTACGTACCACTTGAGGCTCATTGATACTCTATGCAGAGGAGATCTTGAGTCTGATTGGTCAGACAGTTAACCAGGTCAACCAGGTATGAGCTCATTGGTGGACAGTTGAAGTATGTGGTTATAAGACTCCCTGTCTATTTAACAGTTTAGGTAAGTGTTTACTGTGTAAAAGTAGTGTAAACTGATCCATGGGAAGAAAAAAGTTTGAAAAAAGGAGGTGTCTTTTAAATTTCTTGAGACGTTCACCTCTCCTTATGCTCTCCTTTTTTATATTTATGTTGGAGAGCTTGTTCTCAGTTATCCTCCCTAAATTCCCCAACTTAGTGGACACCAATGGTGTCTTTTTCCCTTTTTCCCAAAGTTCAAATATAGTGATTATTTGTTTCATTGTTCATTCCCAGTAGGACACGAAGAGAAACGAGAACATAATAATGTGGTCTCTGACTTTTGGACCTCACTATATATAGTTTTACTTGATAAATGCAACACAGACAATGCATAAAGTGATACCGTGATACCATGATACCGGGACATTTATAAATATGTATCTCATAATAACAGTTTGAGATTTACTCTCTTAAGTTCACTTACAACAACTTTTGTGCAGTTTCCAGATGTTTCCAAATTAGAGGGTTATACTCGGTGGTCCAAGAACGTCACGAGCACTGAAATATAAAGAGTAAAAGAAAGTGCTGAGAAAACTGTACGGGAGGAGGCACATGTGCGCTCTCCCGCTGGAATGTATAGCATGAGAGTGTGTTCTTGAGCTCAATCATGAGGCCCCAAGAGATCTGAGCCGCTTTAGTAGTGGTCATTTGGTTTGGCATACAGAGCTGAGAGGAGAGCTCTGCTTTGGCTTACACAATTACACTGCGAGATTAGAAAATTACGGTTAATAAAAAGCATGGATTTTCAGACGTTTTTTTTTGTCCCTGTGGGGATGGTATGGTTGGATCCATCGTGCTGGGTTTATTATATTTTAAACAAGATAATATTAGCGGTATCTTTGTAGAGATTGGTTTGTCAGATTAGAGAACAGAAACCACAGCACCAAGGCTAGTGAAAATACAGTGTGGGGGAGATAGTTATTGAAACTACAGTTTCATCCTAGCTACAGCATATTATGAATGATGTTTATGAATGACTTGTTTAGTCCTGTAAATAAATAAAATATATATTGTTAACAAATTAAAATTTATGATCATGTTTTTTAAAACAAGAGCAATGATACAAATTTAACAATACATTTTATGTTGAACACAAACACGGTTACCACATTGTATTCCATTTTTGCATGCTTCTAAACCTTTCCTCATCCATACTCAACAACTCTGTTATCAGATTTAGTGAGCAACTGTCTGCCACAGACTCAGTGCAAAGCCATGCGTAAGCGGCTCTGTTAATTTACATGAAGACCGTCCCTCACGTCTTTTCGCATCGCAGATGAGTTTCCAGTCACATATCACGCATAGCCTGTGGAGGACCACGTTGACATTTGATCTGTTAACTAATCTTGCAGGTGTCTAGACGGCCCACTAAGGTAACCTGAGAATAACGATTCTGAGTATTTTATTACTTTGAACCCAACTGACAGATTTTGTGTCATAAATTTCTCCTAGTAATCTCTATGCAATAAATTACTCCTTCTATAATGCAGAAGCTAAAATTTGCCTTTAAGAATGGCCAGGAGCATTATAATCTTTTTTCCAAAGTTATGGTAGTGCTGTCAAGACCTCTGACTAATCATTAATGATACGGAATATCAAGTGGTGGTAAACTTAACACAAATACGGACAATCTCTGAAACCAGCCATTCTGAATTTCACTGATGTCAAAAGAGGGCTCTATGCATGTGGAACCTACATACGGATGAAGCTCATGGCACTCTGTATAGTCGTCTACACAACGCGTGAAATCCCTAAGGACTGCTTTCCTTTCAAGGGCCAAAACCTGTGGATATCGCATGACAGGGTTCAGAGGTCAAATTGACCTGTCCATCTGAGACAGCATGTCCAATGACAGATTCATCAACCTGGGTTGTGTGTATCCAAAAACTGTGGCTAGGAGGGATATTTGGGTGCCACTAAGAGAACTGACGTGCTGACTGCCCTCACCCTGTCTAATCTTCGATGTAGCAGGGACACTCATGTGGGACAGTGTCTATGCTAAGGGGAATGCCCTACAGGGCACATTCTTTCCCTTACAAACTATGCCCATATAATGTATACTGTATGCAGCTGAATGTGCCATCCCGCTGACAGGACACCTCTACTACAGCGGGGGGCAGGTACAGCAACCTGTTCCTTCTGTCACCATGACCACAGGTGAACCTCCTGCACCCGCGCCCCGCCGTCTCTGGCAATTGATATGGGCCGCCACAGAGTGGTCGTCTGCGCATTCCACCATACGTGAGCCCAGAAGAACAGGAAGTAAGTGCTGGCGTTCCAGCGCAACTGACAGAAGCTCCAGCACATTACAAACAAATTAAAAACAAAACTAAAAAAACCAAGACCCACAGTGTATTATCTGCAATATGGGATGAAGTACTAATTATCTTGTATCTGTGTGAAGAATATGATTACTGATTACATAGCATTTACCCAGAATGGCTTATTAATTGCTTCCTTGTATGTTTGAGTTTGGAAAATTAGGAGCGCAAAGGCAGTTTGCTCTTATTTTTTGAATTTATGCTTCGACCCCCCCCCCCACCCCACTACCCTTGGGCTGCTATTAATCTATTCAAAATTGCAGAGGGATTCCAAATTCTCAGACATGTGGCTCCTCAAGTAAATCTCCTCTTTCCGCTGGTGTTCATTTCTCCACAAATTCTCAACTGCCGAGGCCTGCACTTCCTCAACATCCTCATCTGTAAAGTGTCGGAAATCTCCACAAATTTTAGTGAATATAGAAATATATATACTTTTTTAAGAGATGTCAATGTAAGGGACAACGCTCCATCAAAAGAACTGTGGAAAGTAACACATCCAAACCATGAATTGTTATGTGCAAGGTTTTTATTTTAACAACATGTTTATCTGTCTTTTGGTAACTCCTCCAAAAATGTTCTGACAGTCATTACACATTACGCAATCCATTAGCAATGGAGACCCATGGGAGCATTCTCGTGTGAAGTCTCATCGAATGAGGTAAATACCTACTTAAATGTACCTAATTATGGTACTATGTTGCTAATGTTAACAGACAGAATGAAAACATGTAGCCCTGCTAATAGGTTAAGAACACAAAAATAGATTACTGAGATGAATACAAGGTATTTAAAACACAACTAACTCTCATATCAGATTTTTAATTAATCTTGAACTTGACACAATATGAAAGTAAACATAATAACCAAAGGTAGCTTTTGCACCTTTGTATAATATAGAATTAGCCTAGCTAGCATTTAGCTTCAGCAATCAATGTCCTTCGTACTTGATCTTGTTTGACTTGGTGAAAGTCACAGTAGGCCACAACATTAGCAACTTACTGTTAAGCATGATGACAGTCTACAATCTCAGGCATTCCAGAACCAGTTTTAACAACCGTATCTTAGCTTAATATATCCTTAATGTACACTCAGAAGTTTTCCTAAAAAGGCAGTGGCTAAAATGGTCATTTTTTTCACTATTTTTTGCACAGATTCCAATCTTTTTACTGTATGTGTTCCCATGAAACTCCACACAGATTTCCAGATTTATGGGGTACTGAACAAGGGAGGAAGCTTGTGAAAGAGTGTAGTTTTTATGAAAACATACTTACTTGAGCTCTGTTTCTATGGTTACACCATGTCAACAGGACCCATTGCACCAATGAGAGGTTAACAAATGATCATTCATAGATACAAAACGTACCTTGATTACATAGGATACTGCATTCATAATGACACCTGGTCTCTGTTAACATAGGGGAACAAAAGCAAAAACTAAAATAGAAGCTAGTCTCAAATAGTCTTGAAAGTATTGTACATGACTATGGTAACAGGCAAACGGGCTGTCCACTCCCCATGAAAGCACAACTGACATACAATGGCTAGCTGACAGGCATGGGGTACCAGTGACCTTGGGTACCAATGGTCACACCAAAATACATATGTGTCCTTATTCCACAGAAGAGTGGAAAAAATGGCCAGGAACTTGAGATTACATTGGGCTAACCAAGGGCCAATCCTCCCTGGGAGCAATGTGGGGTTGAGGGCCTTGCTCCGGGGCCCAACAGCAATGGTGTTCTTGGGATGGCTAGGGAGGCGCTTGAGCCACCAACCACCAAGGTGGTCTGAGTATGTTTCTGTATATCAAGCAGTTTGTTTTTGGTTGTAGATGGTTGTCAGTATTGTTGAGACGAGCTAAATGAGTTTTGCTTTCGTTCTCTGTTGACAACAGACTGCAATCATGGGGTGATTGTGTGCAGTTCTGTTAGCAGCCACATTATTGCTGCAACCCATTACAGACACATTGTTATCAGGAACACTAAACATGACACTGGGACGCACTGTGAAGGACACCACCGCATTTTCGACATAACACACGAGGTTGTCTTACTTTCGTGCATTCAGCAGAGCTTGAAGTCAATGACTTTTGCCACTGAACACAATGGAAAACATGTTTCAAACCAAAGTTTATCAACAAATACCCACAAATACCTGAACCCACATCAAAATGTTTTCATATAATAAATCAATTCCAGAAAAAGTAATTACTTATAATGAACAAAAGAAGAAAAATAGCTGAAAATTGTGCAAAATGAAACTTTCAGTTGAAAGTTGTCTGAGGCTGGGTAACCTAATTCTGGTCTTTTGTTAAACTTCAAAAATCATACTGTTTGTTATAAAATGAGGGTTAACTGGTTTTTTATCTCTCCAATGTGAACTTTCAACCACAGTCAACAACAGTGCAGCTCGGCCCACTGCATAGTTTCCAGAGGGTCAGCTGTCCAATCACAGCCCGTTGTCCACACACTGGGGTTTGAAACAATGGCTTAGCAACAAAGAAAAATGCATAAACTGATTCGGTCAGGTCACAAGTTCACAGCTATTGCAGCAGTTGGTTGACAATGTGCATTTTCAGTTTCGTACCCCAGGTGTAACTTTTACCACATGTAATTTCAGTGCACCACAAAATCTTTAAATAACTGTATTTGGCATTATTTCACACTGTTTGACTTGGTCAGGTTAGGTTTGTCTCCACCCTTAGGCCCTTTTCCATGAGCATCGCAGAATAGAATTTTCTGAATAAAAGAGGAGAACAATCTAGAAGACTCTCAAAATAGTTCAGTCTGAGAGACCCTCACCTTAAGCCCAGGCCGAATTCATCACTAATGTGAGAGCTGCAGCATGCAGTACGTCTCTCCTGCCAATCACCATGCATATACTGGTTGTGCCTCTCTTCTGATTGGAGGGCTGAAATTGCAATATGAATGCAAGGCACCAAAGAATAGCAAATAATCCGAAAAGTATTGTCAAAAATGTTAGAATGTCATTCATGGCAGAATTTACTTCTGGGCTTTTAGTCCAAGTTGGGGTTGGGGGGTGGAATGCCAAAACATGATAGAAGATGAGACATAATATGATATATCAGTTTGGCAGGTAAAGGTCATTGAGTGAGAGGTTGTATAAAAGTATTTCTCCCTAACTTTTGTATTATCAAATGACATTATTTCAGCCACAATTGTGTGTTGGACATCTTTCCATTTTCATTGTTGGTGTTCTGTTGGCTTACCCATTAAAATATAGGCATAGAATTTTGGAGGTCTAGACATATTTTGTGTGTTCAATGAAAGGTCTGTAAAGACTTTGACAAATGGCTAAATGCATATACAACGACGCTGTTACAACTGAGAGTATTTGAGAATACTCAAGCAAATTTAGACACATTGAAGCACTATTCTGCAGACAAGTCAGACCTATTACAATGCATTCATTTCCTGTTCCATTGGACCAGAACAGTTATATAATATTTTTTTTTCATTGTTGCATATTTGGGAATAATCCTTCCAGACTAAGAAAAACCTGTAATAAAATATTTAAACATACCTGCTACTAAGTAGATCCTGTCAAGAAGACGGTTATAATCAATACCACAAGACGAGTTAACGTTGTGGACGGGAGAGGATGACCCTTGAAAGAGTTTCCCAGCCCTGTATCCCCTTTTTTGGGGTTGCTGGTGTGGGTGCCAAGGCCTCCAGCAGCTCCTTATTAAAAATATGCTTGTAAATTTCACTCGTATTCACCTCCGCTATTCACAGCAGGGAAGAAGTAAATGTTTTCCTCCTTCATTTTTTACAAGGTAAGGACACGACTATCTAGCCCCATTTCTTAATGGCATGCTTATCAGTACCAATGCACAGATTTCCATCATGCTCTGTCTCTAATTCTGGGTCAAAAAGCAAATGTGTACCATGTGTACGGTGAAGGAAGAAAGGTTAAATCAAACTAGGTGCCCGAAATATTTGGACGTTTCTTCTGCCTTTCTCCATTGAAATATTGTGTTTGCTGCCATACAAAATTAGGTCATGTGAGAATGTTGATTTTAACAAGGGTGTCAGCAGGCAAGATGCTTTGCTTATAGGTTTGTAGGTCAGTTCCAAAGACGAATAAATCATTTCAGTTAAAATACTTGATGTACAGTGAAACAAGGAGGTAAGTACCCATACCCAAAACTTTTGTTGTACATTTAGCATAACAAACTATTATTATTGTACTAATATTTCTTAGACTTAGTTAGTTATGATAATATTATCACTAGTATTGACATTATTGTAGTCCATCTGTAAAGATGATACCTAAAACCATGCAATAAAGTAAATCACACAAATTTACATAATCCTGCCTTTCTGTTCCATAGGTTTCATGTTTATGGTCTTGTTCACTGTGAAGTTACTTGTTTACAGCTAGCAGTTAATTGTGTGTATATAGGACTCTTGCTTGCACCGTGCAGCCAAAGCAAAAGCTTGGATACGTGTCTTGATGGCTTGTATTCCGTTTGCTCTTATTTTTGGATGAAAAACTTAAATGGTAAATATGAATGGTGCATAAACCTAAGACGCAGTTAGTAGTGAAATTTCTATTATTTTGAGCCAAAACATTTTTAACATCGAATATGGAAAAATAATATAGTATTACTCTCTTACAGAATCATAGTCACCTCAGAATATGTGTAAAATATCATGTTTATGATGAAATACAGCTATTTCTGTTTACCAGTTTGCACATTAATGCAATGTACCTTATTGCACGCACATATTTAAACAACAGAAAGCTATTCAAAACCATTTTAGCTCAATAAGAAAGGAATTACTGAACATGTATGACTCTGACCCCTGGGAAAACAGTCACCAAACATTTACTATTATAATAACCATTGCTATCTGCAATCGCACTCATAAATGTTTGATTTATGTGCACTGAAGCAGATTAAGATAGGGATTATTATATTTTGAATTTAGTCGATTTTTAAATGTATATCGAATGTAGTTGCAACCCACTATTTTTGAAAATGTGAATATATTCTGTTAAATACAACATGATCAAAAAAATTGTGAGGGACGGACTTAGCTTTCCAATATATCTAAACATATCTGATTATTAAAATAAATCTGAAGATGAAAGAAAAGTAAAAGAATGTAAACAGGAAAATACAAATGTGCTAAAAGAACGTGGACATTGTAAAGGTTTGTTTATCCCTTATAATCGGCTTGCAGTACAAGCCAATCAGCCATACACATCTATTCACACTTAATAGTTGAATGATATTAATGAAATTAATTGTATTTATATTATGCATCAGTATTAAAATGGCAAAAATATTGTTTTCTTGTAATTATTATCATCACATTATGTATTTGTTTGTACATACAAATATTTATAAACAATATTATTATTAGTACAATTGTTATAATAATAATAATAATAATAATAATAATAATAATAATAATCTGCTACTGGTTCCCAAGCCACAGCTGGGTCACACCCTGGCACCATGTGTCATGGCTGTGGAAATAAATAATAATAATAAGAGATGAATGAATTATGTGACATCTCCAGAGCAAACAAGGCCTCCAGTCTTATTTGCAAATGCAAAGACAAAAACAGGATATTTCTTCTTTTTACCCAGCAAGTTAGATGGTCTTGTGCAATCCCGAGCTGAGGATGATAAAACTCAGGGTATTCCCTCATCGTGTGTAAAAGCTCTTTTTGCTCTTGACAGCAAAACAAAGTCTTCATTTCATATTTTTTGGTGAGGTGTCATATAAAGCATGCCATGTAAAAATCTGATTTTTAGCTGCGACCAGCAGCTCTACAGCTCGCTCTGCCGGTTGTTTGGTTGGTCGGTCAGTCGGTCCACAAAAATTTCCCTATCCTTTGGTGGCCACAGTTTTTGCCCAAGGAGGCTGAAATTTGGCATGGAGGTCAAGTGTGTGTGTGTGAAGGTGTGTGTTTCTGTTCATGCCAATTGGCTAAAAGGGGGTATGGCAGTGGGAGTGGCCTGGTCACAGCTATTGTGAATTTGCACTTGATTGGTTGTACAGCTGAGATAGATATTCTGTCCAGATAGGTGACTGATTATGGCGGCTTAAAGAAGTTTTACATAAAGTGCGGCGACAAGTACTTTTTGATTCCCTGTCTTTCTATATAAATCACTCAGGAAGAACTGGTACATAGCTATCCCAAGGATACTCTTCACTCTACTTCAAATATAAACAGAGTGACCAATTAAGTTGATCATGCTGTAGTTTCAAGCTTTAATACGTAAGTTGTATTAATGTTGTGGAAAATGACACCATCAGAGGCTGTACGCATACATTCTGTCAAACTTTCTGAGTAAAAGCGGCCCCTTTTGATGCTGTCACAGGTACCTGGTAGCTCTGGCTTCTTTCAGAACAGAGGAGAACCGGTTTCTTTTCATAAATGAACAAATTCATGTGTGTATAGTTTCATTGTTCCAGTAATATATTCTACAGCTAGGTGTCATAAATCATTACATATAATTAATGTTAGTTTCGTGTTTACCCCTCTGATGCGTACTACATAGGTGTTTCCATTGTTAATGGCCTAGTTACTGCTGTACTGGGGCCTCCAGTATAATCTTAATGTATTTAACTCAATACCCTGGGCAAGCCCGTACTTCCTGCTTACAATCATTTCATTACTTCCATGTTTAGTAAGACATAAAGGTCGACAGATGTCTAAAAGTCATTTAATAAATGATTAAAATCCAGTTGAAGCAAAAAGCCAAGTAGTTACAAACATTACAGACTGGAACAGAGTGGTTCAATCATGTCATTAGTTGAAAAATGTTAGGTAGATGGCCAACATACCTTGATTGTGAAACATAAAACATTATTTCAAGGCTGCCAGGAAGTGAGTGGCTAAGGGGTGTGTTCCCTTAGTGAACAGTTAGCTAGCCTGGATATTTAGCCTAGTTAGGCCTGGATAGTTATTTCATTTCCTCTTAAGGGTAGAGATTCTGTATCAAGTGCAAATATTTAAGAGGCTGAGTGTATCAGGGAGAACAGTGTGATAACAATGCAATACTTTATGGGAAGAATGTCTGCAACCCAGATAACTAATTTTAAAAAAATGTATTTTATTGGGGGAACATATTTTCACTAGTGTTTTACATAATTACATAATGTGAACACAGAAAATGTTCCCACAACATTTAGAAAAATCTTGGTCATATTTATTTGGGGAGCATATTTTCACTAGTGTTTTACATAATTATATAATGGGAACATTTGCTCCAAACAAGTTCTGTCAAGGTCACAAAAAAACATTCCAGATAAATAATGTCCAAGGAACACGTACAAAACTGGGCATAGTGGAAACATTTGCCCTATTTTTTTTTTTTTAGAATGTTCTAGCAACCAAGAATAGCTGGGAATAATTTAGTTAGCTAGAGAAAACCAATGTATTTTAATTGGAAATGTTAGAACTGACTCAACAGCATGAATTGGTTTGATAATTTGGTGAGTTCAGCCTTCATAAAAATGTACTCACCCAACTGTTCTTTTAGGGAAAAAGCATGAAAGTCTTATTTCATTTCAAGTAAAAGTTAAGGACAACTGTTGATTTAATCCAGGCCTAACTCTACAGGGTGGGAGGCCTAAAAAGGCACAAAACTGACTGCTTTACCTCACTCACTGATCCCTCCTCACTAACCACAGCAGCTAGCAGGATTTAAAGCTCAGAATTCATTCATACTGCAGTAGTTCACAGTAGCAGTTTCATACATTCACGAGTTGTGTGTCTGTACAAATAAAAGATAATTACGATTATTAAGCTTTTACATTGCACAACATTATGAGGGCAAGAGGAGGGATTTCCAACTTCTGCCTGCTTCTGTCTGACTATAGTAGTTCATTTTTTGAGTATGGAGGAATATACTGTGCACTTAACAACTTAACTTAAGTTTAATTTAACAAAAGTCCCCAGTTAAACATACTTACATACATACATAATTTTTTGCATGAATAGACTTGGAAGTGAAGCAGTCACAAAGTTACTGTGATGTCACACTGATTATGATTTCAGTGCATGCCAGCATTAAACAGATATATTATCAATGAGGCGCCTTGATCTAACACATTGCATTGCAAAATCTTTTAGTCATGTCAACATTCCTGCAGCAACTCTATTCTATTTTTGCCCAAGGAATGCTTTATTATAAATTCCTAAGCAAGGCCAAGGGAAGATAAATATTATGAAAGAGCAATATCTTTGGTTTGTGACAGGTGATAAGTATCCTGAAACCTTAAAATAGAAACAGAAAAAAAGTTGAAAAAGATACTCCGTCATTTTTGTTTTTGCAGAATGAGAAGCTTCAGAACAGGTGAACGATGGTTGTTGAAAGCTGACTTTACATGTAAGGAAACAACTGCACTAGTTAACAAGTTAGGAGTATAAACTAAAATATTTTATCGAGCTATACCACATACAGACCAGAATGAAGTATCAATTATATTTTTTATTTTAACTGCTGTTTTTGGTGCATTTCAAGTACTGTACATTTAAGTGGCTGAAACCAACTGAAGCTCTCCTGCTGGCTCATGCTACAAATTATACCTCAATGCCCACCAACACTGACCATGTTTATATATTTGTTGAAAAAAAAAAAAAAAAAAACAATTCAATTTACACAAGCCACATGTTTTGGAAGGATAGCATAGCTGGCCAACATGACCTTTCACTTGTGGGTTTTGAACTGGGTGGTAAAGTACAACCAAAGATGGTAAAGGAAGCTGTGGTGGTAGCCGTTACTCTCTATGAACTGTATGTTACAGATTCCAAAACAATATGGTATTTGATTGGTCAGATAGTGAATTTGAAATTGTCTTGACCAATGAATAAACACCGGTATAAATTTGAATGCACTCCTTCGAAGACAATCGTGATTTTTAACCGTCCATTTCGAAGTACAGCCTTGCCTCTCCCAGCTGTGGAAGAAAAATCGGTAAAGCAACATTGTGACATTAATGTTACAAGGTTGTATGTAATATTAGTGTTTGTTGTGTTAAAAATAGGTTGGTTAACTATCGTTATGTAGTGTTCATTCCCTCAGGTGTCCTGTTGCGGTTGCTAAGTTAGTTGAGGGGCAGTTAACGTTAGGTACAGTCGTTACCACGAGGCAAGTGGTAGGCTTTGTTAATAAAATTTGCCATAACTAGCGTTTTACAAGGCAAGTAATGTTAACGGAACAGCAACACTTTTATAATATAGCAAATATCGTGTTTCGTCTGTAGCTAACGTAGCTCGGTAGTAAGAATGGATATTTAGCAAATGCGAGCATGCAAGACAGACATTACGTGATTCATGCTGTTCCTTTATCTAGTTATATAACAATGGCAACGTGAAAACACATTAGACACCACTGAGCAGTTATTTGTAGTATTGTAGCTATATTTTTTTTAACTCTAAGCAACAGCATTCAGCTAGCCCACACTATTTCTTCAGAAACGGTTTTACATTTGGTTGAGAATATTTACATCATTTTCGTTCCTCATTTCCTATTTTTTTTTTTGTTTTTACTCATGACAAACCTTGGGAATCAGCATCCAAAAGATGACAAGACAGTTTATCGTAGCAGATATCCAGACGATCTTCGTAACGAAGAAAAGAAAGGATAAAGAGACAGCAAGTGAAAGATAAAGTGAGAATAGACATTCAGACCGCAGTCATGACGACGATGAACAGTCACTACTGTCTACTTCATTGTCTAGACAACCAGGTATGTTTTCCAGATTAAAGGAATATTTTTGAACAGGTGTTAAATGTACAAGTGCTAGATATTTTCTGTGCATTATTATAGTCCTAATATTTAATATATTAATGTTCTTTTAACAAATAGTTGTTTAAATATGGTATTATTATTGTAACAGGTAAGGGTTAAATTGGGCCTGGACAGCCCAATCACCACATTCATTTTGAATTTTGAGCATGTGCCACATCAATTAGCAGGTAATGTCCCACAATATGATTTTTCGAGATAATATCTCCCATTAAACATAAAAAATTAAATGTTACAGGAAAACTTCACTCTGGCAAAGACTTCAACATTACAAAATATTCATTTGCCAATTTTCTTAAAACATACTGAAGGAAAATGTGCTTCTGGAAGCTGCATGATTAAGTAGGAAATACAATAAATGACTTGAAAATTTGGTAAATTTTTTCAGACAATTAACATCAGTGTGGTACTTAACCATAATGGTATTCTGAGCAATAGCATTTCTGCTAAATTGCATGTGTTGGATTGCAACGATCTGGTGCTGATCACAATCATGCCTTTATTGTGTGATGCCCCCCATCATTAGGTCTAATGTCCCTTGTTTGCATAATCAGATCTGGTCAGCCCGGCCTGACAGGGTACAGCTGCTGACACTGGGCACAGCAAGACGCGTAATGCCCTATGCACAGCGATCACCACTCACATAAGAAACAGCACAGGTGCATGAAAAGTAATATGCTGAGGACACATAACTGGATGCATTATTTTGCATAACTTCATAAAGGACATTCTTGACATCTGAAAATTCCCCCTTCATTTCCTGTCCACAAATACAGTTAGGACCACCCTCTCCTACCAATCACAGCTACTTCAGTATGATTAGTTCAGTCCCTACATTCTGTGTTCAAACTTCAAGCAAGTTGGTCAGCTTGTCACAGTCCATTCATTTTCTATGGGGCTAAGCAATCTGGGGAACTTAGCCGATGTTATGACAGTCATCTAGCCAGTTACCTAGAAAAAAGTTGATCACTTTTGGGAACTTTTGGCGTTTATCGGCCATCAATAGCCAATCTGATTTCTGCTCTTCTTTGTTTCTCTTTTTAAATGACAACAGTTCCATAAAAACATATCTGATATAGATTTTCACATTTTTTGTTTCAATGTAACTTCCTCCTCCATTACAATGGCTGCAAGTAAGCCAATTGACAAATTGCAAATAATATGGTGCCCCAAAGTGCATGCTCCAAACACAGGATCTTGGTGGTTTCAAAGGAAGGTTCATTCCATGTTGAGGGGGATCTAGCAGTGTTGACTTAATGTCTTATGTCATGCTGCATCAGCCTTTTTTGTACCAGTGCCACAGCGCCACCATGAGGGCAGTTGGTAATCGTCAGTGGATTGGTAGGTCACACAGCCCCAGCACACCTGCCATACCTGATTTGATTGTTGATATATTCAGTGGATTCTGTTTGTTTTTTTTTTTTTTTTTTTGTACAATATAATAAATGATGCATGAGCATCATTGTGTATGTACTATAAGAACAAATCCTGAATACATCCCTGCGCACAAACATGCGTACATGCATGCTTTCACTCAGAGGTGAGAATTAAAATTCCCTGATAATCAGCCAGCCAGATTATTCAGTGTGGGTTGTGGAAAGCCACTAAAATCAGTGTTTTTCACGTGAGGGTTCTGTTTTGAATCAAGTGCAATAATCTAAAATTGGTTGTAAAATCAGGTATCTATTGCAATTACCTGTATCCTGGCTTTTTAAACAAAAATGTGTGTAAGAGGAAGAACAAAAGGAGCTTTACAGTTTAATTCGGAGGCATTAAGGGTTATTACCCTTTCTTTGGGCAAAATAAAATGTTTTTCTGTTGATCTCCTAAGTATGCTGCTTTCTTTTTTGTGTAACATGACCGTAAGATCGTTTTGAAACTAAATCCTTAACATATTGAAAGGAAAATTCTTTCTTTTTATGTACAACAAAACTACATAATGGGCTTCACCTATTTTTTTTTCTTAAAATGGAAACACATGTAAGAGAGTTCCAGTTTTAGGTGTTCTTAATTTTATCTGTCAGTAATGACAAGTTAGAAACTGCACAAACTTGTGCAGGTATTCGTTTGGATAGATTAATGTGAATTTGTATCAAAGCAATCAAACAAATATTAATAACTTGTCTACTATCTGGTCATCAAGGAAGTTTTGAAAGAAAAACTGAAGGCTTGAGCTGAGGTTTGACTGTGGCATTCACATGGGAAACAAGGCCAAAATACCATGCTCGAAAAACAGAGCATTTCCATCAAAATGGCATCCTTGACCTCTCCTCAGCCCAGTACCAATGACTATAACCCGTAACATATTCCTTACTAAATCACTTTAATATAAATGAACAATATGGGACACACAAAATCATATTTCAAGTGTATCTGGTTAGCTCATCTCACCTAACTGGGTACCTGTTACAGCCCACATCACATTTTAAAGCATAGCGCTAGCCTACAAGGCAGGGATTGGAACCGCTTCCTCATGACTTCAGTCAGACTCCATCTTCAAACATCTACACGCCAACCAGATCTCCCCATTTAGCTGACATAAAACAACTAACTGCCCACTCCCAGCATAGTCACACCTCCTAGTCACAAGGCCTGTATGCACTGGCCACTCAGCGGTGGAACAAACTTCCCACTAAAGTCAAGACAGCAGAATTGTTGGCCATCTTCTGACATGGGCTGATGTCTTATCTGTTCACCTGCACCCAAGTCCTAACTGAGGTTTGTCATTCTATGATTTTAGTTTTTGGTGTTTTGTCTTATCATGGAATGCAGTAGTTCAAGAGTTCATGCTGATGAGTTGTATTGTACCTTGGAGTAGCATAGCCAGCTTGCATTGGTGCATAGTGATGCTGCATATATATTTTCTGGCCTGGAAACATGGTTAGGCAGGTCTGAAACTAGCATTAATTAGGTGGCACTTATGTTCTCTCTCCTTTGTATGTTGCCCTGGATAAGAGTGTCTGCTAAATGACTGCAGTGTAATGTAAGGTAATTCATTAAAACAGCTGCTAGTCATATTTCTTTTAATAATACTGTTGTGATGCCAGTTTACCACTTAGACTTGACAGCATGGTACATCCATTGTTTGATGGATTGAATGAAATGTCTCTAGTGTCCTTAGTCAGTAGCTTCTGGCTAGGTTTAGCCCCGGATGCTGATGGTCCTCTGTAGCAAAATTCTTTTTCTAAAAACATTCTTTTAGATTCAGCGGTTTCTGGGAATAGATTGCCTTGAAAAATTTGAGTAGTGCAAAGGTTACTAACTTACATCAAGTTGCCCAACTTGAATGGTTCAAGGCAATCGGTTTATGATTTTTTACAAACCATTTCAGTAAACTGAGTTTTGTTGGTTCCACAGTACAATGATAACTTGGCGTTGCATTTTAGTTTATGTAGCTCCTTAATGATTATTTTGAAGTCGTAATTCTAGAGCAGCCAGGATTGGATGTCAGAACAGTCCTAGCAGGCAGAAAGACGATTAAAGTATGTAGCTACCTTTACATATAACTACTGTGGTCATAGGCCCACAAATAACCTTTTTAAACATGTGAACAGTCGCACTCATACAAGTGCAATATGTAGCTATGGTTTGAATACTTGGTTGGACCGGTGGCTAAGTACTAGCTGCAGACCAAGCTATGAATGCAATTTTGTATCTTATTATTCTACAGCATTTAAGTTGAAATTAATCATGTATTTTGTATGACCGTTTTATAAAAAGGGGGAATTTACTACATCAGCAGAATATATAACTTGTTTTAGGAGGTACTTTTGCAAATATTTATAGGACATTATATTTTCTCCATCTATCTATGACCTTTGAGTTATAGACAGATGGAGACAATCTTTCAATGTTCAAGGTTTGTGTACCTTTGGATAGTTCATTTTTTTTTTTTTTCCCTGTATTTTTATTTTATAATATGTATTTCAATGAATCAGATGTAATTATACATGAAAAAAAGGATTTTTTAAGGATGAGATGCATTTCTGTCCACAAGATGTTTAACTGCAGTCAGCACAGCTCATGTCAAAACCATTGATATTAGGAGCAGACATGAAGCAAGTGGCAAACAACTCACAAAACCAGAAATATGTGTATTTTTAGGGGGAACCAAGACATTGGATTCCATGATCTGCAGATAAATACTAACCTATGCACCCTGATCAAATTAGCGTAGCACATAAAGTGTCAAATTGCGATTTTTTTCCAAGTATAAAAAAACAATTGAAAGTGATTTTTGAAGGAGACAGAAAAATTGAAATGCAAACTTACTGATCTGCCCTCAAACACTTCCTAATAACTATAATAGCTATGACGCTGCTTGTAATTATTGCATGAATTTTGAAATAATTGAACATAAGATAAATTTTGGATTGAAACACAGCTAGGCTTTTTTAAAGGGGGCACTAGGAAGTGAACCAGGGACTTCTTGATCTGCAGTCAAATGCTCTGACACTGAGTTATATTTCCTGCTCTTCTTGGCTGACTATTACTTACATTCACAGTCTCATAGATGGGCTAATCTGCAGTTAAAATACACCCATTTTTAAGATGGAACTTGGACATGAAGTTCTTTTTTTACTGGCAAACCAACTCTGTTTCAATGAATGATTTAATTTTTCTGAAATTACAGGATTGATACTTTTTGACATTTGTACATTTTTCATGCTGTTTGCTAGTTTTGGAGAAGGACACCAGGATTTGAAACAGTGATCTCTTGATCTCTAGTTAAATGCTCTACCCCCTTTTGCACCTTCCTGTTGTGTGATGGAGATTTTGCAGTACAGGACTTAATGTTATCTGTATATGTTAATTTACTTTGCTTATTATTTTGACCCCACTCCATCTAAGATGTAGATTTTTTTACTACAGTTTTAACTGTTGTATGTGTTGCTTGTTTGCTTATACTCTACTATGGAGCTTGATTGTACAGTAGACTTTTTGGTCATGCTTAAGGTAGGGCCACATGCTTGTCACTGGCTTCATGTCTGCTCCTGTAGTCAATGCTTCCAACACAAAGTGCACACAGTTCTCCTGACAAAAGGACAAACATGAATTCATTTTCAATTCATTATAATTACACTGAAGCAATTATATAGCATTCATATAAAAGAAACATTAAAAACATCAAACCAATCATTTCGTTATTTTGTTTCAGGATTAAATTCTGCGGTTAGACTCAGGTGACTGTCAAAACACAAACCATGCAAGCTAAGCAAAACAGCTGAAATCACTCCAAAATGAATATAGCAGTACACTAAACTACACTGATTTCTGGTTCAATCCAAAAAGTTATAAGCAAAAGTTTTTGAAGAAAATCAGATGTGTGTGAAATTCATTTTAGATCATCTAATGCCTCCTGGTATCTCCAGATTCAGTATGGTAAATTCATGATACTCATAATCAAAGGCAAGATCTACTTTGCCCCCTCAGTATCTCTGCTCTACCTTCATCGTGTCTCATTGCATTCATTTCTCATCATAGTTTTGCATATGCAGACCTCTAAAGCAGAAAACATCAGTGTTACCATTACAAAGTCAGAAATTCCACCAGAGAAATCAGAAATTTGCAATGTAAATACTATAGTTAGACTATTGTAACTATAACGGCAGCATTGATGATTCCAAAAATAGAAGGAAGAAGGAGAAATCTACCCCTCAACAAAAACATTTTGAAATACATTGAATCTGAAATGGTTTTTGATAGATTATCTTGTGAATTATTCATTTTTCTATAAATCCTATTGGATTGTGTTGTGTTTTACATCAATTACAGCTTTATGTTGGGTTTAATTTGTGTTAAATTGACATTCATGTGTTTAAAAAGCATAATCAGAAAAGGTTTGGAATTAGAAATTTTGAAAGACTTTTGTCCTATTTTTACTTTTTATTGTTTTCTTAATCTCCTTCTGTTGTTTTTTCTTTCCAAACTATTTACAAGATTGCCTATTTTTGCACAGATAAAATACTGGCTAAAATAGTTTCCATCGCTCAAGTTCCAAAGCCACACCTAATATTGCTGCCAAATACATTTCTCAGTGTCATAATATATTGATAGTACTGAGATGTTTTCATCTCCCATTTTGGCATATTTTTCAGGAATGAACTTTACACATGCACAGACAGCTTGCCATTTTCTCTTGGCCCCCAACTGCAACCAGTATGGTTAAAAATAAATGGAGTTTTTTCATAGCTTTTCACAGCACTGCTTGAATATTTTCATGTTTGGTGCAACTTGCATAGTGTTTCAGAGTCTTGTGAAATACTTTTGTCAACATTATGGTGGCACGCTATATTTTTTCACAGATTTCAGTACTTTCAATAGCCTTTTCTCATCTCCTCCCATTTAGTCCAAGAAGGCACTAGGTCTTCTCATACTTTAAGTTAAAGCTCTTGGTACCATGCCAGACTTCATGGTGTCAAAAACTTTGTTAACACCCGCTGCCTAATAAAGCTAGACTTACACATATTAATTATAGCCTTTATATGTGTGTAAAATACTTTTCATTGCCTTAGGTCCCAGGCTGTGCCTACCATGGCCAATAAAGCCATTTTCACATATGTCTATAACTTCTCACAACACTCTAATGTGGCACATTTAACAGCCATGAACTCTGAAGCAGTAGTTTGTAAACTACTTCTTTAGTGGTAGTCAGGAGTACAGAATCTACGCCCCATCATGCACCAATGTTGTCACAAAAAAAATTGTAAATTATAATTTGACATGTTTATATTGAGTTACAAAATAAATTTTCCATTGTTCTCTCTGATTTGGAATTGTGAGTGCCTTTTGAGTTACCGTGAGCCACTTGAATCCTTGCAATAGTTGATGCAGGTAACCTTCTTTGTCTGTTACCACAGTAGTCCAAATAGACAGCTGATAAAATGACGTAGTTAAACCTAAGTAGGCGTGAACAGGTCCAGGTGGTGAACAAGTCTGTCATAAATTGTGAGGTATTGGAACTATTCAATGTAGGAGTTCTTATTGCTAATTTCTTAAAAACTCAATTAGTTGCCCAGGTGTTGTATTGTTTAAGACACAAGGTCTGTTAGGTCTGTAAGATATAAGTAGTTATTATGCACCAGCCCCACTGGTAAGGGGTTTGGACTACAGGAGTGTGTTTTGGTAATGAATCACTCACTATCTAATTGTTTTTTCAATAAGGTGGTACCCAAATGAAATTTGTGAATAGAACAAAAGCATCAAACATCAGAATTAAAAAGCAGCGCTGGGGTTTAGATCTGTGTCTGGTTTTGAAAATTATCAGGCATTGGGGTCTGAGCGCATATATTATATTATAATTTTCACAGTTCAAAAATCAGTTAGCTGTGATCCTATATCAGTGGAATGGTATACATACACCGATAAATGGATGCGGTAAAGTCAGAGTGTGTAGTGAACACTTTGCTACAGTCGGCTATGAGCCAGTCTTGATGTCTCAGATGATGAGAGGACAAAAATGGTGATGTTTGGAGCACAATGCTGCGCCATCCATATTCTTATGGTACTCCATGAGATCAGCTGATGAACAGGTTATTTCATCCCTCACTGCCCCAGCAGAAGAGTAACTAACCATGTAGATAGATCAGTTATTACTCATTGATTATCTATACATACAACGTTTCAGCTGGTATTCCCATTCTCCCCATTCTGAGTATAAAGCAAAACAATGAACTTGCAAGCCATATGGTTCTGATTAATTGACAAACTGCTTTTATTTTTAACATTATTCAGATATAAATAAGTAAATAAGGGGTATTTAGCTGGTCCTAGCTTTAGTAGATGAATAGATTGCAAAAGTTTATTCCAAAATTCTAGCACTATGACTAATTTAACAGCTTGCTGATAAGTAATATTGCCCATTGCTAAAAACGTACACATTTGTTTTCTGTTCTCTCAGGCCAGCTGGTCTTGGTTGTTTTTTTTTCCTGTTTTTTTTTTTCAGTATGATTGAAAACATCTCTAATTGCCTGGACATGTGACAACTGAAACTATTGTGCTCCCTTGTACAAACAATGTCTCTTAGGTTACTGTTTTGTCTAGGTTTTGTGTTTTGTGGATGTCTTCATCCTTTGAAGCCGAGGGCTTGAAAGCATCCTCCCTCTCCCTGATTTCCCAGTGTAGTTTTCTAAGATATCATTACTTCCCAAATGTCAAAACCATATCTTTTAGAAATACAGAATGGACAGGAAAGCTGTTTTCACATCTTAACACCTCTTTTTTTTTTTTTTTTTTTTTTTTTTTTTAATTTGTATTGTGTCCCTGTAATTGTGCATTGTCCATGTACTGTTTATAAAATAATGTATGAATGGTCACCATCTCTCTTGCCAGAGTTGTCGAGGTCTCATCTAAGTTGGCTGTGTTTGGTAATATTGAGAATTACATTGGGAAAGTTAAATGGTGCAACTAGTTGCTGAACTTGTATATGGTTTATTGAAGCTTAGATCTAACAGTGATGGTATTAAAGTGCATAGAACTTCAAATCTACTGTTTGACTGCAACAGGAGAGATATCTTTGGTCATGCAAGTAGTGCCACAGCAATAGTTATTGATCATGCCATTTGATCCAAGGAGGCCTGCCGAGCCTGAGCAACATTTGCTGGGCTGAGATCTAGTTAAATACACACTCTCTTTAAGGGCATTTGCAATTGAATGAACAAAAACTTTTCATCATACATTTTTATGTTATATTGAGCCAGCTTTTATATAAGCTGACTTGCCCTTTGACATTCCTTCTTTTCATTCTATAATAATATATGCCCCTAAAATGACTGGAGCTGCAGGCTCACATGGTAAAGTTCATACTCAGGAAGTAAACGTGAGCCCTGCGACTCTGCGTTAAGCTGGTTAAGTTCACTGGTCCGATCTTGCAGCCACTGCTGGTTAGCCCGGCACCTTGTGCATGAACCAGATATAAAAAAGACTAAAGTTTGAAGTTCGAGTTGCGTATGCCTTAAAAGATAGAGTTTGTTTGATAGGGTCCTGGCCATTGTCTCCTCTATACAAATATAGATATACCATGAGATATTTATACTGGAACCTTAAAATGTGCCTGGCTTCTTTATTTATCTTCTGGGTATTGTCCAAAAACTAAAAATGACAGGTGGTAACATTTTGCCGTATTGGTTTATTTTATAAGGAATGACCCGTTGTAGAGAGCATTGGTCAACAATGAACTTTTGCAGGTAAACATGTGGGGCTATCAGAGAATGTAGTCACAATGTGTAGTCCCTTTTAATCAAAACAAAAAAGACAAAATATATATTATATATATCAGCAAATTGTTAAATTGCAAGATAATTAAATTGATGTAAAATACAATATGAAAATATATGCATCTTTATGTAGGTGAAATGTTGGGAAAATAATAAAAAATAAGATGGTATGCCTGATCACCCTATCCTGAGATTTCAATGGTTTGGCATGCTGTGAATCCAGGCTCATAAAAATAATGAGACAATTGCTTGACAATTGCAGATCAAATTTGCAGTCTGTTTGCTATGGTCAGAAATTAATGTGATATGTTCAACATGTACTTATTTGCCAGTAGAAGTTTTTAGTACTGGAGTGAATATGTTAAATCTTTTTTTATCAATTACCGAGTTATCATCCATAGTATTTTGTCATTAACTTTTACGTTCTACAGCTTTTACATTCAAATTTTGCATACATACAGATACATGCAGTTTTATATTACATTTTCCATATCTCATTTTATTGTAAGCCATAACACTTTCTTCATAATGGTAAAAGAACAGCAGAGAGCAGTTGTTGAAAAATGGTTACAGAACTCAGTATTGTGAATTAGATGTTGCAGGTTTGAATCTAAAAAGGGGCATTGCTGTTGTATACTTGTCTCAAGGCAATTACCCTACATTTAAATTATCCAACTATATACATTGATTATATGTGAAATACTCTAAATAAGAGCTTCTGCTTCATAAATTAACAACAAGAGCATTCTGTAATTTTGCTGAACATAATGCATTAGATGCTTGAAATATCTGGAAAAAGAAAAGGAGCAGTCTCTCTGCAGAATCAGCAAGAAGTAGCAGTGGCAGTGACTGTCACTTCCTACAGCTGGTGATTGACTTCTAATTTGTAACACGGTATACTGTATGTTGCTAACAGTACAAAAGCATTCTGGTAAATTGAGTTTCAGACATGCACACTGCACATAGCACCTGTGTTTCAGCAGATTGAAAATTTTGGATACTACCCCTCGAGATCTATAAGAACCCTGCCTCTGAGGCAGTTTAGTTAGTGTTTCATGAATATTCTATACTGTGCATTATGAGGAAGTATCAAATCTACCTTGAAAAACAATCATTTTACATCAGCAGATAATAGCTTTTGGCTCTTAGGTTCAGCATGCAAATCATATATTTGAAGAAAGTGGGATGTATTATATTAGAATATATATTTTTGGAATACAGGTCATTACATTAATATAGATAAAAAAGTTTTTTTCCTTGCCAAGTTGATGTCTCCTATTTTCGACTGGTAATGTATATATTATTGTGATCAAAATGTGCATGTAGTCTGCCATTAGATGGTATATCCAAAACATCTTTTTCCCTTTTTCTATTTCCATTGCTCCCCCATAACTTGCAAAAAGTAGTCTGACCAAGTATATGAAAGGAGATTATATCACAACTATACTCTGAACATCTTGTTCTTTGTTTTTAATCAAATATAAACCCAAAAATATCAATCAAACAATAAATATTCTCACATGATTCAGGATTACTGGTCTGAATAGCCAGCCAGAAATGTAAGCATTTGAGCGAACACTCAAGAAAAAGTCACAGATGAAATTTGTGCATTGTCTTGTCTGAAAGGTCTGTTTTTTATGTTTTGCCTGTAAAATATTTTAAATACAACTTCATGTATTTATGAAAAAATAATTATTTGTCACACAGTGAAAAATAATCGTAGCAGTCCAGAAAAAATTGGATTAAAAACTTCAGGTCTTTATTGTAGTCTCTGCCCAATAGACTAATGTAAAAATACTTCATTTAATGAGTTATATAATTGTGTATACTTTTGTAAAAGTTGAAATAATACTAATTTCAACAACACAGCCTGTAGCTCTTAACTTCCATAGCTGTTGAAATAAGTGAAATATAACTCTTGTCAATGTGTAGGTTTGCAGTGCTTGATTAAAAAGACTGTTACGTTAACCTGTAACAATGTTACATTAAGGAATATGTATTTATCTATTTTAATACGGTTTAAAATTCTGAATCTGTGATAAACTAAAAAGGATGTGTAACCTGTGTTTTTTTTTTTTTCGCTTTTTATTTCTTGAAAATGTCTGAGATATAATATCTTGCTGCTGTGGTTTAGAATAAGAAAAGATCACTTACTTCTAGAAAGAAAAACAGAATGATAAAAAGGGACTTGATCATGACCTGTTGATAAACCAGAGTGAGATCTTTGAGTTCAAATTGGATAAGCCATGCTTATTTCAGAAAGTAGATCGGATTGACACAGTAAAGCTGAATAAATAAGCACTATGGAGCCAACTTATTAATAACATATTTCATGACTAATTGCTTGCCTGTTATGTATTATCTGGCTGGTTCATTCACATCAATGGATTGTTTTCCCAACTGAAATTTGAGTGAGGAGCAAGTTCTTTGATCTGTATCTAAAGCATACAGTAGATGCATAGACTTTACAGTGTGAGACAAAACTAAAGCACAGAAAAATAATTTCAATTTTTATTTGCTGTTCGAAGATAACACCTCTATTAAAAGTTAATCTATGGTCTCTTTCCATTTATAATACTACTTTACAATGGCCTTTTACAGCAGGGCTTAGAATATGGCCTTAACTCTTTTTTCGCCACACTGTATTCTACTGCTGTAAGGTTCCAATTGGAAACAGCACTCAAAGCACAGAACTTTAAAAAGGGCCAATTATATTGAAGTACTGCAGCCTACCATGAGATAAGCTTAAACACTGAAGATTTTTTTCTGAGCAAACTTGTAATTGCTTGCAGCAGGTAGTGAGTTTCTCAGTTACCACAGAACACAATGAATTCTTTGCAATATTCACAGACAGCAGAAATGACCAAACCCTGATAAATAAACTGCTGAATAATCATTATGGTACATAAATATGATTTCAAGTAATGTTTCATTCTGTAGCTGATCAATGATACATTGGTGCAACTCCTTTGAAAACCCACAAAAACCTGTTTAGAGCAGCAGTTGTGCTCTGCTTTGTTGCTTATTTGATTAGAAGTGAATGGAAAAATGTTCCAGAAAAAAACTGGATCGAAACCACCTCTCCTTCTCTAATGTTTGTTCTTGCGACAATTATAATGCTCCGACTAAATCAAACCTGTTGTACACCAAACCCTGAGGCTCACCAAATCGTCAGCTGCTTTGTCAATATGGCAAGACCATAAGAACATATGATAATGAGAGCAGGCGATTTAGCCCAGCTATGCAATAAATGTAAAGATTTACGTTTTTGTGTTTGCGTCATAGGTTTGAAATTAAAATGTTTTGTGAGAGAATAAACGTTTAATACAATCTATTGCTTAAAATGAGGAAATGGTTCAATGGTTACTTAAGCCAAGGGTACAATTATCATTGTGATTTAAAAGCCTTTAACATACAAAATACATGCCTGTTCCTTTAAGAGGGAAAAACCATCAAATTTACCTAAAATGTATCCCCCCTATTCGATATATTGGCCTAATTCTCAAATGGCACCATGAAAAAGCAAAGTAGAGCATGCATATTAGTGATTCACAGACGTTATTCTATTCTATCATTGTAGATTTTACAGCGCTAAACAATTTGTCATGCTCTTTTCATCTCCTATTTTGATGTATGAAGCTCCAGAGCAGTTTTCATTTGTTTAGCCTGCTACAAATAAAGCTCTGCAACTTTATATTCCTCAGTGATATTCTTTACTGGATCTTTATTTTGATATTGTGTCACAACATCCAATACACTGGTGCCAAATTCAATCAAATGCTTATGCTGAAATATTAAATAGATGTTTCATGGCAATCAAGACATTTATTTTCCAACCAAATACTAAAGGAAGCAAAGTATTCATTTTCTACAAGCATGTTTTAGGCCTACAGACAGTCCCAGTAACCAGAACTGAAATATAGGGCAATGTTAGGGTGTGCATTGGCAATTCCACAGAGCTTCTATATACTGTCAGCTCCAAAATATTAACCACTGAAGATGATCTAATAGGCTGTGCAAGATTGAAAAAAATATAGCAACGTGCTATATGCTATGGTCTCGAAAACAAGCTAGTGAGCTAAGTGACAAAAGCACGTTTTAACAGAATCACCATAACATCTTTGTTCTATGGGATTGCGAGGGTTCAGGCCATTAGATTCTTTATTTGTTGGGAGAGATTGATAATTGTGAGTCGATAAATCGATTAATCTTTATTTTTATACAGTACATTAAAGGTTGTCGCACTGCTGTTTACAATGGACTTTTTTCAGAGAGGATAAAAGATAAACAGGAAAAAATATTTCAAGGTCAGTTTGAAAAATCAGGGAAAATGAAAAATTGTTTTAGTACACTCTTGGTATGTCTATGAAAGGCAGGATATAAATTAAATGTTCCCATGCTGCTTTGCTCATTCTTGGACTGTGCGAGGTTGAAAATTTCAGTCCTATACATATTGAGCCACACTTTTGATTGTCTGGTCAGCTCTTGGGTGCCAAAATCTGTGACACACTGTCATTCTAAGCTCTCTCTCTTGTTTAGATCGCAGGTTTGTCTGTAAATGCTGGCCTACTATCTGGCCACTCTCCGGCTGGCTGAATCAGGCTTGGGAACGTATGACCAGATTCACTGAGATTTTACATCAAGTAGTTGTCAACAAATAAATGAAAATATCACTGTTGTGATTGTTAAGAGTTGTGGTTTCATAAGTGGGGGGATTTTCTCCCAGCACAGCATAGGTGAACTCATGGTCTTAAAAACATGGACAGTCATTACTTACTGACAGTGAGTAATCAGCACACCATGATTTAGAAATGACAGCGACCCTGTGGTGAGCGCATAGAGCACAAGTAATGGTTTGAGGAATATGATATCGAGGCTATTCATATGTAATGGCCTTTCCAGTCAGCAGATCGTAACCCAGTCAAGTATTTATGGGATTTTCTGGATCAACGACTGAGGTCATATTTTCCATGTCCATCAACTGAGTTTGAGTTGATTTAAGAAGCGTCCTTTTCCTCCTGCGGAATTCTGCCACTCACACATTTCATTGACAGGCCATACTATTGACCAGTATCATGTGACATTACATTTGTTTCGCCTGCTCTAAGTCGTAATGAAATACCAACATCAGTAACTTCACTGATGCTTGTTTGATGTTTATATTGTTAGTGCGGATAATATTGTTTGTATGGCTTGTGTGCATTCATAATTGTAATTGTTTTCAAAGGAATACACTTTAAAAGGATTGTTGTGGTTTTGTTTGCATCTATTGAAACAATTCCCAGAGGTGTTATGGGAATATATTATTGATATAAAATGTAAAGAAAAATGTTTACTGATGTTACCTTTGTGGATATGTTTCAGGCACATGCACAGATGTGTGCAGTATATAAAACATTTTGAAAATCAAAAATGTGGGAATCATATACTTAGAGGCAATTGTAAAGGTCTCTGAGATATAATTTGTGTTAATAGTGCAATATAATTGGTGTTGAATATAATAAGCAACATCCTTAGCTGGAAGGGAATGGCTGACCAAGGCCCCACTGTGATGGTGTAGTTTAGTATTTGGTTGACTCATGTAGGGCTGAGAGTTGACCTGCATTTTCCACATAAGTCACCAGTGCATTTTGTCTTAGACTTAACGTATAAAATGCATTTAATAATAGGACAGAATTCAGCCTTCACTGAGTCAAATAACATTACATTTCAGTGTTATTTTCAGAGTTTTTTCCCCTTGTTTAACAGCACAGCTACCATAAACAGATGACATCCCTTCACCTTTTGTCTCGGGCTTAATATTTCCCATGGGCAATATGCATTTTGGTCAGTTACATAAAAGCATGTATACTCATTGATATTACAAAAAATGTAATTAATTGTTTACTTTATGTTTACTTTAATATTACTGTATAGTTTATATTTACTGATTTTAAGTAAGTGGTATTTTTTTAAAAATTGGCAAATATAACAATTAGTATTTAATCTAGTGAAAATAGGAATTCTAGCAAGATTACTCATTTAATAGTGGTAAGATGATGAAAATGACACTTTATTTGGATACAGCTTAAAGCAATGCAAAAGCATAAATACATGCAGGAACAATCACACAAGACAAAATGAAGACACAAACACATAAAAATATGTATATGTGAGAGCAACAGGACTAAACATACATTAGGATGTAAAACAAACATACAATGTTTGAAAACAGCTGATGAAAATAAATGGGTTGGTAGGCTCCCAATTGACCAGGAATATACAGGGCAGTACACAGTCTGGGTATCATAAATCACATATATTTTTATACTTGTGCTTATATGTGATAAAAATATGGCAAAAAGTGTTTTTGTGAATAGACCATTCAAGCCATAGTATAATTATATAACTGACTTCACAAAAAGTTTGAATAATTTCTGATCCTTTTTCCATTTCCATGTTACGTTTCAAATGAATAACTTTATGTAACCACAAATATGTAGGACAAAAACGCATACGCTTGGTATATAATTACGTTTTTTTTTTTGTCTCTAGCATCATGTAAAATATCATTTTGACGTTTCAGCAGAGCGACAAAAGTCAGTCCTTTGATCAGTTCAGCAGTTTAACATAAGAATTACATATACTGGTAAAGGGTTTTTCAGTATGAATATGTGTGTGTACGTGTGTGTGTGTGTGTGTCTCGTAAGGCCAAACCCCTCACATTTAGCTGCTGAACTGTACAACAGCGCCCCGACAAATCCATGCTGCGATTTTGAGACATATTGCTGAAATAAAGAGACAGCTATATCAGGGCTATTTTCTGGGAATTTTCAAATGAAACGAATGGGAGCTGAGGTATTTCCCATTCTGAAGATAACCCTTCCCAAAAAATGCTGACCCATTGCACGAACTCAACTTTTTTTAAAACCGTTTTTTTCCTTTCAAAATGTGTGGATCCGCCCCTGCCCGCATGTGCTTCTTCTCTTTTTCAAAATTCCACGACAACATGATTTGCTCAATATTTCGCTCTAGATTATCAGACAGAGGCACAAGATTTTGAAACCTGAGACAAAGGGGAACAGTGTCGTGCACAATTCATTCCCAGTAATCCAGCGACAGCTAGAAAAAGGTATGTTTGAATTGTTAAATGATTTTTCATTCTTTTTGAGTGCTATCATTTGGAGCGAAACCTGAGGAAGATTCATTTCAGAACATAACGGGGTTAACATGCACTTCAAGAAATCAGGATGGAATGTGCTTCTGTTATTTCTTTCCGTTAGATGCTATTTCCAAAATGAGGCACACTGACCTTGGGCTTAGACGCCACATGTTGATCCGTGATTCACAAGGTGATCGCACACCAGTTCAATGCAGTTTAGCTTTATGATACTTCATCAGGAGCATAGCGTTGATTTGTCGATTAAGAAAACTAAAAAAAAAAACTAAATGTGTGACCTTTTAAATTTTCCTAAACACTAATGAAGTGACATTACTAAAAATATATCATTTGAATAGAAAACATCTAAAATTAATTCACTCTAAAACTATGTTCATCTTTGAAACAATTTTTTTTATCATTGTGAAATAGCATTATCTTGCCAGAAATAGTTGTTACTTGGCTATTTCTTGATGTTTCAGATGTATGAATAATACATAACATACATGCATTTAATGCCCCTTTTATTCTATATTATGTATAATCACACTGCTTAGAGATGTAGATCAAGAAAAATAATGTTCAGAGACTTTCTATGCAAAAAAGAAAGACCTAAGATAATATATCATTCATATTTCACTGAATTATTATTAAACAATTGTATATTCCTTAAAATGTGTTTGCTTCAAGAATGTTACTACACTAAAAATATCCACAACAAATTTAAAGCACACTGCATTTATGAAAAAGTGATATCTACAAAATATATATTATTGTTGCTAACAAGATCATGTCACTTTCAGTTTTTTCACACTCTTCAGTTGAAATGTAATACTCTTTGCAGGTATTTGCTTTTTAAATGTGCAAAATTTATATTTAAGGATGAAATAATGTGTAATATCAAGTTGTACTGACTGGCTTCAATATGACTCTTGTATTTTAGAAAGGTGTCATGTTTTTGAAGCATATATCTTAGCCTGCTGTGAAAGGTAACAGTTCTTCTTTTCCTAAAACAATTCCCATGCACTGCAGAGCAGATGAAACACATTTTGGCACGTTAAGGGAAAATTTCATACAGAGAACAATGATAAGAATGCGCTGGATTCACAGGAGACAGCCGTGACCTAATATTTCATAAATATGTGAACAATACCTGCATATATGCATACAGGGATATGTTCATATTTAATAGGTTTTTATTTCTGGCTGTGTGAATTCAGATATAGAATCACAAGATATTTAAAATAAAATGTTTTTTCGTCAGTGTGCCCCAGACTTCTCCACAACTTTTTTCAGCAAAGAATATATCCAGCTGACAGGAATTGTATTTTCGATCATGCTTCAAACCTTCTGTTCCCACTTTTGTGTAAGGCATGCATGACTTACAATTCATTTTAAAATTAGTGATTAAAAGAGTTTTCCTACAGCAAAGGAAGTTGGTTTTTTTTTGTGCATCGACTGTTATTCAGTAATGTTATTGGAGGCAGTAGCATTTTTTTATGTTACATGAATTTAGTTGATGAAGTGTACAGTGCAGAAATGATGTGTAATGTAATTGACCAGGCTTGGGAAAGTAAGAATATCAGATTAATTTTGTGAAAGATAGTGAAATGCAGATATACATTTTGATTGCATCCTGAATTATGGTATTCTTCATAACTACATTTGTAGATTTTCCAATCATTTTAAAGACGTAACTCCACAGTATCATAAGTTCCTAAGGTGAAATTTAACAAATTGTTTCAACAAAATTATCTTAATTTCAGACAGTCTTTTACCTGGCAAGCAGCTTGTCATTTCTTGAAAGAATGTGTAATTATTTCCAGTAACTGTCATTTTTAATAAATCATGTTTATGTTGTGTAAATCAAAAGTATTTGTTTATAGAGTTGGTAAACAAACTACTGTCTTTAAAAATTATTCACATCTAGGCATAAAAAAGTCATCTTTACTTAGATCTACCTTGAAAATCTTGGTGTTTGTCAACAGCCTTGACTCCTGTTTGTACTGGTTGAACCATAGTAATGCATGAAAAGAACAGAGATACAAACAAAAAAATGTTGTCTACACTCCATAAGAAAGGTTCTACCAGAGTTCCCCTCTCACAGTCATAGAGAAACCTTTTTGGCATTATACAGAACATATAACATGCCTTAATGAACAATTTGGTACTATAGTACCATAAATGATTCTACAGTACCACATGGATTATCATTGATTGTTGATTGTTCGATATTGTGCCAAAAAGGTTCCTCTATGACTATGAGAAAAGAACCCCCTATCGGTGCTATTTATCACCTTTTTGTAAGAGTGCATGCTGTGAAAAAAAATATTGCTTTGAATGTATTTTTCCTGATCCTGGCTGTGGCCTTGTTCACATCAGCAAAGCAGGCACGCTGTCTCCCATTACAGATGACTCTGTTAGGATCCCGTACTTCCGGGGGGAGGGGGAGGGGTCAGGGGGCGTGCTAAATGGTGATACCTCCAATCATATTTCAGCTAATGCATGGCAACTCAAGTTTCAGGCAGATTCTTGTCGAAACATATACAACATAAAGGGAAAAGGAAGAGCTATGAATTGTGAGGAGTGATATATTTCACCAGGTCTTTGTATGTTATTGAAATGTACAGCAGGCTAATGTGATGAAGATTTTAAGTCTTTCTAATTCAGCATGTTATATTGTTTGAGACGGATTCCATATCGTCAAAGAATATTTGTAGGTTTCCAGCATTCACCCTTTGTACACCTAAAATGAATGTGATTTTAACATCCATCGTTGGAAAGTGTATGTTTAACATTTTCTATTTTCACATGTAATCCTCCGGCAGGTTTTATGTTAAGGCATAGTCTTTCATAAAGAAAATATGGCTGGCGTACAATCTATTTGATTGAATTATTCTCCAGTTATATTGTTTTTCTAACAGAAACCCCAGCTGAATTGGGGGTAAACTCTTGCCATTGCTCCAATTAGTCCACATGATTGAAGTAATTACACAGTACATTATTTGACCCGATTCCTTATTGTAGGGAGTTTGTTGTTTAGGAAATAGCAAATACTGTGCCTGCCACTGCCCAGAGGGAGTTTTTATGGAACACTGGAGATCAGAATTTAAGTCCAGATTTCTTGCTATTCTTGGTGCAGTTGTTTTTGCCATTATTATTATTATTGTTATTATTATTTAGCAAGATATTGATAGGTAAAAGCTAAGACTGGTGAAGACTTTAGGGGATGAAATATTCTTATTTCCTTAAATGATTGCTTGAAACCTTAAGAAGTAATTGCATTAGGTTTTTAGGCACTTACCCTGGAAGGCTAATGAAGATCTTCTCTACCGTATTAGCCCTGGACAACTATTGAATAAAGTCAAAGATTTTCACACTAAGATTTATAAACAAACAAAAGGCTATGTATAACATCATTGTGAAATTTGCAACTCATTCATATTTTAATTCATTTTGATCTTATTTAAGATCTAGGCAGTATTTTCCATAGTCCAGCTGTTTGAAAACAAATCAAAGCAGGATTGTGTGATGTGTTCTTGGGAGAAAACCAAGGGGGTTTATTTTTGTACAACTGCACATTCCAGAAAATTTCGTTCTACTAATTCCATGGCTAAAAATGTAGTAGTTAAAAGCAGTCGTTTCTTACTGTTTTGTGCATTGTTTTCAGTTGCAGATAGAATGATCGGTTGATATAGACCTGTAAAGGGGTTGCAATATTAATTTTGAACCACAAAATGGGAACTTTATATGAAAGTACTGTACAGTTGTTCAGTATGCTGTTTCCCCATGTGGTTCCTTGAAGGTAAACAACACCCTCTGCACCAAGCAGAGCTAGGGCTTACACCAGCCCTAGTATAATTGACAGTAATTTCATGCCTTTCCACACCACCTCGGCAGTAAGGAAACAACAGGCTGTCAGGCAGGGGCTGTCTGTGTACAATATATGCATTTTTGGAACTGCTTCATTGGAACATGTAAATGATACATTGCATCTATATTTATGTGATTTATTTATTTTCAGGTCCCAGCCGCCCACAGAGAGGACTTTGATATGAATGCCAAGTCTTTGCTGTGTTGTTTGGTTCTGAGCTCAGCCGGTTTCGTCTTGGTCTACACGCACATGTTGATAGAGGAGCGCGTAACCACCAATGACACTTCCTCCAGCCTACAAGTGAAGACTCAGTCAGATGCTCCGCCCATCCTTATTGTGGGTGAGTCAGTCTTTAAAAACTTTACCCTTAAACCTTAACGTTTAAATATGACATGTGTAAGGAAACCTCTGCAGCATTTCTACACCATTCAAAATTTAGACGTTCTTTCAGAGATGACAGCATTACTGCAGATAAAGAACAACAGGGTCCATGACCTTTTCATTGTAATACAATGTTTTGTCTGAGAACAAGTACCGGGTAGTATGTAATATGATATTTCAGTTACTTTCCAGGGGGACTATCAATAAATAATACAACTTCCCAAGAAGCCAACTAATGTTTTCATACATTTTTAGGCTGGGGAAAGTTGTGTTCATATCATGTGGAAAAAGGTCTACATGGCATCTGGACCTACTTGTGACTACCTTGAAAGTTGTGGTTTGGAGTGGTTAAAGAAATAAAAGTTGCAAAAATGTTTTTGTAACCCCCAACTAAATCTTATACAGCCATCCTGGAACATTGTGTAAAGTTGCAATAACATTTTGTGTTAGTGGCACTGCAAGCAGTGACCTATACCTTGTATCTTTACTTTGCATACCTTAGCTGAAGGCTGTGGATAATGTTTCTTGTCAAACATAAAGATCTCAAATACCTTTGAAGCACATATTTGAAAAGTTAATCGAGCAATAAAGGCTTATCAGCAACAATAATAAATGTGTTTATTTTTCAGTTATTGGCCTCCATATGGACCCGATGAGATCATTTTATTGTTTAACATCATCCCCTAGTTCAATAAATTATTGGCAAAAGTTTCTAAATGCTGCAGGTCTTTCTATTGTTTCTGTGTAATACACCCCTAGTTTGCATTTGCAGTAGCTTATTTACTGTTTATATTCTACAAAGTAATGTTGAATTGTACCTAACTGCCAAATCATAAACTTGTAACAATGAGTATGCCATAGTTATATCATAACAATAAAATAGGAGATCGTGACCATCTGTTGCATCTTTTCTCCTCAGAGTTGCCGAAAACAGTAAAGAAGAACAAAAAAGATGAGAAGAAACCCAGAAAGGTTTGTAGAAAATTTCAAATTTCAAAACTCAAATTCATGACAAGCTAAAACTCAAATGACTAATAATAACGTTTGTAACGAGATGTAGTACCACAGCAAATTACACTTTACTACAAATGCACCCTTCAAGTTATCACCAAAAAGCCAGTGTCTGCAGGAACGTAGTTATGGTAGCTATGCTGGAGAAAGATTAATATGTGCCAATATACCATGAACGTTTTAAATGTGACTGCGGTAACTTTGCAGTGAACCGTTCAAACAAACAATCCGAAAACGCAACATTTCCAAGGCCACTTCGCGCTTTGTACAATTACATTCTATTTCTATCACTCACATTGGCCAGATATTTATCGAGTTTTTTTGCACTTCATGTTATTTTGCAATGTCTGACGCTACACTACAGTACGAAAATAAAGATTTCAATACTTCGACTTTAAAATTATTCATTTAATCTGTGTTAAATTTTGTCGAGGTAGGTTTAAGCTAATACCGCATCTTTGGAATGTCAAAATTACAAGAAAGATGTAGTCCTGACAACACTTACAATTATAACAAGAACGCCCGAGGAAATGAGAACATTTCGGCCACTTTACAACTACAATAAACATGCAAATAAAAGGCCATTAATAAGGCCATATGATTTTAACCTCTTATTACAAGCAGTGTTAACTACTATGAACTTTGTTATGAGATTACAACGTACTTTGTCTAAGTGCTGTGGCATTGTACCGTTGTTAATCAAACAAAAAAAAAAAGTTTAAATGGTACCTTCTTCCACTATTCCCTCTACTACAGAACAAGTTCAGCGCCAGAAGCAAGCGACCGCCACCCCCAGCTAACTGCGTCCCACTGTGGGGAAGCTGCAAAACCCCTAATACTGTGTGCTGCGAGTATTGCGCCTTCTGTCAGTGCCGTCTTTTTAAAACGGTGTGTTACTGTCGCATGGGGAACCCACGGTGCTGAGGACCGCTGTAAGAAACGGCGGACCCGTCGCCTTTTTGCTGCAGGCAACACGTTTTAATTTGTGTCTGTGACGATAAAATAGACCGGACGTTAAGACATGTTTATAATCTCTGTAAAATTGTGTTTTTACAGTGTTAGAAATGGTTTTTTTAAAAATCGGAAAGTCCACGCGGGCCTGCGATTTCATTTTTGGAGTTCAGCCTCGCAAAGGACAGGGGTACACAAAAATTATTCTTCCTCTTTTCAGAACATTTTCTATGTTACATATTTAACAGTGTGTGGAATATAGGTTATGGGTGATTCTTAACATGAAAGCCTACTGCATAGAAGAGCAACATGGATACAATTTATGACTAGCAGTAGGATTGTCTTGCTATAACATATAAAATATACCCACTATTTAGCGCTTACGTCCGAAGGCAAAATGCCTAGCGCTACTTAGGCTTTAATGGGATCTCTGGGATTGTACCGACAGGGAGCGAAATTATGGTGATTCGACAAATAAAATAAATAAATAGACTATATCACTCAAAGTCACCACTAAACATATCGTAAGCCCCAGCTGACCCTAACTAATCCTGGCGCTGTCTGAGAGGTCAAGACTAGTGTCTTCCCCAAGAGGTTTAACTTTGCTCAGACGCTGTGTAAGTCTAAATAATTTAAATAACCGTAACAAATAACATTAGCAAATTCAATATATGAATATGATGTCTTTACACTATTCTGATAGTCTTAATGTGACATTGTAAGTGGCAAAATATATAAACATATTGTTAAAAAAAAATGCCAGCACTGACCCCTCGCGCTGTAAAACTGACAGAATATGATATACAGCCGAGTGGTGTTTTTCATGCCTAAACGGCTCAAGAGACCGCTGAACCCACTCATTGGTTCAGTTTGGAAAGCACTTTAAAAGAAGCACCCGCACGGTATTCATTTATTTTTCTGCGTTTCAAAGATTGTGCTTCCTGTGTGCACTGCAAAAGCTCATATGATTGCGCTCTCATAGGATTCGCAATGGTACGGAATTTGCGATATGTAGCTGCAGGCTGGACCAATAACTTTACAGGGAGCAGTGATTTCATGGCTGAATTTAGGCGGGGATGGGGCGGTGGGGGACACTCGCACTGGATTTACGAAAATGTTTTAAGTTCTGTAGTGGATGTTGGGTTTGTCCGTTAAAGAAAACTTATTCTAATGCCAAGAAACCTGTTGACATGCTGCTTCTGTAAATACATGTTCTGCATTTAAACTAAATAAACCGCAAGAAAAACAAAAAAAAAGTATGCATACGGTTAAAATCCATAAGAACATGAGTTTCCTGAATGTACTAAATGCACTTTTATATTAAACATTTGTGTTTAATATGCGTGTACATGTAAGATTCAAGAAGATTTTGATGCCTGACATCTTAAGATGTTTGATATTTAGCTTTGTCTGAAATTCAAGGTATGGTAAAATAAAAAGATAGCCAAATGCATTAAAACACACTTAACAAGGTGACATGCAGCACATCATAAATACCCACACAAGAAATACTGTATGCTGTAAGGACGGGAGAATTTGGACAGACAAGGCAGCTGGAATTATGACCATCTCCAGCAGGTTTTATACTGGCTCACAGCATGCTCCTGCTGTTCAACCCACTGTGAAAACGATCTGTGTATCACAGTGCTCATTTCCCCCCATCCATCACTTACCACACTCACCAGTGTGTGTGTGTGCGTACGCACGCAGGCATGACTGCAGGTGTGAAAGTGAGTCGTATGAGTGTTCAAGAGGCAAGGTGTCCTCCACAAAACAATGCAACACTGAAGTTTGGTGAGTGTTTACCGCCTCATCCTTAATTTATTTTCAAAGCAAGAAAACTTGATGATAATAATGCAATGTAAAGGTTAGGGAAGCTGGGCTTGTCACTCCAAGGTTGCAGGTTCAATTCCCAGGAAAGACACTGCTGTTACACCCTTAAGAAAGGTTCTCAACCTTAATTGTCTAAGTAAATATTCAGCTTTATAAATGGATTGTGGATAGAAATGTTAAACTGTATGGCTTTTTCCATTAGAGCATCTGCTAAATGACTCACATTTTTTAATTTCTAAAAGTCAGTCTTACTGAATGGTTAAAAAAGATGGCTGATTTCCCTTGAACTACATGTGTTTTTCATGATAACTAGACTTCAGTACCCCCCAGTACATCCAACCATTTTTCTGAAATGTATCACTGCACATGTATTTAGTAGGGTGGAATCATTTCCTCTGTGGGTGGCTCAGAAATGTGAGAATTTTTAGTTAATATTTATGAAAAGCTTAATGTATTGGATTGTGGTTCATTTTTTTGTACAGTTTTACAAAATGAAAGTATACAAACAGTATTTGACAACAAAATTATCAGAGCTGTGTTAAAAGGGCCGTGGTGTTTATTTTTCAAATGGTGTTCAATGCCACACAATGAAATGTGAATTTGGGTTTTTCTTTCCATTTCCATTTTGAGAAGAATCTTTACGCATATGCCTTTATACACAATGTGCCCATACTCCTGCCCAGCGCTGAGGGGTGTGTAGCACATTGACAAGTGCAAAATCAACTTTGATACAGTATTTTCTACTCTTACAGAGGATATTAGGCTCCTACTCGATGCATATAAACATACTATTGAATGGCCACAGCTCACGTTGGTCTGATTTATAGCATTTTGTTTTATTTATGGCAGCAGGTACTATCTTTGAAGGAATATTTGGGTGTGACTCAAGTATAAATGAAACAATAGTCAACCTGTTGTCCAGGTTTTGCCTCCTGCCACCATCTTCTAAAATGTCCTCATCTTGAACCAAACAAGGCTGTTCTGACAACATTGTTCATTACTTCAACCAATGACATAATTCATAACCATTTATGATGTCAAGCTTTGGTTCAGTGTGATGCAGATTTTAAGAGGCATAGTACTAGTAGCGCTGAGAACTTATTTTGATGGCGACATGCATTTAACTGTATTTCCTTATGTCAAGCCCCCCTCCTTTGCCTCCGAAATTGATCCAATTTCCACAAAGAAACCTGGAGAATAAGCTTCCAAGAACATGATATTCAGATGACATTCACAGCTCCAACTTTATGTCAAGACTGTTCAAGAAACACTCTGGCTTAATGGAATCACTTTTCTCAACAGTACATTTAACATTAGCCTGATGCTTGGAAAGTCCTCCGAACAGAACACAATAAAAAGTGAAAGCATGGTTTTTTAATGAAGTGGTAGTAGTACTAGTACACCAGCCAGTAACATAATTTTACTATTTGCTGTTTCAAACTTGTACGTTTCCATGTGAATGCACAGAAAGGATCACCAATCTCAAGTTTTTTTTTAAATGGATTTTTAAAAAAAAGATCTTTCTTTTTTTGGGGGGGGGAGAGAGATGGACAAATGCACACACCCCTAGTCAATTTTCTGTACAGTTGGAGCCTCAAAAACACACAGGCACTGTGAACAGGTTTGTTTCATAATTCAAGGCTCACTCCAGCCGAAGTTGCTTCTGGATTCTACTCAAAGAAACACAATGGAGCAGAGTGTAGACAAAAAAAGACTTTGCTGAATTATTTGGAAAAGTTATGCCCATTCTTTTACTTTTTACTTCATAGACAGGATAGCTATGTCACAGGAAGTTGTAAGTCGCTTTAGGAGGAAAATTGACTACTACAGTCCAGTTACCCATAGTTTTACTGACCACAGTTTTTTGGAGTTTGATCATTTTAAAACCGCAAGATGCAATCAACAACATAAAAAATAATGCAAGGATGAGCCAAGTGGGCCCTCCTTGTCCCCATATGATTATTTCATTTTCAGTGTCAAATTATTCCTTGGTAGTTACAAAATTGAATGCATAAATTGAAATAATTTATTTCCAAAGCAAGCATTTCTATACATGAAATGTACAAGGCATTTGAGTGGTAATGACACAATTACTCATATTACTAAACAGCTCTGATTGGCTAACTGTATTGGTCAGTGATGATTGACCTTCAGTAATTTTGAACTTTTGTCAGATAAGAGGCAAGATATTTGTGATACTTCTAAAAAAATTTGTTGTCAAGGTATTTTGCCATGTAGCCCTTCACTAAATAATTTTGTTATTTGTTACAGTATTCCTTTGTTTGACTGCTTAGCAAAAGTGCCAAGACATGTCCCCACTGTTTGTGACTGTAGGTTGGGTTTTTAAAATGTGTTAAGTTTTGCATTTTGGTTTAACGCTTGCTTTTATTGCATGCAAATTTGAGACGGAAAGGCGTAAGTAAAATGGAAAGTTTGCTTTTATAAACCGTTCGGTTAACTGGTGCATACCTATTTAAGTTCTTCCTTGCTGAGGCTCTATTGTATATGAAGTGACTTGTGAGCCAAATATACTTTGCTCAGAAGAAATGGAGCCTAGCTTTGTATCCCTCATGCCTTTATACTTCAGAGTAGCGAACACAGTCTGACATATGACTGTCTTTATCACAGGCTGCAGAGAGCACCTGGCGTGGAAAAACCCCGGATTAGCAATATGGAAGCAATCTGCAGATTACTGCGAGCTAAATCAATCAGACAAGACAGGAAAGTGACAGAATAATCGAGGAAATATTCCACAGCGCCTACGCCACCGCGGCAAGCAGTCACGCTAGGAAGGGAGCCCCATCATCTCTCGGCCTTTTTCTTTTTGCAGAAACAGGATACGCTGAGGCACTTCGCCCACCCAACCCCCCAACACCCTCCCCACCCCCAACCCCCACTTCCCAGCAAACAGCAGCCATTGTAAAAAAAAAAAAAAAAAAACACCCAGATCAAAGCAGGACCAAGGGCCTGCATGAGAGGAGGGCTGCGCGGCTGAGCACCGGATGTAATGAGCTGGCTGTAAACATTGGCCAGGGCCACAGCATGCAGGTAATAAAAAGAGGGCAAGGAAAACACTGTGCAATGCTGACTGACATTTGGGGTGCCAGATGCAGCAGCTGGTTCCCATTGAGGGTGAAAATCTTAAAAAGGTAGATTGGGCAGTTAGATGTCTCCAGAGACATCATTGCGGCAGGTTGTAATGTTCCAGTGTGGCTAATAACCCACAGGTTGAACCCCATCACTTTGTCGCGTCTCGTGCTATATGCAACCTAGGTGACTGACCCCAGGTCCCATTACGTGGCTATGACCAGGGGCAGTTAAGGCCCCCCGTGACAGCCACATCCAATCACACAATCGGAGGAAGGGCCTTCTGGAATGTTCTTTATATGTGCCCATTGTATCCAACTAAAAATGTAAACGGCTAATTTCACAAGGCCTTTGATTTTCCTTTTTTGGTCTTTGAAGTTTTAAGAATATCCAGTTGCAATAGGACAACTTGTTTTTCCCGAGGAATAATTAAATTACAGACTTGTGCAGGGGAATCAAGTCTTTGGAATGATTGATAGAGCTTCTAATCTCCATCTAAACACAAATAGCTCCACAAAATAATTCACCCATATATTTTTTTTTAAGACTAAAGATCAGTCATTGGGGCATCACATTAGAAGAAAAACATGATACATCATTGAGAGGGCCAAAGTTGTTCTCCGTGACTAACCAATAACGAATTTGCTTTTGACATCGTAGGGGGACAACAAACAGAACTCATCTGCTTGAATGTAGTTATATAATAAACAGTCTTGTTTAATTTGCAAGCTCGAGGTTTTCTTATTTATCAAGCTTTCCTCAAAACAACTTTGGATTTATTGTTTGGATCCATGACATGTCAAATTACACTGAGAATGTCCGGACACCCCATTAAAAGCTTATTCCACGGAGTCCTGACTGGCATTTTAAACCAACAGATTACACATAGTTTACCAGGAAGACTCCGCTAATGGGGTCTAACACTAATCCTTGAACGAGTGGTGGAGCGTTAAGTATCGGTCGTCAGACGCTCAAAAAGAGCCACAACTCAAATGCCCATCCGACACAACATACAGTGTATATGCTATAATGCCAAGATAGGTCATAATATTGGTAATTCATTTTTGAGAAATCAACACAAGCAGAGATCACGTTTTGTCACAATGTGCCCTTTATTTTGACAAAAAAATAGCATCTTCCAGCATGGTAAGGGACAAATCAATATGTAACCGCTTCTTAAATGGCAGTGGTTTCAGCCAAACCATGCCCCTAGGTCCATCTCAGCTCAGCCAAGAACGACCTTGACCAGATATCAATGCCTACCAAAAAAGGGGAAGAAAAGGATGACATCATCAGATCCTGGAATGGGATTTTTGTCCCCTTACTGAAAGTTTCCAATTTACACAATGGAATGGAAAAAAACAGTAAGCAATATCTGAAACTTTTAAGGCAAGGTATCGATGAAGGGCAACTCGCAGGTTCCAGTGTTTTGGGATCATCACCAGGACAATAAGTGCTTACTCACATTTCAAAAAGGACATTCATCTACAGCTATGGAGTAAAGGGTCTGGGCTTCCAGGAATTACATCTTCAGCAAGCATGGATTTGAGAGTAGGGACCAGAAGTATAAGGGGACAGCTGTGTTTTTTGAAACATGATAAATGGATGCAATGTGTGGAGCGACTGGTCTTTAAAGCCACTTTTACTTTCCTACTAAAGAGGTGGAGCAGGTCTAGGTGAAGTTTGCAGGTTTGGAGAAGGGTAATCTTTCCGTTCCCGTCCCAAGGCACAGGTACATCCAGGACCCCCCCACCAGCTGCAACCTTCCGTCTTTGCTAGGCGTGGCTGGCTGGATTCGCCCCCCTGTCAGCCCCTCAGTAGCGGTAATGGTTTGGCTTGAAAGGCCCCTCCTTTGGCAGCCCCAGGTATTTGGCCTGCTTGTCGCTCAGCTTGGTCAGCTTCACGCCCAGCTTGTCCAGATGGGCCGCAGCTACTTCCTCATCAAGCTGAAGAGAGAGGAAGGGAGAAACGGAGAGAGTCAAGCGAAAGGTCGTAGAACAGGCAAGCTAAACTGAATTACTGAGGGACCTGCAACATTTTGGTGGTGAACAATAAAAAAGTCTCACCTCCCCTGCACACACTGAATATGGCAGTCATATGTGGAACTATTACAGAACTAACAATTCTTTTGCTTCTTGCTAAAAACATAAACACTGGTTTTCCGTGAGCAAATGTCTAAAAAAATGGCATTTCTGTAACAAAATAACAAGTTCTTCCCCCAAAAACTGGAACCAAACCACAACAAAGGAATATGTCAAAAAAAGCTAGGGACCATGTCAGGAACAAGAGTGGGAACATCCGCCAAAAGGAACTGGCCTACTGAGTGGCACGGCTCAGCTTGAGCACTTCACCAGAGGGACCCAGGGGCACTCGCTACCGAGAGCATGGCCTCGCTCAGCAACGTGATCCACTCCCAGAGGGCGACCCGGACGAGCAGCCGGAGGTCCGGTTTTAAATCATGCAGTTCTCAGGATCGTGCTTGCCTTGACTGGAATTCCTGAAAGTCTGCAGACGCTCCACAGACAGCTCCTGGCTCCTCTCCCAGAGCCACTCCGCTCCAGTCTACGGCACCCGTATGGCTTCAGTTAGAGGCCTCAAGATGTTCATCACAATCCATTTAAGTGTCACTCAGTTCGGATCATGCCTCGCACACCGATGAACCCAGGGCTCATTTGCAAAGAGAGGGATCGAGCCAGTGACATTATTCCAAGGCTTAATGGCATAAACGATTACCGAAGCTTTGAAATGAAATGTTTTGTGAGCACGACTCTATTCTGCAGGCATTCACAGCTTACGAACAAAAAACAAACCCCAAACTCAACTTTAAAAAAAAAAAAAAAAAAAAAAAAAAAAAGCATGCCGTTCTATTAGCTTCCATCATTATTTGTTGTATTAATTGAGAAGGAAATTATAAACAGAAGGAGGATGCCATGGCACACGGTTCCTCCAGCTCATGTGACGACTGGCCCTCGCTTATTTCCACTCTGCAGGTTCACAGTCAATAACGCACAGCCTATGTCGATGGAAGATTACAGTGTGATCAGTTTGTGCATCTGCAGGCACTCAGCCCAGTCGACCAGGAATGGCGAAAGAGCAGTGAGACTAACTGGAGAGGCTGGGTCGCTGTGAGCCACTCCGAGGCCCCTGCTCTCCCATGACTTTTAGTGTCTGCCACACAGAACGACTCACCTTCTTTGGCAAGAAGTAGACACCCAGCGGGTACTTGCTAGTGTTGGTCCACAGCTCGATCTGGGCCAGGACCTGGTTGGTGAAGGAGTTGCTCATGACGAAGCTGGGGTGGCCCATGGCGCAGCCCAGGTTGACCAGTCGACCCTCTGCCAGAATGATGATGTGGCGCCCGTTCTTCATGCGGTAGCGGTCCACCTGAAAAAGCAGTGGCAAGATCAATTCAACAAACTGTGGTGGCTCAGCTTGTCAAACCCCCTCTTTAGTTAACAGAGACTCTTTCTACCCAATGTACCCAAAAGAACATGCACTCTTAAAGATCCCATTCTTTAGACTTGGGTACGAAGGTGAGATGGTATATGAGATGTTACCTATGAGCAGGCTTTGCATCACTCGGATTTAATGCATTTCGCATGGGGCCGAATGTTGGTAGGTCTCAATTTGTAACATACCGTGTAAATTTTTTTTGTTTTTATTCAATGCATACTTGTCCAAATACATATAAAAATGTGCACCAGTTTTTACAGAAACCTCTTTGGCAGCTTCAGGGACATTGCTATTTGCTAGACTTGCTAAATGAATTTCCTCACTTTTAGGAGGTGTCGGGGTGCTGCTCCCACACACTTCCAGCCATTGTGCAAACACACTTAGGTTTCAGAGGCAGCTACACGCCACATGTGGACAAACAAGAACGGTATCGGTGGGTTCCTCAAACTCCTGCTCCAAATAAGTAGCCAAAAGGGTTTAATCGCCAAAATTTCAGAGCAACCTTTCCAATAACATTTACCTTTTTCAAAGTCAGCCAGTGTGCTACTTTGTGATTTAAAGCTCACGGATAGGAAAATGAACACCGGACTCAGAGAGATTGGGGAAAAAAAAAAAAAAATGTTAAACCACTTTCGGCTGCAAGTAACTGGATTGAGCAACAAAACCTCTCCAGCCTCTCTGTTGTAGGAATTAACACATCATACAGCACAATAAAACAGGCAGAACGCCTCCCATGAGCTTTTCTGTGTTTGGCCTGGCATAATAACTCTTTCTGAAAGTTGCCCAGTGACAGGAAACAATACAAATTCAATCCTTCTGTTGCGAAGACAATCTACAGTGGCAGATCTAGGAAGCCTGAAGACTTAATTACATTAAATAGGCAACTGCAAGGAGCAGGGTGGAGGGACTGGGAGTAGTACCAGGGGTGGGGGTGGGGGACTTGAGAGCATAGCGCCAAATGCCTAGACTTAAGGTCAGTGTCGGCAATAATTCAGGCCGTGACAAGCTTTAATGTGGGAGACATGCATTGAGACTCGTTAAAACTAAATAGGACTGAGAAGGGGCTTTGTGGATAAACAGTGTATTGTGGAAGGAATGCCGTTTGAACTTCATCCTGGACAGCTAAGTCTTTCCCATGAGGGCCACAATTCTGCAGTACAGGTGCGCCAACACCATCAATTACTCTATAACTAACAGAGGAAACCTTTACCGTGTAAATCAGTCAGAGTCATTTCTACCGAATAACCCCGGAAATAAAGATGAGACTTCTTCAATTACGGGCTGACAGCCCATGTGAAATGGACATTGGGAGCAGAGTGGCTATTTTAATATATTTTTCACACAAGCCTTTTTAAGCATGCAATCTAACACCTCTTTTTGGATTACAGAGGTTCCATTGCATAGATTTCTAGTACTGTGTGTAAGTAAATCAGCATTACTGAAATATAGGTGAGGCAGTAAAAGTTCTTCATTTATCAGCGAGTACTTAACAGAGGTTCAACTAATGTATGGGTAGATTTCTCAGTTGCCAATGGATGTATTTGGCAAGCTTTGTATGTCCTACTTACGTTCAACTGAGAATAACTCAGAACTAAGCAGTATTTTGATTAGGTTAACTTACAAGCTATCTGGATTTACTTGTTTGGTAAGCCTAGGTAATGTTTGCTTAGTTAGTGCTTGGTTGAGCTGTGACAACTTATTATAACATACTGTTGTACTGCAGTCCTTCTGTAGTTGCTAGTTAACTGTAACAACAGCAGCCAAGTCTTGGCAAAGATCCTTGGCACTACAGAGTAGTTAGCTTAGCTAGATAGCCACTTATGAGAAACATTCCTCTGTAATGAAATGATGTACAGTACAATTTTACAAAGCAGTGTGTCATTAAGAAATGTTGCTACACAGTTAAAGAATAGTAGAATAGTATGGCACTTTACTCTCAAACATTAGCACTTAAAAATGTTTTTTCTGCCATTTTTATGTCAGCAGGTGACAATATAGAGCACAGAAAATGTGCTGTAATGTCTGTTTGAGTCTGAATGAGTCTTAATGTCTCTTTTATTAAAGCCCCAAAAACTAGGCACAGATGGACCTGTGAAAAATGTAATGCTGTAATGGAAATTCACACCTGTCTTCAATAAGTGTGAATGTCAAGTTTAAACACACATATTGCTGTAAGCAACGATTCCGGAGTTCACACAGCAAGAGCCAGCTCCACAAAATGGCCCCCGTGACTGAGGACATCATGGCCAAGGTGGAGTGAGTAACTGATACTTACACAAGTACATTGCAATTCAATGTCACTTATAGTTCATGAGAGGAACATTGTAAGGTATTACTCAGTAAGAAAGCAATTGTGGACAATGAAGACAATTAATAGGGGCTTGTTCAAAGCTGGTAACCCTTCTGTTACTCCACGCGAGTGATGGGCAATTCTTGGTACATCGATGACACTGTTGCATGTAAAAACTCAGGTCTGCGGTTTCTGGTCTGCTCCATGTCCGATGCCTATTGCCATGTTACATTTAAAAGACACTTAAATCCTCTGTCTTGTCCATTCTCCCTCTGAACTACGAACAAACACAATCTGTGGGTACCTGCTCATCTGCTTTAAATATCATAGCTTGATAACGTGATGTGATGTCAGATTTCAGCTCCAAAACAGTGCCGTCATACCCAAAACAAGGAGTCATGTCATTACAATTAGTGAAAGCCCATTCTCAAAAATGGCTGTGGGAGATTCGTTAAGCACTGCACACTGGTCGAACCCATATGTGAGGGCAAATGATGAAGTCATTTAAACAACAACACCCATCTCCCGAACAGAATGCTTTTGTCTGGGTAATTTCTGTATATCCAAATACTAGTAAACTGTACTCGCTAAGTGAGTTTTTAATTTGTGAAAGCAATGGGCTGGCAATGTCAGATTAGGTCCTCAGCCTATGAGCTGCAGGACTAGAATCCCACTCGTTTAACAAAGTGAATGTAAGCAACTGCCAGTGGAGTTATTTGCACCTTATTTATGCCAAATTTATGTTCCCATTTTTTTTTATTTTTTTTTTTTTTTTTTTAATTTCAGCCGCCCCCCCCCCCAAAAACGCTGACTGAAACTAAATGCCGTTGCAGACTGAGAGCAGAGTCTGTTGGGGCAGAAAGGAGACCCGTACTATCATCACACTCGCACTCTTACCTGAGGTTTGATGTTGATCTTCTCGGCGGCGTTGTCATTGAGCCACTTCACATCGATCTCGCAGTCAAAGTGGCCGATGTTGCACACAATGGAATCATCTTTCATCTGCTCAAAGTGCCTGTTCACAGGGTGGACATTATGAATGCGTTAACAACTCTTCCTCACATACAGAGCACCTCAAAATCATTTTCAAAACATGGACACAATTATACCGCGCATGTATCCTTAGGATGTCACCAACAATTCAACCTAAGTGAACATTACTACAAAAGAATACAAAAACAATATGCAAAACATCCATATGTTTTGTGTTCAGTCATAATTACTTGAGGTAGTAAACAATGTGCTATACACTAGGCCTGCACTATTGCATATTAATCACACTACTATGGATCATGTCATTTATGGTGAGCAACTGCAAGCACCAAAAAAAGCTGTTGATATGCTGGAGCTTCTAGGTTATATTTTGAAAGTGCTAAAAACTAGATGTATTTGTTAAATTTTCCCCAATGTACAAACAATGAATGCCTAATGGACCACAGGGAAATTGTAAACCGTTTTAATGCTGATTTAGAGGTCCAATAAAATGGGATTACTATCAGCCCTACTTGTTATGCACATTTATCTGTTTCATGTGATCACAATTGGAGATCGCCAACACAATACTGACCTAAACAATTGCAATCAGTGTTTTCGTCATAGCAATGTAGCCCTGCCATAAACTCTGTTTAAAAGCGGAGAGGAAAAAAAGCAGTTAAGGGTGGTTTTCCCATCTAACTTGTAACGACAGGCGTTGTGGACGTAGAGGATTCACAGGCCCGGCACAACATCTGCAGCTAATGTCAAACAGAAGTCCTCCCGGTCCCTGTAATGGTTCATCCTGCATCATTCATCAAAATAATTAGGCAGCGAAACATTCACAAGGAGGCTAGTGTGAGTTTAATAAAGCAAAGGCCTGGCAGGGGCCCAGCCAATCAAGAGACACTGAGCGTGTCATGTGATGCAATCATGTGTATACCTTCCCTCACTTTGACCCTTTTTGGACTGTCAGACCTCTGATCTTAGATTGCCAGAGTAAGGATACCATATGTAGGGAAACTATAAGGACTCCATTTCAATGGTCCAGACTCATGGTATCACGACAAGCAAAATGGAGCATGGGGGATAATTGCTGCCATGTTTATTTCAAAACTATGTGGTGTCAGTTTCACACTATTCAATTTTAACATCTCTTCGGCGGTTACATTCCGCATATCAAATCAATTTTGCCCGGACAGGATAACAACACATTACCCTATTATTCGACCTTTAAACTCAAGCCCCTTTCCGCGCCATTCACTTACGATGAAACCTACAATTAAGGTTAAAGGGACAGGACACCAGATTACGCTTTCTGACCCGCTGACGTTCATTTTAGCTGCTTCTTCAATTACCGTGGCTGAAAATAAAAGCCTTGAAGTTCAACTCTAATTATGCCTTATCGCTTTCAAGGTTTTACGCTGCACTTGTCTCGACATGGTGCTTGCATATCCTAATCCAGACCCTTGTTTTCACTGGGCTGTCCATGGCCGGTCTTAGCTAGTCTAGATACTCATTCAGTCAGACAGGTCAGGGAACCATTTGGACTGCAAAGTTAAATTGAAAAGGATGGCATGGGGTTTTTCCTTGAGTGGTGTCACTGGGTGTTATTCAAGCACTTTCTTGAATTTGGTTACGTTACCACCCATGCAGGTAATCCAGTATGCAGTATTACTGAACGCACTTGGGCTTGCACAAATAGCTACTTCATGTAGTCACTGTGCCAAATTACAAGTGACAGGAGTTGCCCACAATCAGATGTTGTACAGTTTTGATAGTTCAAGATAAATTTCTCTTAAATCCTAAGTATGCAAACATTTGGGAGTGACCTTTTAACTTTGACAGACAAAATCCAGGGGAAAAAGGCTGACATGATGAAAGAAACTTGGTTCAGTCACAAATAATTTGTCATGATAACAAAGAGGAAGAGTTGCATGGAAGATCTAAGGAAAGAAGAGGAATTAAGTATAAATGCTTGGACAGAAAGCCTGGTGGTATGAGAGTGAGAAATTACTACGATGCAAGAGTTCACCATAATTCATATGAGATAAGAACAAATGAAGGAATACTGCATTATGGGAAGCAGTAAAGGAGATAAGAGAAAGATACACCTGAGAAATGGAAAGTGTGTGACTTAAAAATTTTAGAAAGTGGGAACTAGCTACACCTGCACTTTGTTTAAGCCAATGAGGACATATTGGAATACATAGACATGTTCAACAGTCTTTTTGTTATAAATGGTAACACAAACATTGAATTTGAGAACCACTACTGTGAAGAATTTCTGACAGGAAATGTGTATAAACAATCGTATTATTAGGTATATTTTTGTTGCTGGTCTTGACTGACCGCAGGTTTTGCAGGCAGATCAGTCTGTAAACAGTTAGCTCGATAGTGGGCCTATAGAGGAAGCAGGGGATTAAGCCACAAGGTACAGCGGCGGTCTCACAATGGAGGATAAAATGAACTGAATACACATGTGATCAAAAGAAAGACCTCTTTTCTTATGAATGCATGTTTTTGCTATAGATACAAAGATGTAGATTTTGTCACAATGAAAGGATTAACTACAGAGCCATTAATTATTCAGTGAACGATGACAGCATAAACAAGATATAAGGAGGTCACACTGCAGGAGATAAGTTTCAAATATGGATGAAATGTAGTTCATGTAATATGTGGGTCAAATATGGTGAAATGGAAAAATGTCCTGCTTATCAAAAAAAAAAAATTAAAAAATGCCACCATCATTACTTTTTTGATGCATCGCGGCACAATGATTTAGTATCACTATCGATTTTAAGTTTCGTCGAGAGTACTCAATGTGAAATGTGGTTTCACCTAAAACACAATATGTATAATCTATTCAACTCTATTCAGGTCATTGATGCTACCTCATTTGACCTACACTGTCCACAGACTGCGCTGCTGTGCCACCTCAGCACACAGGAAACCACACATTTTACATTGCATGTTGTTCCCTTTGTTGCCACCACTTGTTAGCTTGTGACATCAAGGCAAATCTTACTAAGAGAAAATTAAATCACCTTTATGGGTTGTCTTTTGTGTAACCTAAACCACATGGAAATTCCTCACTGCTGCAGGTCTGAGCTCGGGCCATAGGCCAAGTAAGAGAACACAGGCACCCTCTGCTGTTTAATACGAGTGACTCTGGCAGAACCTATTTACAATTCAGGTAACATCAACAAATTAATTTAAAATTTTTAATAATACTCAAATCTTTGCATAAATTTTGTAAATCCTGTCATGTTTTATGCAAACAATGATTAGTTGCTCATTTTATGGTTAGCACAAAGTACGAACACCTGCCAAAAGTTTACTGTTTAAAATAAACATTATAGGTAGGTCCCTTTAAATTGAATTATTCTCTGAAATCAAACAAACCAATGCATGAAGTGATCCCAATATATAAAGGACTCCACCGTTCACCCCCCAGTGACCGGGAGGCAGCTTTTAGGCTGGGGGCCCCATGTGTCCCTGCACTTGTGAATATGTTGGTGTATGTATGTAGCTGCACCAGGCATAGCTGTCGGCACCACTCTCAGAGGGACGACTGCCTCGACCCGGTCCATAGACTACGTTATTGATCACTCTGTCACAGCCAAAATGGCTTGATCGCTCTCAGCCTCATGCGAGAGAAAAGGAGCCTTTCATTCACTCCACACCAGAAGGCCTTTTCGGAGACGACATGGAGCGGATGCATGAACGCTTTGAGAAAGAGCAGAAAGTTTCTGCTTCTCTCAGGAACTCTGTTCCTGTGTGGCCTCCCTGTTAGCTGGCGACAGCACTGGGAGACAAAAACTGCATACTATAAAAACTGCACTGAAAAGAATTGGTGATTTAAATTAGGTAAAGTGGTTCTGCACCCTAGGTTATGATCATGTGCCTAATTTGATAGCTCATTAATTCAGCAAGATGCATTTCTAGATGGAAACACGGCCTGTGGATAGAGTACCCAAAATTTAAATTTACCTTTTTTCCATCAAAGGTAAAATAGATGAAAAGAACCGAAATGTTTATAAAACAAGCAGATCCGGCCTGTGCCCTTGAGCAAAGATGTGCAAGCACAGGCAGAACTTATTTCAGTGCTAGCTGTATGCCTGCTTTGTATCACAAACAGCGAGCTTTGTTGTTAACAAAGTGCGCTTTTTTTGTCAGCTCTGAAGACATTCTTTGGAAAATAAAACATCCTTGTTTTGTTTCCCCTCTTGACAACAGTTTATTTTAATGCTGCCTGTTTTGCACTGTGACATTTCTGTCTTTTTTTGTTTGCAACCACTCCAATGCTGGCTCCTTCGTCAAGCAGGCGATCCTGAAGGCCTTGATGCAAAAGGAGCTAGCCTCCCTTGTTTAGCGTCACTATATGGTTTAGCAGCTTCTCTCCCGCTTCACTGCGGCTATTGGGGATTCAGATGTCGCTCCCTCCTACACTCCTCCCCACCATGCTGCACATCTCACAGCAGGTACGAGGGGGAAGCAGGTCCTTCACAGGGTTATAGTCCATGCTTATGTTTTCGCCTCTGGCACTTAGGACTTTTAAGTCACTCAAGGGCTTTTAGCACCTTCATCCCTGACTTATCCAGTGACTAACAACTCAAATTGCGTAACAGCATCTGCTAAATATCTGAAATGCAATGCAATGTAATGTAAGCATGCGCAGTGTGGTCAGGGAGCCACCTATAGTGGACTGATTGCCTGCCTCGGACTTGTGGAAGGCCTACAGGCCTTCGATTCCACACTTCCGCGACTGCTCCCCTGCTGCAGAAAGATGCTATTTGTGTCACCTCCCCGGTTGACAAACAGGAATTATTTCCTTACAACTAGAACTTCCTGGGGCCCAATTGCGATGGCGGGCAGTTCATGTCCATACTCACAGATGACAGGTTCATTGCTACAGAAAATACTTACAGGATGTGTATCGTCATTGGTCTGACCATCATAAATGATGAAAATATCTAGGCTGCACCCAAATAGCCTTTGCACCCTAATAGCCTTGCAAGCCATGATTTGCAGATCTGGTCTCTCCCCTGAACCGAGAGCCCTGGATTCTCCAGCTGTCAAATTGATTCACTGTTCCATGGTGACACCCACGACCTAACCTGACGTGTGTTGGTAAGGTGGAACAGATCTCCCCTTCATAACCAGACTTATCTTGCTCCCCCCTGAGTCAGCCAGGGAAAGTGTTACTCTGAGCTCCATTCTTTGTGCCATATTGAAACATTTCTCTAGGACACACAGGGTGCATCACGGCAACCAGCTGTGTGTCTCTGTCCCCGAACAGTGTACATGGACTACCCCTGTCCAAACTGGAGGTGTCAGATCGGCTCGTGGAGGCCATCTCTGACAGGTGCGTCAGGGTCACATGCCACCATTGTAGTGCTTCCCAAAGGCATTTCTCTGGACCACGTTTGTGCAATGTTGTTGTCTGCACATACCAACCAGACTTAACACTATGGCATACACCATTTAGATAGCATAGAATCTAGCAGAATGCACTGTTGATGCACAATTTTAAGCGTTATAATGCACTATAATGCGGCATAATGCACTAATGTTTGCACTGCTGGTATGGTATACAAATGTGTTCACTGCCAGCATCACTGGTATACTCAGCTTTTCAATGCTTGTACTGATATTTTAGTGTTTGTACTATTGGTACAATACATTAGAGCTGGTGCAACAATGTGTTCACTTTTGGTACAGCTTTTACAGATCATGCAGTATAAGGTTGTGACTGCATGTTAGAGAAGGGGAGACACGGAGTGAACTCCAGACGGTATGAAAAGTGAAATGAATGTGTGGTCCCGCAACTGAATGACCCGAACATACGACACCCACCTGCCCAAGAGGATGTCTTCGCAGCCTGTGGTTGTCACGAAGATGTTCCCTTCCTTGCAAGCCTCATCCATGGTGGTGACCTCGTATCCTAAAAATCAGAATCCACACAAATTTAGGTGATGCGGTCGAACAGTCATTAGCGCTCACCACCACCCCCGCCCTTCACCCACCCAATGAGGAAGAGCCTTGACAGAAATTTACATCATTGTTGTGTACCACAACAATTTAATACAGAATTGTGAGAAACTGCCAGTGATCTGGTAGAAGCAGAAACCCTTAGGTTGTTCAGCCCCAGGCTTGACATAGTGCTTGATACTCCCATGGCTGTAGGCAAATGATGAGCTTAGATAAGCCAAATGGCCTGTTTTCGCCATTACAGGTTCTTCCGTAGTTTATGTCGGTATCACACCATATCAATTATTACGGTCCCGTGATCAGTATGGAAGTGGTATATCATTCGCTGGGTCTGACAAGGGCTGCAACCATTATTCTAAGGGAAGACATCAATTTTAAAACAAACGTCATCGATTACAATTCCACTACTCGGAACCATCTAAAAGAAATCCCGAGCGACAGACAACAAACGGCCGTGAACCCATCACCGGGACCGTACAAAGTCCTCGGTTGTTTGGAGACCAAATAACTAAAACACATGTCTACCATTACGTGCGCGGGCTGGGGCCGCGCTGACTCGGGCGCTACACTGGAACGAGATATGTCGAACACATCCTGTGCCTCGCGTTCGTGACACATAGGCCACGACTGGAGAGCAAGATCCTTCCCTCCGCAAATTAATCTCTGCTACTAGGTTTCAGCAGACTCAAGCGGAATATAGCTTTCTTGGCTGAACCTCACATCTGATAGAACTGTCATAATATAGCTTCATAATATTACTGACATACCACAGCCTCTGTGCATTACTTCGCATATATAATACAGATTATGACAAATTCATGACACTTACGACATTTGAGGTTTGCATACATTATGCCTAGTGGATTCTGACACCCTTTTTTTGGGTTGTCTTGCTTCTAAGTAGGGACGTGACCACATTATTTCTCACACACAAAAATCCTCCAAAACACTTGAGACTGAAGCACTATAAATTATGGACAAACCGAGAAGCAATAACCCCAGTGGGGGGTGAATGAGTCAATACTACTACATAAAATTTCCATCTAGCATATTTACACAATATAGTGTTTCTTCACCACTGCTCAGTCAAACACATGCTGTGCTGCATGTTCATGACACATTGGCCATGACTGGAGAGCACGTTCTTTCCCTCTCTCCTGCTCAGAAAAGAATGTAATTTAATAATCATAATAACTACACTTACATAAAAGGATTCAAGAAGACCTGCCAAACACTGAAACACCTCATCAATGACACCTTTTAATTCTTTAATTTATCTAAATTGGCTACGACTAATCATATTTAACTTCAACAGCATATAATGCAACAAAGACTAAAGAGTCATTACTTTCCATATACATTACTGTAACAGACACCTTCTGCCTACAATGTAAGAGAAAAGACAGACACAGACACACACACACACCTTCCATGGCAGCCTGCAGAGCGTTGATAGGGTCGATCTCCGTGACGATGACCCGGGCACCGAACCCGCGGAGGGCCTGCACGCAGCCCTTGCCCACGTCGCCGTAGCCGGCCACGACGGCCACCTTCCCGGCGATCATCACGTCCGTGGCGCGTTTGATCCCGTCAATCAGAGACTCGCGGCATCCGTACAGGTTGTCAAACTTACTCTGAACGAGAAAACAGAACACAGCGAAGACAGTCAGCGTGTCACAAGAGGGTCATAAGGCCAAGCCGCTTCGCCCCAGTTCGAGTCTGGCGTACCTTAGTGACGGAGTCGTTGACATTGATGGCCGGAACCTTCAGCTCACCCTTGTTCAGCATCTTGTACAGGTTGTGCACTCCAGTGGTCGTCTCCTCCGAGACTCCTTTGATTCCTTTAATTCAAGAGGAAAGGGAAACTTGGCAATCTGACAAAAGCAACTCCGTAACCTAAAAACGTCAGAGATAAAACCCATTTCCAGGTGTACATAAGGTGTACTAAATAACAGGAGACCATGGAAGAACAAGTTAAAAGGTGTACACTCCAACAGCAATCATGACAGTAGAACAGAACAGAGTAGCTTTATTTCTCCCCTGGGGAAGATTCAGGCTGATATACACTAAAGCACTTTTGCTCTACTCATGTGCCCCCTGCTGTTATCATGTGCTGTGAACATCAGACAACTCAATTTACCCAACTCAATACTGCACTGAGTTCTTATCTGTGCAGACTCTGAAACAATGCTACCACCTAGTGTCCGGCATATGAAATGACAAGTAATGGCTTTGCTCACTGAATGTGACGGTACATAAAACATCATGGTCATGGTCAATCCTGATGTAACAAACTGACGAACAGACTAGTTCATTCACACGGAAGGTTTTAGAATAATCAGAACAAGCAGTTCTTCATACAGAAAACTGGAGAACCAGAACCGACTCAACCAATTGCCTTTCCTTAATGTATACCCATTAAATCGGATGTGAAACACAAGACCGTTAATCTGTAAGAGTGAAATTGTCATGTTCACAATCTCCAGCTTTTAGTCTGAAAGTGCGACATGTCTATCATTGGTAATATTTTCACCAAGTATATTTTAACTCTTCATATTTTAACTTAGTGCACAGGTGGTACAACCACATGGCAGTACTTTTACACTCTGAAGCTGGGGTTTTCCACCTCTTATCCTAAGATAACACTAGTTCAATATTCAAGCCTTTTTTTGCCGCACGGTTCACTTACAGGATTTGTGGACGACAGTCTGTGAATGAAAACGTTCTGAGCTGTCAGGCCGTTTTTTTAAGTTACGCTTGTTAATCATTTTAGATAAATGGCTGAATGTCATAGGTGAATGTCATAACCGATTTATGGTTCTGGATGTTTACAATCTCATCCACTAAATTAGACCTCTGCCAACGTTTTCTTCTGAAACATTCACCTCAAGTGCCCTCTTTTCTCTCCTTCTGCTGCAAATAGATAACTCCTACGTGGTGAAACATATGCATGCTAATCTACTGAAAACTCAATAACCAATATTTCTTCTGGGTGATAACCAACTTTTCTTCGGTTTTTCTTCTCATGATCATGTTGTGCATAAGACTACAAAAGTTCACGAATTTCAGTGACATTTATGCAGCAAGAAACTGGTCTTATTCTTGATCAAAAATTGCATGTTTATCAGTGTATACATTTTCATACTTTGTTATTGTCCATAGTTATTAAATAAGGAAAGACACCTTCAGTACTTGGAAAGCTCGCCATTATTTACCTGCAAGCAGCTTAGGGTACTTCTGGTGAACCAGGTTGGTGAGGTCACCGCCGTCGTCCAGGATCATGTTGAGAGGCTGGCCGTCCTTGAAGTAAATGGTCTGCTCGATGCACCACACGTACTCTTCATCGGTCTCCCCTTTCCACGCGTACACTGAAACGCAGAAAAGGGACTCCAGTCAAATTTATATGGGCCTACACGTTAGCAGTCTCTAGCAAACCGGGGCTTAAAAAAGTATTACAGTAGAACCAAAGAGAAACAAATGTATCAGGAATGGAGATCAGTCAGAGGTCATCTAAAATGACAAATGAAGTTGAAATCTCTATAGATTACAATCATTACTTGCATCACTGTCATTTTTAAATAGTAAATAGGGTACTCTCATTTTGAGGCTGTAAACTTTGGTTTTACTGAACCAGTAATAATACAAGAAATCAATTTGGGCCAGATTTATCGAAGCTGTTGGCGCATGTAAAAATTGTTGCACATGCAATTTCAGTGACATGATTCGTGATTGGAGCACACAAACCTCGACCAAACAAAAGCTTCCTTCTTGCACCAGCAAAACAGTTTTGCACAAACTATGTTTATCCCGTAATGTTTATTCTGTCAGCTTTCCAGCAGATACATAGTCTTTTCACACCCACAATCTTTGGCTTCTTTTGGAAGTTTTTTTTATTTTGCTTTGGCGCTTCTTTAAACCAAACACTGTTGACTTTCCAAATCATATTTTGCCAAGAGTGAGAGGAAACTAACCTGTATATATCAGAGATAAAGAACAGTAAATATTACAATAGTCAATTAATACTAGCTTTTCTGAATACTTGGAAGTTACTCAAGTAATATTGACAAGAAAGTATTTAATTGATCATTTTCATGTGAAAAAATTTTACAAGAAATACATTCAGTGGTTCCGAGACATACCACATGATGACTAAGGATTCCAAAGGGAACGGAGAGGTTAACAAAAACAAGTTTAAATCACCTTTGATTGTAATAATTAACCAGCACCATGATAAGAATAGTCTACATAATTAAGAGTAATAAATAAGATGATCTCTGTTACAGTAGGATCACGTTAATCCTGACCCCTCGGGTCCAGTCATGGCCTAGGTAACTGAAAGGTTTTTTGAAATTGTTCTAAAAATGAAATGTACTATTTTTTTTTGTAAGCATTTGTTTTCGAAGCTAGCCCTTAATTGTCTTCTTAATCATAAACAGGCTAGCATTCGAGCCAGCAGCAAGCAGAAAAGGAAGCAGCAGGAGAGCTGTTTTAAGCAAAGTTATAACCTTTGTCTTTTTTTGTTTAGACAAGTTCTGAAAACCGGTGTTTCCAGATTTCTGAGTCTTGTATTACTCTAACCCAATTTTATGTTGCAAGCAGCATGTAGCAATCACAACAAGCCAAGATACTCCAATTAAAATGGTAGCAGATTGCGTTTAATTTACACCAGAAGTGGATGAATGTTGCAAGCTGCAGCACAAGTGGACTGAGGTGTAGTTTTATGCATCTGGTCTATTTTTGTTGCTTTGGCAGTGCAAAATTATTTGAAAACATTTAAGTAGCATTTAAACACCTACATTCACTTCAAAATGCTTTTCATACACCATCCTATTTATTTACCCTTCTGACTGCATTTTTTTCCCTACTTACCTTTAGCATTTCTTTTTATTAAAAAGCTTTACATTGTATTTTTTTGGCCAAAAATAAACACAAAACATGAACTTGGGAAACACTTAGCCTTCCAGATCTTATTTTGTGTAGGGTAAGAGAGAATTTAAAAATATACAACAGACATGGTAGATGCAGAAGTGAATGCACTTAGTTTGTGAGCTGGAAACATAGAAGGCTGAATTGTGGCATACAAACAATCATGGTGGTTTGGTTAATTGCTGTAGAAATTTAGGAGGGTTAATTGTAGCTGTACGCGGACTAGTTAAAGTGTGTTAGGGTTCTGGTTGATGTATGCCAGTGAGTCTTCAGTACCGGTATTTTTAACACTTCAGTGTGAAGTGAATTACTGGCTATGGGGCACATGACTACAGGTAGGGGAAGGTGCTGCAGCTGGCAAAGGTGGCAAGATGACTGCCCTCTTACACTCAAACTGTCCAGTTACATTGTCCTGCATTATTTTGCAGTTTTTCTGATTTCATTTCACATCCCCCTGTGATGCTGTGCAAACGTTCAGCAGGTCTTTTAAATCTCTAACAGTTTACAGACTTCTTAAGTATAAAAAAAAAAAAAAAAAAAAAAACCTTTAGCGATCTCTTCTTCACAACACCTGGACCGATTCTTAGGGTAGATTCAGGGGATGTACTCTACTTTTATTGGCTAGCTGTTATACCATACCAAGTTTGAGCGAAAGGGCTCATTTCCACAAAAAAATCCCTCCAAAAGCTACAGCTTAGAATCATTAACGATAGAACCACCGGCAGTCCATTCTGTTAAATATTTTACAGGATCCATGAATTCAGCTGTCAAAACAAGCCTGCCAATTTTTACACACCCTGGATGTACCAGTTTTAAGCTATACCAGATCAAAGGGCAGGAAAACATTAAAAGAATCAAAACAAAAATAAAAGGCTTTCAGCACCTGAGGTGGTTGGACCTTGAAGACCAAGATAGATGCATAGTGCCCTCAGTAATGTGATGGAAAAAGCCACATTTTTTCTTGGTTCTGTGGTCCACAATTTTAGATTTGTGATTAAACAATTTACATGCCGTTAAATGCATGTTCTTTCAAAGTCGAAATTGCATCACTTTTTACACACTGCACCCCTATGTCAGGGTACCATGTTTAAGACAAATTAGTGTAATGTACGTTAAAGCAGTCGTATTTTGTAGTTGCATATCCTTTACACGCAATGCCTGCCTGAAGGGCTGTGGGCTCCGCCAGGTCTGTACTGCAGCCATCTTCAGTTCCCGCATGACACAGCGGCTTTTAACCTCTTCAGCGTGGCATGCATGCTTAATTGTATTGCGATAAACTGACTAACTGAGCTAATGCCCGTCTTTGAAAAACTGATTTTCAAAGCACGGTCCAATGAGTTTTGAGGTATTTCCTCGAAGTTGAGCAGGTGTTTCTGTACACTCCACAATTCATTGTGCTGCAGGTATCAGCTCTTACATCATCAAAAAAAGACAAGTGAACCAACATCTGTGGCAGCCATGCATGCCCAAACCATGACACCCTCAGCAGCTCGTTTCATAGATGAGGTGGAGTGCTTTTGATCTTGGGCAGTTCATTTGACCTCCGTGCTCTTGCCATCACTCTGATACAAGTGAATCTTGGGCTCATCTGTCAACAAGACTTCTTCCCGGAGTTTAGGAACTTCTTAGCAACCCGTAACCTCGCCATTATGTTTTTGGGGTTAACTGCTGGTTTGCATCTTGCGTCTTTAGTTCTGTTCATGAAATCCTCTACAGACAGTAGTTAAGGACACACATGCCTGCAGTCTGTAGGTGGCTTCTGACCAATCACACGGGTGTTTTGGGGGGTTTATTTCGTTATGGTGAGAATCCTTCGGTCTTCAGCAGTTGAGAACTTTGCCTTCTAAGCCCTTTGTGATCTCTGAGCTAACCAGGGCTCTCTTTTTTCTTTATGATCTTCCAATCAGTTAATAACAGAAAGCCGGAGGTTCGACAAATGTATAAAACTCTTTTACCCTTATTTCTCTGCCTCATAATGGCTACCTTGAAATAGGACACAACTGTTGTCCTAATGTTGACAAACATCAATAACAGGTTTAGATGGCGACCAAAAGCCTTGAATCAAGAGTAAATACTGTAAGAGCTCTTACGCCTGCACTAAGATAAGAGTTTTGAAAAATACTTTTTATAAATGTAAATATTAAGAGCATTATTAGGAAGCACATCTCTGCAGGAAGACTGGACTCCATGGCCTAGTTTGAGGATTCAGTCACCTTCAAATTTTAGTTAGGTCACTGGAAGCATCAGAACAGATGAATTGCCTTTTGGGGAGAATGCGTTTTTAGTTTTCCTGTTCGAAAAGTCCTTAAAAAAGCAACTGTTAAAATTATGTACGTTTTTTGACCCCTGCTGCCTTGTCCTCTTAATCCAGTTTCAGTTTTACTTCCAGCCAGTCCAACTTCTCTAGATTATCACAGCAACTGTACAAAATAATTCAGTCCATTACAAATAAAAAATACAAAAAGAGCATTACAAGGCAAATCCCCTCAGGAATTCTTTTAATGGATTAGGAAACGGTTATTTTGAAGCTACAAAGCCAGATTTGGGTGGTGTGGGACGAGTGCAAACGGAGTTCAGCTGGCGGCTGGCGGCTGGCGGCAAGGGGCTGGCTGGGGTGAGTCTGGCGAAAAGTTGCGCAGGGGGTGAGATCGGACATTGCCCTCGTCTAACCGAGCACACCTTTACCCCACAAAGCCCAGTCTCCAGGTTAATCTTTGGTAGCTTAACGCTTGCCTGTCGATCACTGACCTTGAAGGTGAGATTTTGCTTGCTGGGTGTAAGATTTGTAGCAATCAGATAGAGGCATTTCAAGACAACTGAAGCTAAATATGTAGCAACTAAATACTTTGACAACACGGATACAGAGCATCCAATTCAATGGCGCATTTTAGGATGCAGATCCTTATAAAACAAATCAAGACAAATAGTCTATATGTAAAAGTGCAATTTGCAGATACACAAACCAGCAGGCCATGTACGGTACAGGAAGTCTCGATCCGACGGCCACCATATGAGGGTTTTTTTTGGCTCGTTTGCTCAAAGTAACCTTGCTTCTCTTCGATTACCAAACCCCTCCTCCCCTTATGGCCTTCACAAACAAATGAGAGACATCCTCGTATTTTCGCATGTGCCTTATCTCCACTCGCTACGTGGCTGTACAGCAACCAGAAAAAACCAGCGAGATCCCCCCTTCAACTGGGGTATCGTCCCATTTTTTTTTGGAGACAAACACAAACACCTTAGTTTATTTATTTTTGTCTGACCTGGAATGCCGGCCTTAGCGATGGCCGCTGCAGCATGGTCTTGGGTGGAGAAGATGTTACAGCTGGACCACTGGACCTGAACAAGGGACAGAAATAAAAGAGATGGAAAAAGAGAGGGGGAGGAGGTGAGAGAAGAATATTTTACATACATACATGCTCAGGGTAGACATTCAGTATTTGTCAGTTAAACATCAATGTTCCTTCACACATATACCAAACCGCATTCAGTTTGTGGAGTCTACGCCGAGCCACAGTGAAAGCTGATAAAAAAAACAACCTTGAATAAGTGAGCGACGTGGCCTTCTATGTAAAGGGATACTGTGTTAAAAAATACAGATAAAGCAGTAGAACCTCCCTGACCATGGGAGTAAAAAGAAGAAAAAAATAAATAATTACTCACCAATCTAGAATGATACGTTCCTAAAAGCTGTTCTCTTTTTATCATTAACCATTCCTATATTTGGTTATTTGCTTAGGACTGTAATGTTCAACATATCATAATGGTCAAAACTGACAATCAGACTAAACCTTATTGAGCAACCATAGTTATTTTTCGTTAGTCCCATATGAGTGGACTTCAGTGGTAGGAAAGAGTGAAGGAAAGTCAGAGAGCGCCAAGTAAACTTCGCATTTAAATCATGGCGTCTTCTAAACATCGTGCTTGTCGGCAGCACCGGTGGGCTGAAAGCGGGCGTGTTCGCGTGCTTTCGGGCTTGGGTGGTGCGGACATTGCCCGTGTCACAAAGGCCTCATTCACCTCCGCTCCGAGGGCCTGGAGAGTCTCGATCAGCACGGCGGTTTGCAGGGTCATGTGGAGGCATCCGGCGATGCGGGCCCCCTTCAGAGGCTTGGTCTGCCCGTACACCTCCCTCATCTTCATGAGGCCCGGCATCTCGTTCTCCGCGATCTGGATGGCCTTGCGCCCCCATTCGGCCAGGCTGATATCGGCTGGGTTAAGGTGCAAGAGAGAAAGAGAGAGTTTAACGTCTTCACCGAGAGAAAGACACAGCTTCACATCACAACTGAGGCCATTGACAACAGCTGTTGCTCTACACAGGAAGAATAAATTTAGAGGGGACGGTCCATCTGTAACTTGAATTTGACAGCTGTCGCACAGCTGTGTCCAGAACCTACTTAACCCCATCCATACTTGCGCATACTGATATCTGGTTAAAGAGTTTATCCCTGTAGCTCCTAACAGGTGCACTGACCAGGAGATTTAGTACTCTTAAGACATTTGACCAAGAGCCACACACTTGCTCCTTTCAGTGAGGTTTGCAAATGCAAATCAACGTGCGTGCATTTTGTGTGCATGTGTGTGTGTACCCACAAAGACTGCACACTGAACTGGTAAAATCTCCAACTCAAAATGTCACCAGGAGGTCACCAAAGTTGTTTGCAGGGTCCGAAGTATGTCCCTACTTTGCAATTGTTCAGCTGCATTCAGGACAATGAAGGAAAACTTATTGCATTTGTCAGAAATGGCCATTTTTGTATGCAAGTTATGACCTGTATAACTTGAAGAGAATTTAGGCTAATTATCTTTTCAATACCAGACTGAAAGAGGCAATTTTAAATGTGTTATGTAATGTTGGTGGTTGAAGAAGTGAACTCTGGACCTAATTGAATTGGTGGGTTCAAATTCCATTATGAATGTTATACTTCAAGTTCCCTAACGAGATTTAATAAACAACTCATAAAAAGTAAAGATGCATAATAAAGTAAGAAGACGGGTAATGACTAACGTTACAGGCACTGCAAAGAAAGCAGTACTGTTTACCGTTACGGTACAGTGGAGATATGGTCAGAAAAAGTACAAGCACGGTACCAAGCCTATCTCATTTGAACCTTCAATTTAAGCTCCGAAAAAATTTTGGCAATCTGCATTTCCAAGCTCTGCTGGCGGCACCATGAGTTCCAAGATCAGCTCTTATCAGCCCACGTGCTAACTCGAACAGTGGTTTGCTGTATTAGATTTCGCCTCTTTGCCTGGGACTGTCAATCAACGAAAACTGGCGGCATTGCGTATTGCATCTTAGGTACAGTAGTTTTTCCAACCGGGTCCTACAGCGTACTACAGTCAGGTCAGTCGTCTAGAAAAACTACAAAGACCTTCATGCAACAGAGTCATGTCTGCGGTACGAAACCATGCTCTCCCGAGATGTGGCCAAGTGTAACATATTGTAACGTTGTAATTCGAGGGATAATACATTTACGAGATTACATTAAATCAAAAAAGTTTGCACAAGATAGTTGAACAAGAGCACAGCGATTAAACGCAACACATTTTCATATCCGGTTCAATGTCTGCACAACCCATAGCACTAATAGCTCGCCTGCAAGCTGGCTAGATAGCAGTTTAGCCCACAAGCGCTTCCCACACCGTAACTTCATGGCAAGCTAACTAGCTAGCTAGGTAGATGACTACTCTTATCTCCAAATAAAACAATTGATGTAACACTGCATGTGATTTGAAAACACAAGCATAATATGGACTATAGCTGAACTCAAAAGCAACATGCTACAACGCGGTGTTTAAAAAAAGATTTACTCGCACGCCCCTTAATGCAACGTATTTTAGGAGAAAATTGATACTTCTGCTGGGTTAGCCTGCTAGGACACAGACGAGGAAACAATAAAACGATTCAATACTTACCGACTTTGAAAGGCAGCTTCTCTGACATGTTTGTTTATTTTCTGTAGTTTCAACGTAAAGTGGATCCTGTTCACCGCCGGCTACTGACAGGGGAAGGGAAGGTCCGTAGAACGTTGGCTTGATTATATGTACTACTGATTTATGTACATATTCATGAGCTCCTTCCTGTCAATCAAGCAGCTTCCGATAGCGATAGGCCGAAACGATCCGCGCATCCGCGGCTTTGAGCTCAGACTTTGACCAGCCAATGAGAGACCGACTTCCACAGTGGGTGTGATAGCTGCGTGAGAGATCGCTCTTTACACAATCGGCAATGACAGGACAATACAAGTTTCATCAGGCTTGATCTTCATCTTTTTGGGGAAAAATGTTCCTTTTATTTAAACAGATCAATGTAGGCCACAGTTTAGTGATAAATCCAAAAGGGGACGTTAGTTTGTCTTCCATGATTACGGGTTATCTATAAACAAAAGGGTTATGTAGAAAAAAAAATTGGGAAATTCTAATAAAATGATAAATGTAGCCCAGCAAATGCAAAACCGTCAGGCTGGCAGGACAGGGCAATCTTATTTATACAAAATATAACAGCTGTAAATTGAAGTATGTATGTATACAGGATACTGTATTGTGATGAAATGCAAAACATTTTATATACTTTGACAATGTACACAATGCTTGAAAATGGCTTTGAAGAGCTGTTTTACAAATATAGAATAAACACACACAGACAGACACACACACATCGACAGAGATATATGCTTCTATCTCTCTACCATATATCCACATGTTCACACGTCAAGGCATGTCCTGACTTAAACACAGGTTGCATAAACATGTTTTTAACCACAGAATTTTCACCGTTTTCATAATGAACATACCTGACATTCTTACTCCTTATGCAAGTGTGCATACCACTCCCAGTACAGTTTTAATGGTACACAATGCTACTGTAAATGCTCAATAGGCTACATCTGTAGTCGCTAAGTGCTTTACTGTACACACCTCTCTTCTCTGGAGGTCTGCATGTTCAAATGTATTGTTATTCATTGCAAAAGAGTATAATTTTGGGGGCCCTGCCTCAGACCCAGAAACACTAGACCTACCCATGTGAGCCAGTCTTATGGCCGTTTCCCATAGCTGGGAAAGCATGACTAAGAATTTTAGAAAAGTGTACGAGAAGATAAGTCGATACACAGAAGAAAGACAAAAACCTCTGTCAAGCTAAATAACTTTAGTGTTGCTTTAATATGTCTGTACACAAGGAAACAGGATTTGTGTTGTATTTCGGTTTTCTTCGGCTTTATGGCACTTGTATTAAGACGCTTAAGAGACAGAAATGTGAAATGAATGAGTGATTTTTGCTTTAATGTCACATGATGCATAATTATGCAAATGGGGAAATGAAAATGCACACTGAATGATTTCACTTCAGATGTCTTCTTGGTACATGACATGTGCATACAAAGACAATGAAGGTCAAACCTAACATTACATTTAATTTAAGTTTTTTTATGGTAGGCTTTTGCTTATACAGCTGACAGTGATTTAGTTATATCTCTTCAGCAGGGTCAATATAATCAATTTTCAGATGAGCAGCTTACATGTTCCCAGTGATCCTAATTATTCAATACATAATAGCTGTATCATGTTGATGATGTGGTGTTCTTTGAGAATCCTTCAAAACTTTTCATCATTTCCGAACACTGGCACATTTTATTGATGTTGAAAAAACATTAAAATACTACAATTGACATAGTACATGACAATACACAAAGAGTCAATGAGGCCTTCCTGCAACTTAAAACCCACCAATTTGGGACTTGGCAGTGTAAAGAATTTCGCCCGAACAGGGACTTGAACCCTGGACCCTCAGATTAAAAGTCTGATGCTCTACCGACTGAGCTATCCGGGCTCTTGGAAAAAGTCATCATGAAATTGATTTATCAATTGATACAGATACTAATGGTCTCATGGCAAAAAATTCATTGCAAATATAAAAAAAACATCAATGATTACCCATTTTCTCTTTTAAGCAGTTTTATCAAAAATGCACTTATGACTTACTTTAATGAATATTATTTGGAGTATTTAAGTGTATGCAGAAAGATCAAAGCTGACAGCAGTTGCTGAAACAGGAAACTATACATGACTCAGCTATATTTAATGCGGATCTGGAGACTGTCCAGTTTGTACAGTGCACAATCACACCCTCGGCTCACTACGCAGCTCATTGAATAATATTACCCCAGCTGAGTCATGCTGTACATGCACTTTGATAAAATAACATCTTATTCAAGCATGCCACTTATTCAACTCTGCAGTTGCTTATACAAACAGTTGCTTTCCAACTGCATCTGTAGGAATTTTGGGTTGAAGACTCCTCAGTGATTCAAACTGTGAATGGCTTTAATGATTGACAAACATATCACAATGTGTGCTTAATGGGTGGCATAGTAGCATAGTGGCTAAGTAGTTAGTACTGTGGCCTCACAGCAAATCTGATCTATATCTACTCCCACCATGGTCAAACCCTTCCTGTGCGGCAGCCAGCATGGTTTCCCTGTGTTTCCTCCCCTATTCAAAAGAGATACAGCAAAAGCTTGGATTGGGTTCAGCCCCACATGACCTTATATAGGATGCAGCAGGTACAGATAATGGATGGATGTATATTTAACTTAGACTGCAATCAAATAATGACACTGCCTGGAGAAGAAAATGATTTGGTGGATTCATGAAATCTTTCAACAGGTAGCATTTTGCTTACCTGGGTTTCAGTGCCCAGAAAATGGCTATCATTCTAATTGTTGAAACTGATCAAAGCATAAGACCTATAATCTATTGACAGTCCTCTGTTCAGATGCCACTTTTTGAAGTTACTTATATCGTGAAACGTAAGACAAGGAAAATTTATCAATAAGTTTAATGACCAATCCAATGAGCTTCATCAGGATAATTAAAACATACAAAGGTATACATGCCCTTGCTTGCGTTAAAACACAGGAAATATCCATATACACTGCAGATCTACACAGAAAATGTACAGCATGTCTGTTATATAAATGATATTGTCCCCTTCACTCAAGACTGAACATTGACATTTTGTGCCATTTTGTTAGAATGTTAAAAAAATACAAACCTGACATTTTTGTAGTAAATTAATCATAAATTCCCTATTTCCTCTTCATGAAACATTAAAATAAATTTTTCAAAGATGGATTTATAACTAGAAACATGTCAGCTGTTGCCATCCAGACAACTGAACGGGTGAGATAGGGGTCACCCGAAATGGTGACTTTCAAATATAATTCAATCCTATTTTAAAAGTGAATACTACTGGCTAATATATACAGAAATTTTATTCAAAGCAAGATAAACCCAATACGATAATTTGGCAAAAGTTTAATTCAGGCGTACCATAAGAACAAGGTCAAGTGGTGACAGGGTGGAAGGACAGAGACAAAAGAAACTAAAGAACTGAACGAGAGGGAAAAAAAAGTCTGAAATTGACAGCACTGAACATAAATAAACAATTGCATAAGTTCAAGTATTTCAGAGCATGTCAGTTTAAATATAAAGTTGTCACACATTTGTCATTTATTTTTTTCCTTTCTAAACCTCTTTGAGAATGATTTACAAACAGAATATATATATATTTATTTATATACTTTTGAGCGGAAATCTGAAAATTATAAAACAACTTTTAAAGATGAAAAGATGAACTACAAAAATGTTGGGGGAAATTCACCAATTCAGATACATAATCTTAAATAATCTTCAATTTCCTCAACCATTTCAGAAGCACTGTTACCATCATACACTCTGGGTTTCTAAACATACATGAAGTCCCAGAGTCAAAACTCCCTACCAAACTAAAAGCTAAATTCAATAGACCCTTCTCACTATATTTTATAGCTTCAATGTGTTTCAATGAGGAAGAGAGGAAGACAAACACACATGCACACACTCTTAGGCACACACATGTACACACACACACACACACACACACATGCACTCAAAGTCACATGTGCGTGCGTACACACACACACACACACACACACGCTCGCGCGCGCGCGCGCGCACACATGCACACACGCACACAAAGTTTACACGCAAACACACATACAGGCAGCCATAGGTTCACGCATACACAAATATACACATGTATGCAAGCACACGTGCACATACACATGCACGCAAGACACATAGAGCACAGTCAACCAAAACGAAACAAAAAGAACAGATAAGACAGTTCCACTCATGAGAAATGAAACTGGCTTACAAGATATCATGTTCCTTCAGTACTGATCAGCTTCAGAACTGAAGCATTTCAATAGGGACAGTATGCAATTTCCGTTGTAGTATTTTAGCATGATCTGTAGTCATTTAGCATTCATGTTTGGGTAAATATATATTTTTTGCTGTTTACAAACATGGGGCCAAAATCCAGCCTCAGCTTCAATATGTTTCTCTATGGTGTTCCATCTTCAGTGTGCAGTAAAGCAATGACTTCAGTTTGGTAGCAGAGAAATAATATTCCACATTTTTAGCCATGAAACTGTCAAAATATTAACCACTTAAAAAACCTTTTTATTGAAAAATTGTCTTCAGTAAAGATTTCTTGGTGCAGTAAATATTTTATCCAATCATAAATATCACACCTAAGCTCAAAGTTGGCAACATTTAATTTGATTCTGCAACCAGTAATGTTTTCCTAAATATTGTTAAATGTTGGAACCAATTACCAGCTAATTCTAATTGCCTTTCATTACACTGAAGTTTTCCTTACACTCATTTGATGAATTATTTTGAATGAAGAATTTGTGTTTTTGAAAATGATTTTAAAAAAGAAACCGCTGCCACACTGGGCCGGCAAAGATAAATGAACACCCCTAAACACTAGCAAAAAGGGTTGTTAGTCTCAAAGCTTGTGGACTGATACAGTTGTAAACATATTGAGGACATAGACAGACATTAGCTTGGAGTGGAATCTGTTGTGTTGGGTTGTCCTAGAGAGTAGGCCTTCTTTAATTCAGGATGCCACTGTCCAATTGTACTGCTTTGGGTACACTTTAAGAGCTATGGGCTTAGACGTATTCTTTGCTTTCACTTTTTTTTTTAAATGTAGTATTCCAAAAGAGAAAAGAACCAAAAGAAGAAAAAAAAACTAACTACATGGCCTCAGCCCACGCCTCCAGATCTTTCATGTCATCCTCGTCTTCCTCTTCCTTTTTCTTTGCTGGAAAAAAAACACAAAACAAAAACATGAAACAAGAAATGTTATGACAAATGTTTTGCTAAGACGGCTAATGAGATTCTTCATCATAATGCGCTGAGCCGACAGAAAAAAAAATAAACGCGACATCCTGTGCTCCATAGAGATTAAGCAGAGAAAACCCAGACGTTATCTGTCGGGCTGTGGAAATCTCATTACCTGGACAGCTGAACAGTGAAAAACACTGTTCTACCAGATCAGATACGAGTACAACATTAATGATGGCGCCAGAATGGCTACAGGAAAGATAATGTTCAGAGTATGAATTTGATAATACACATAACGTGTTGAATATATTTCACAACGAAAAATCTGGTTTCTGTACATGTAAGGGGAGGGAATAAATTATATTTTTCCCATCAAAGCCCAATTTGGGTACTGATAATGCCCACTGGTAATATCAATAATATTTCATATATATGTACACACACACACACACACACACAAGTGGAATTACAATAAAATATAATACTGTAATTAAATTCTGTAATGTTGAAGTGCTGCTGTATTTTGGTGGGGCAGGACAGCACCCTACATGTAAGAAATGGAGGTCGCAGCCAAGAAAAAGTCCTGCTTGGCGAAGAGTGACTTTCAAGTCCAGCAATTGTCCAGTATTATGACAGTAAATTGTACACAACACTGCCAGTGCTAAACCAAGTGCATCTGAAACTAAACAGCGTGTCATCTGTCTGAAAAAGTGCCACGAAACCACTAGCAGAACTAAAAGTTTCTGAATCTACAGTGAGACAGGGTAAAACACACACCGTTAATGCAACTCAAACTAGCAATGCTAACAGAATTAGCCTTTAAATGACCTTTTAGCCAATGATGATTCAGGATACAGAGCCACATGATTGTGGAGGATGACTGATTTACTCATCCCCTACAGCTATTTAAACCAAGGTACCAAACCTCCTCCTATTTTTTTCTATTACAACAACACCAGACATGTATGACAGTGCAACAGATAACAGAGCTCAGATACAAATCAACAGCATTTGGCCTATATGTGAAATTAATGGACATTTATCTTCTTAAATCATTGCAACCTCATGCTAAACACAGCCGGGGTATATGGAAAATAGCCGAGGTAGTTGCTCGCACAGATAAAGTTTAACAGCTTTTAAGCCATCAACAAATACTGAAAGCCTTATTCTCCAGTACGTACATGGCCATTCTTTGTCATGATAGTGCTGACTGCAGCCAGACTCCAAACTCTAAGCATATCATACCAGAGAAATTATCTATATTTCAGACATCCTACTTTATGCTATCTTACTTTACGTCAAGTTTAGACACAATGTGGTAATACACTAGTTTACTGCATCGTAATCCTTCATTGACTAGGATTGTTACTGATTACCTGTTGCCTTATTTTTAAATGGGTAATTTTATTAGCTCAAAATCTTTATTTAAATTGACCAACAATCAAAGCAGTAGTGGGAAATCCTGTCAACTAACGACAGTGGTCATCCTAAGAACCCATATCTGTAGGTAAAAACCGCAAAAGATAATACTCATCTTATATGTCCCTTTGTTTAATTTTAATAACGTAAATTCGAACGTAAATTGCAGAACTTCAATGCTTCTTCTAGGTTCATACCATACAGTGTAACTGATGTTTGTGGTGTCTGAGGGTATACTATAATAGGTTTTAGATAATGAGCTTACTGAACAGGCTTAATGCCAGTGAAAACAAATTAATGTTTGGTATGCCTTGAAACTGCAGGAGATTTCTACAGCTTACTGTTAAAGAGTCATTGCTAATTTGTTTTCTTTCCAAGTACATAATAATTTAGTACTGATATGTCTTTGGTTTTTCTTACCCTAATAAACAAGATTAATTTCACTCAGGGCCAACTATTTATTGTGCATCTTTCTTACTTGATTACTGATAACATAATGAAAAATATTGGATTTTGATTCAGGTTCTGGATTCAAATCTTTAATGTTGGTTTTCCTTTTCTTTTACCTTCGTTCTGTTGTATCCAACAGGGATAGTATTCATTATTATTTATAAACATGATATGTGAATTGATAGAAAATCACACTGTCGAACAGAACAGAATTTATGTCAGACCAACAGCAAATAAATCTCACACAGGAATTAAAACAAAACAGCACTGTTTGGGAGTTGACGGTCCTGTTGCACATGAAGTGGATAGTAGCGGGTTTTCCCAGAGTATGTCGGTGCAGGTGTGTGTGTGTGTGTGTGTATGTGCTGGGTGTGACCCGTGACCGTTACCTGGTCTGGCGGGTAACGATGAAGAGGGAACATTGGGCAGAGGTACGTTCTCTGTTCCGCCGATTTCCAGCAGGTTTTTGTCTAGCTCCTCCTGCTCCAACTCCTCCAGCTCTGCCATGAGTTCATCCTAGTGGGGACAGACACAACCCAGCGCGCATGCCGCAATCAACGATCAGCATAACCAAGATCGATATACACAATCTAATTCATATAATTAGCATAATTAACAACCAGCTAAGGATGGAAGCAAGGAAACCATTCATTTTCAGACAAAGACAACCTATTGTAACAGCAAAGGCACACTTACACATTACATACTGAATACAAGACATACAGTAAATGCAGTATACAACAGTATATTTCAAATACATTCAGAAGACTGTGACACTATATTTACTGCATATTTCAGTATATTGCATTTCCATTAGGGCGTTTCAGGCAGTGACAGGTTCTGAATAGAATTTGGGCTAAATTCGCATTCCCTGGCACTTGCATTCTTTCCTAAACTGAAACGCCATTGTAAGCAGACAGCCAACGCCGTTCATTTCACATTGCTGGAAGTGAAGTTGTTGGCGGTCAGCTGGATATGAGGAAGTCCGACAGCAATCACAAGCAGCGGCAGAAGAGCTGCCTATTGCCAAATCTTACCCAGTCCCAGGTCGCTCTCGACTCTTACCTCATCGAACTCCTCCCCGAACCCTACGGGTTTGGAAATGGCGTCTGAAATCTCCTGGGCGAGCTCCTGCTGCTCCGTGATGTCCTGCATGAGGTCGTCGACTTTATCGATGTCCCTGCGGCACATGACCGAAAAAAAAAATGAGTCAAGAAAACAGCCCAAATAAAGGGAAGTGCTGCTTGCAAAGCCGTGACCAGTTTTTGTTTTAAACTCAGCACTGCTTTCATATTTGCTTTTCATCAGCCAAAAACATACATGTATTTGTAGATACTGTATGAAAAAGCTACAGATTTAGAAAGGAAACACATCAGCGATAAAGCTCTAACAAAGACACATAGGTGCTCTAACACAGGGTCTCAAACCATGTCTGTTAGGTCTTCCTCAGCCCTCATTGTTGGCCTGCAGTTTTAATATGTCTGCTTCACCAGTTACTCATGTAAGGAGTCAGGGATTCAGATAGCTAACATGAGCTAGTCCTATAGATGTAATCTAGGCACTGTGCAAGACTGTGGCGGCAGAACATGAAAAAGAGCTCAGAGACAGAACCCTGGGCTAACACAGGGGACTAGCAAATTCTAGCAATCTAGTCATTCAGTCAGTGAGTCAGTGAGCGAGAGAGAGAGAGAGAGAGAGAGAGAGAGGCAGCATTTCTTCTTTGTTTTTCAAATGCATACAAATAGGGGTCTGTGTCTATGTAGATTTGTGTGCATTCGTATGTATACTTTTTTAATGTAAATTTTTGTATGTGCAAAAATATGTATTCCATATGTTTATGTATGTTTATGCATTTGTGTTTTCACTTATTGATATCTTTTCGCCTGTGAATGTTTGTATTATGTGAAAAGCACGTCAAGTTGATCTTTGGAAATGATTTGTGATTGAGCTGTGGGCCATCAGTAGAGACAGGTTACTTGATAAAATTTTGCAGACAGTTTTTAGGTTGGTCAGGTCAGCTGAATTGACCCTCATCATAAGTGCTTAATATTTCACTTCAAATTCAATCCATCTGTTTTTATTCTGTCTGTTGCCATTGGCACACTTTGTTCCTTTTCAACAAGCTACCCTTCATAATTCCAAATATTCAATGTCTGCCAACACCCTTACCTGTTCTTTGAGGCCCTCTTGTGGACAAAGTGAAAACTGTCTAATCTTCCAAAAAAGTCCAGCTCTCAAATATGTTGACATGAACAGTTTTTCCTTAGCTCTGAATAACAATGACGAAATGTGATTCATGTGACAGCCCTAAGATTTTACGCTTTCATATAAGGGCAAAGTGACACAGAAGAGCAACAAAAGTTTGGCCTCCTTACATGTTTTCATGGGCGGCCTTCATGGCCTTGGCAGCGAAGCCCATGTTCTTCAGCACTTCGGTGTTGGTGTTAGCATTCTCTAGCGCCTCCCTCTGGAACTCGATGGTGGACAGGGTACCGTCTATCTGAGCCAGCTGCTTTTCATACCGCTTCTTGCGTTTCAAGGCCTGTAGAGCAGCTGTTTACGGAGGAGAGCGTTACAAACAAGCATGGCATGGGATGAGTCCGAAAGGGATCTTACAGAAAAGTGACTAATCCTGTATTGGCTACGACACAGCAGACCCTTTTGACCTAATTAAATCACTCAGGCCTTCTCTCTCTGCATAGCTTCTAATCCAGTTTAAATAATTGGAAGTCTGACTCAATTCCCTTCCCAGGTAATTTCAGTACCCCTTTTTGTTACCACAAAAATTCAGCACTGATGTCTAAACTGTAAGATACAAATTCTGATAATTTAAAATGAAATTAAAACCAATGTTACAAACTCCGCGTGATTGAAGTGGAAAGGTATTTTACCCATTCTGCAGACGAATGAACGTCATACTCCGATACCTCAGGAGAATAATAAACGCTTCCGTGTTGTGGATTGCTGTGATGCATTAAAAGCGGCGCGGCAGAGAGCTGGTCTTTCGTCATTCATCACATGCCATGTTACATTCCAAAAACAAATCAAACATACAAGGAAATATTTCTCTTATCACCTGAGCTTCTTTTAGTACCCAGTATGGATGTCAGCTGCTAATTTCCTTATGTGTTGCACTTTTTGAGTGGCTAACATCCTCAAATTCCATCTCACCCAATGTCCCTCAAATCAGTTTTCAATTGTAAATGACAGCTAAGGTCAGGCCGATAATTTATAAATGATGCTCACTGTAATGATCATTCACGGACAGGAATGAGCAGTGTCATTCGTTTTTTCCAAACCTGTTTAGACTAGCTTAAAAAGAAACTAAACTCATCACTATGTAATCTTGAAACAGACAAATAATCATCAAATACAGTCTTTTATTTGAAAATTACAATAGGAATTCTGTGTGACTAAGCAGTCATTACAGACCTGAAGCTTGTAATATGATCAGTTCAAACCAGTGGCAGCACTCCACTGAATACATATTGTTCACATGAAATAAAATCCGCAGGCCTTTTTCAGAAGGTGTCTAAGGTACACACCCTGTCACACAGGACGAAAAGCACAAAGGCTGACTAAAACAATGACCGGGACTTAATCAAAATTTGCCCTTAACTTTGACTTACAATTGAGTCATGTTATGTGTTATGAACAATGATATGCTTACTCTCCCCAAGAAAAGCCAAAATTAAGGACAACTGTTGATTGAATTCCGGCCAATGACTTATTGATGCTCTCAGCTTTTATCTTACAACCAGCTTGTCAGATAGCCTCTCATACCATAAAAGTGTAGCCAATCTCATTTAGTCCAATAAATGTATCTCACTGTGGAAAGATCCACAAACCACTGCGGGTCCGTTGTACTACGGTAAATGAAGATAATAGCTGGCAACCACAGCAATAAAGGAGACCTGCAAGTTCGGCGATCCCAAGGGACTGTACTTGTTCCACATAAATAACGTTGCTCATTAGTAGGCGCTGAAGAAAAACCCAAACAGTTAAGAGCAACAACAGAATCTACACTGCAGTTATTTAGGCTCTATGCAACAACATCATTTAAATTACATTGAAATATTCTGCATTTTTTTTTATTCCATATAAGATAATTTTTCGTATATTTGCGTTCATCGTGGTAAATGTTCTTCATCAAAACATATATTAACGGAGGAGAAACCAACTGGAGTTGATGGGACTCTATGGAGAACTGAACCGGTCTCAGGGTGGTCGTAAGGGTGGTCCTCATTTATGTGCTAAACAGCTCGCAAGTTAGATAACCATTTCGAACGCAACAGCTTGTACCAGGTTTAGGAACATAGCCAAATTGAAAACTTTTCGATTGCCTTATCTAGTTATCACTGCAAAATCAATCCAACTCTTAAACGAGCTAAAAAAAAAAAAATAGTTTGTCCTAATCAGTGACTGCGATAACGTGGAAGGTTACCGATAACGTTGTTAATTGGCTAACTGCACAGCTAGCGAGCTAACGTTATCTTTAAAGGTTGGGACGGAAAGGAAACTCCACCATATGTTACCAAAACCAAAAAAACCCGTCTGTCGTTCCCACAAAACAATGTATGACCAACTCCAACTCCATTCCGTGAGAGTGACGTTGCTTGCTAGCTAGCTAGCTAGAAAGGTATTTTAGCAAATTCCATTGTGGCACCTCCAACAGTTAGCAAGTGCTAAAGTTACTCGCAGAGGCTAGCGCTATTTAGGTATCACTAGTTATTACAAACTCGCCAGCCTTCGAAAATCGCTGGTTTTTAGGCGGCTAACGCTGACAGCTAATATCGGTATCACTAGCTTGCTGTTTGCTAAATTCCGTATTTTGTGTACTAGCTAGCCATCTAGCTTGTTTGCGCGATACTGTTGCTGGATGCTGGCTATTTCCTTATTCCTGCTTGCAGGTTGAGTAGGCCTCACCTCGTTTATTTTTAGTGCCGTTCTTCTTAGCGGTGAGGAGTTCCTGGTCAATCTTTTTCTCCAAAAATTCCTGTTTCTTCGTCAACATCTCCTCCGTGTCCCGGAGTCGCTGGATCGCCTCTTGAGGGCTGGGCGATTTTCCACCTTTCCCTCCGCCACCAAACAACTTTCCGAACAAAGACATCCTGGGTCTTGGGGATTGAGTAACTAACAGCAGACAATAATTTATGCCTGTGGTTTATTCCTATTAAACTTTAATCTGTAAAGGTTAGCCAGTATTCTGCCACTTCGATGGGCCCTCCGCTGTCACTCGCTCGCCCTGGCGTTGTTGTTATTTCTGCTTCCTCCTGCCCGTCAGGCCCCGTGACGTCATTACGTCACCTGGGCGTGAGTCACGCTATGACGTCCCCAGAATAGCAGAGAACAGCCATGGAATCATGTGACCTGTGGTCTTTAAGCCGGTTTCATTACCCAAAAAGTTTGATTCCTTTTTTTGCCTGACAACTGCAATGCTACACTACATTGAGGACGAATTGGTACAAAATGTATAATTAAAAATTAACAACTGAATGAAATGAAAATGAATAAGATTATTGATTAATAACTTGATAGAGAATAAAATCGATTAGAAGAGAAAATAAAAAAAGTATTAATGTTATTTATTTGATCATCAGGTACTCCATATATGAATTATTTGGTTATTTGTAAAATTACCTTCTTTTATGTAAACCCATATTGGGCATCAGGGTGTCTCCGGTGCCTGTTTTGATCAAGATTTGACTCGTGTTACAGGGGGGTCAAGTTCCAGCCTTGCATTTTCTGGCTACAGTCAGAAATCTGTATTGGCAAGGCACCAATTGGCTCAGGATCACTGAGGAACAATAGTGGTGTGGAAACCCAGATTTCCGTTTAATATGTCTCGTGATTTTTGTGCCTCAGGATGTTTCGATTTCCAGTGTGGACTGAGGCCTTCCGAGGTCGTGGACCAGGCCCAAAGTGATAGCAATATGCACGATCGATCAATTGTGTGTTATGTCTCGATGTCAGGCCTGTTCACCTCAGCTCCCCTCATCATCTGTACATGCATATTCAATAAACGCCCAATTATGTAGATGAATTTGTGTAACCGTAAACTCCCCATATCTCTCCAAGTACAAATTTCTCGTGTTCAACTTTGTGTGCTGTAGCTCTTCATGCTGCATTATCGTTAAACAGCCTTGCAGCCCTAAACAGAGTGTGGACTTATATTTGCAAGGACAGTGGGTAAACCAGTTAAAGCTATACTGTGCAACATGTTTACCCCTTTGCCTACAAGGGAAATTTAAGTCACCGTCAGGAAAAAAAGTAGGTACCTCCCTTCCCTTGTAAATGTTTTCAGCCAAGCACAGTGGCCTTTTTACCTGGGAGATGGGGTTTGCAATGACTACCGCCCATCCACAGCTGGTAGTTTAACATTCTAGGTGAACGTTCCAATACTTTTTCTCGTCTCCTGTACTCGTCTCCTCCTCTTGTCTCCTACCCTAGAAGTATATGGAGATATACTTGGTATATTGGAGAAGAGGAGGAGGCAAGTGGGGGAAACAAAATCTCGTCTCCTACCTTTTTGGAACAGTGGATAGAGGGAGGACACATAGATCCGTTCCCGGGGCTTGGAGGAGACGAGGTGATAGTGGAGGAGTATTGGAACGCACCCTAGGACGGCTATTGGGAAGTCTCTAATAAAGGGCTGTGTGTGTCCAATGTTTGGTGACCTCTGCTGGACATCAGCGTTCATTTCAAGCTCTTGCAGCCTGGGAAGACCCTACACACCCAAAAGCATTTGGGACACAACACAGGAGGAGAGCTTTTAAGAGAAAGTGGGTGTTGTAGTGCCATAAATGAGGACACATTACAAAGCTTGAGAAGGCATGCTGTTAATCTGCACATGCTAATGCCATTTAGCTCTAATGTGGTGGGGCTAGCTGGAAGAGGAGCTGCTTTATCAGTAATAATAAGTATAATCAGATACGGTTACTTGTTTTAAAATCATTTTATGCATAGTTTCGTGAAGTATAGTAATTGCCTTAATTGTTTTTTGCATTCCCTGAATAATACTTTTAAATATTGAGATTTCCTGCAGTAGTCATCTGCCCTCAGAGAACTTTTGCTTGCTCTATCTCATCACATCATTGTAGCATTTTTGACACTACATGAAGTTCTGGAGACACCAGAGAATGGGGAAAGAACTCACAGGAAATGCTTGCCTCCTCCCTCGCCTACTTCACTTCCTCAATTTTGTGAAGCACTTTAATTATCTCCTATATATTTCACTCTCATACTTTGACCTACTTTATGAGCTGGTAATTTTCTTTTGAGAAGCGTCTCTCTTTATGGTGACACACAGCCATTTCAGAAAAGCATACAATTAAAAATCCACCCTGGCGGAAACGCAGGTGGCTTTTAAAGGAAACTGGATGTGCTTTTGTATTTACTTCCATGAAACACCTACTTAATAAAGTTATGAGCTTGTAAGATTTGTAGTTCCTCAGATCAAAATTTAGACTGTGGTTAAGGGTATATTAACTAGTAGTGATTAATTATGGTATTAAAACTAATTTGTGATAAAGCAGTATTGTGTTTGGTCAGCTGTAACCCAAATGAACAAATATGGCAGGCTACAGTCTGCCGTTAGACACCGTGTGATTTAATAGACAAGTGAACTTTCAAGCAACGTATATGTAACTTTATTATTGTTATGAGTCTGCATGTGAAACATGGCAAGACAGTTATGAATATTCTTATTTGGGCTGTGGAACTATATTTAGCTCAGGTCATATTGCATGTAGTACTGCAACAACATAATGCCATTTGGGTTTGGGGTTATCACATTAAAAACCTTGATGGTCAGGAGATGGGAGTACGATATAAACAATTACAGATGCTTCAGTCCTGTTGTTAGCAGGCATGTCATACCACTTTGTGGAGCATCTTTTTTTCCTTTTGTTTGGTCAGAAAATGTAATTCCGCTTTGTACGTGACTGAATCATGTTACACACAATGTGGCGATGTCTTGCAAACTGAATAATAAATGAAATGTGAATTCATTACTGATTAATTGTTTGATTGATGAAACGCTAGTGCTTTGTGTTTATTTGAATGCCATTACGTGAAAACCCATATATGTAGAGAATGGAGGCATTGATATGAACCTGGTGCGTGTCTATCAGTTCCAGTCAAATGCCTTCGTCACACTGAGCCTAATACAACAGTACAGCTGCAGTGACATTTGCAAAGCTCCGCGGTTTGCTAATTCTTCTCGGGGGGAAATCGCAAAACACACATTTCAGATTATTATGGAATCTGCTTTTTTTAGCGATGGCAAGAGGAACGGCTGGTGTCTATGAATATAAAATGAACAGGACATCGTTATTATGATAAAACTAGATTTTTTATCATAATGTATCAATGTATTTTGTGTCAATGGCATGGAAATATTCTTTAGGGAAACTCAGAGAGTTGGATCCGTAAAGCTTCTCTGTGGTACTTGAGTAAAGTCACTTTGGTTTGACATGGGTGTGTGTTTTTGGGAAAGAGTGTAAAAGTGTGTGCTGGGTGGTGGGTGGTGGTGTAAGATGAGAGCCCTGGCGGAGAGTCGGTCTCGCCCTGACCGCTCGATGACTCCTCACGCGTTTGCTTCGTACGCATTGCTGAGGTGCCAGACACTGCCTCAGCTACCCCTCTGCTGACCTGCTATTACCATTACAGCATTTCTCACATTCTACACACACTCACACACACACACACCCTGCCATGCACATACACTCAGGCATACACAACCTGGCATACACGCATGCTCACACACAGACATACACAGCCCTCCATACACACCACTGCACACACAACCAGACATACACACATGCAGACATATGCACACACACACCGAAACATACGCACCCACATACACACAAACACAGACACCCAGGCATACACTCACACACATACACAGACACACTATACACACATTATACAAAGCACCTCATAATTTACACATAACCAATCTGTCATAAAGCTCAAGTATAGACAAACATAGACTGTCACGCCAATGTGTCAATGTGAGCTCTAAGGCAGAAAGAAGGCACCTATAATTAGAATGTAAGTTGTGACTAAGTTTAAAATGCCTTATGTGGTCTGACCTGCTCCCTCTTTCTGCCACTTTGAGTGCTGTGCTATGTACTTACTGAGGAGAGGAGATGAACCTGCAAGGTTTGTACTCTGAATAACCTTCCATTAATAGGGAGTTAACAGACAGCATGAGAGCCCTCTACCCTGAGGACCACACATGTCTACCATTTGCGTGGCCTTTGTGTGATACCCCCTTGAGGTGTGAACATGGTAACTTGGTCTGGGGGGGGTGTAGCTGCCTGTGTCTCCTTTTGCAATCTGCAACTGTACCAGGTACAGAGGGTTATAAAACTTCCTCCATAATTGAGGGCAGCTTATCGCCCAGTGCCCAGGGTGCTTCAGGCTGAGGTTACGGCTTAAGCCCCATTCTATTCACAATAAGGTCAGTGCAGCTGTTGGGCCCTTGAGCAAGGCCCTTAACCCCACAATGCTCCTTGCAGGGATTGGCCCCTGGTTAGTCTAATCAACTGTAATTGGCTTTCGATTAAATAAGCTAACTAAGCTAAATAAGATAAAATCAGCTAAACTCCAACCATTCAGTTAATTAGTGACTAAAACAACAATAATAATAGTTGATAACATTTATAGTGCTTTATGTTGAGGGCTTTACAGCGACAGGGGGTGGGGGGGAGGAACTCACCTAAACCACCAGCAATATGTAGCATCCACCTGATATACGGCAGCCATTTTGTGAAGGAGCACTCAACACTTATCACATGTGCTGTACACAGCTCCCACACATAAACTGTCACAGATCTGTGATCAGTAAACGTGAAACATGAAATTCCTGGGTGTACCTGAGTGACTGTACTGTGTGTGTATATGTGTGTGCGTGTGTGTATGTGTGTGAGAGAGTGATTATGTGTGTGTGATATGTGAAAGAGGAGTGATGATTTTGGTCAATTCTGACGACTGCAGAACGACGGGTTGCCCAATTATGCCCCTTATAAAAGACCAGGGACCAGCATTTCACAATATGAGTGTAACCTCAATATAGCCATTAAATATTAGTTTCAGCGTTAGACTATATTCTAGACTACGTATTTTTAATAAATCAATACCTTTAAAGACTTTGGGTCGTACAGTATTTTCATTGTATGTTGTACTTGAGAAATACTGCAAAGGCACATTTCTGTTGTACCTCTCTACTGAGGCAATATTTCGTTGCTTTGGCTCTACCACCTGGTTAACTACGCACACTGCATGCAAGCCAGCCAGCCAGTGCAAACATACCAGCATTATGGCAGCTTTTCATCCAGTACTAGAAGTTTTCTTTATTAAAAGAACCTTTTCATCAAAATTAGCAGCACTGCTGTCAGCTCTGAGTTGTTTTATTTTAGTTATTCAAATTGGGCGAACCGTTGCTAATTTTGCACTACGATATTGAACTTGGTGAATGTAAACTGTTGTCTAAACTTGCATTTTGGCTCTACTCAGTCATACCAGCTGATGAAAACAGCAAAATGGCCTTTAATAACTGAAACCTTAGTGATTATTTTGTTTAAAGAATCCAACTGGAAATGCTGGCTGGGACCCATTTAACGAATTTAGCCTTTTAAGGGAATATACTATTCTAATTTAGAGTAAAAAAAAATCACATTCCAAAGGACATGCTTGTCTCCAACCACATAAATATTCCCAAAAATGATGTTGCTCTGTAAAGCCAGTTTTGACTGACCTGCATTTGCCCTTTGGGAGAATAGGAGTATTTGGTAGGGTTCCAACAATTGTCTTTATTGTTGCTTTTTATGGAGAAAAATGGTGGGTATTGGTTTCAGCGTTTGTTTTGTAACATTGTGGTTTTGGCTCCTTTGGCAAACAGATTAGGTCACTTTGTGATTTTGAAACAATCCTGGCAGCCCCCCTGAGTTCCAGTATGAGACCGTGGAGGGGAAGTTTAGGAGCACTGAGAAAAATGAAACTGTTTGGTGACAATGCCTGCCTTGGGTTTTTCCGAATTTTTTGTGAATTAGCAAACACATACAGCATTTTTCTGTCCTTATGTTCAATTTATTATTTTAAATTACAATATTTTTAGTTAAAATATGAGGGTGAACTCCCTCCAATCCAGAAATGGTCATATTCATATTTCCTGAGTGGGTGGAGTATTGTAAGAATTGAACAGCTATATAACAGCAGGACAAATTACATTATGTTAATTTGGGATTGGGATTTTGAAATCATTCTGGTGACAGTTTGCTTTGTGACTTCAGAGTACATTCTTGGCAACAGTTTCTTTTGGAGACCAACCTGTCTTCCCAATACCCCATGTGAGCAGTAGACTTAAATGATTAAGCATTTTAATTGGACTGCTGTTGGTAATGACCACCTTTAGTTGGTCACATAGAAAGGTGTCGAAAGTATTAAATCCTTTATTGAAATTTACGGGCCCACTTTCCATACAGTTCCTGAGAAGTAGTCACAAAGGTGGAGTAGTCTCACCCACATTCTCCTGGCACAAAAATGTAGGCCTGCGCACAATGCTTACAACGTCTCCTCTAAACAAATGAAACCTGTGTTTTCAACAAAAGCCGCTGAACTATCTCAATGTAGATAAGAAAAATGCTCGTCGTGGGCATTGCATTATATTTCACATTTCTGACTTCTCTACCGACTGGTATTCACCATGAAGACAACAATTTGGCGAAGCGGTCTTGCTGCCGTGCATTCATCAGTTATGACAGACGCTACAGTTGTCCTCAGTCTGACTTCACAATGGGCTGACTACAGTCCAATAAATACCTGGCATGTCAGAATATGACTGCCCCAGACGATACAACTGACTGCGCGGAATGAACAAGGTCGTCCTTCATGCGCTCCCTCTCGTTCATGTGAATGGCCTGCTCTGTAGGCCCAAGGACCTGATTTCTCAAGTGCTTATATTACCTATGAGTTAGCACGTCCATTGAAATCTGAGTATCCAAACACATTGTTGGATTTCACCATCAAAATTCTATTTCCTGTCAAACGTATCTCACTGAATGAGAAGCAACATTCGTTGTTAAAATTGCTCTCAAGAATACATTGTAGGCCTTGGCTGCATGTTAAAATGTGTATCCTTGTAATTAGCATAATTGTTTCAGCCTGATTCTTATTAACTACTGGTTGTTCCTCTTCTGATATGCATGTGTAATTAGCTAAATTAGTTTCACTGATTGTTTTATGAATCCAAATCGTTTAGTAATATTTCTATTTAGCTGTCGTCCATTTTCATTATTCAGTTCTAAAATTTATTAGGTATCTGAGGCTGTGTTACCTCATGAATGATAATGTGCATATATTTGTCAACTTTAAATGTTACAAATGTTATACATTTTATTTATACAGGTACTCAGGTCTGTTTATTATGCTAAACTTTAATTCCTTGTATATTTTCATTTACATATTCAAAAGCTAATGACAGTTTTATACCCTTGTGGTGTTGTTACTTATTCTTAATAGAATATGTTACACATATTTGTGTTTTGTATTTAAAAGCCACATGCTGTAATGTGTTGTAATAGGATGTTGGGAAGCTGTAAATATTCAACTGTTTTTAACTGTCAATAGTTTCTTTAATTGAAACATAAATGTAGGACAAACGAGCGGAAGTAATGGGAAAAACATGCAGTAAGATACATTCAATCACACTTAGCCTTTTAATGGCTTTTAATTAATCAAAACAGACTGTTAACTGTCATGCCTGCTAACACATGGTTACAAAGGACATGTTTGCTTGTATCTGAAAACATAGAACATACATTAAGAAACCTGTTGTAATGTAAAGTCTGTTTACATTGAACTGCGTATGCTTATATAGAGAGTTCCTTCAATTGGGTATTGGCCTTAGTAAAGTAATATACATTCCAGCATCTATTAGGAATATATTACAAATTATTCATAGTGCAATTTGATAGGAAATATGAGAAACTTGATTCTTACACCTTACACTGCACACATAGTGTTACATGTGTAATAGAGTAGTTATGGACATCTGAGGGTTAACAAGACCTTCAAGTGAAAGTCGTCATGGAAATACAAATGGGTTTAATGGCATTGTCATCTAGAAACAACATGTCAGGTTCCATTTCAGTTGTCCTAACTTTGGCACGATGTTGAAAGCAGAGTGTAGTACCTTGGGTAATTGCTGCCATGTTTACTCTAAAACACACACACACACACACACAGACAACACACATGCATAAACACACACACACACCCACACACACAGACAACACATATGCATAAATACACAAACACACACACACATAAACACACAAGCACATAAACACACACACACTTATATGTGTTGCAGAATCACTTACAAGTGAAAAACCTAGAGGAAATTTGACTGAAGAGGACAAACAATGTGTCTAAACTCTTTTCTCACAACCTACTTAAGGGTTACGCTCTGTTAAATATAATACTTTCATGTGAGAAGCATATTAATAATTTTAGAAATGTATATTGGAGGCAGAATGGGTTAGGGTGTGTTTCAGGTTACACCAGTGAAGACTAACAAGAAATGATCCAAGAATGTTGGATTTCAGGTAGATGTGCGTTCGGTTGAAATATCATGTCATGCGTACATCGCCTGAACAGTCGCTGGAAAGAATTTATTGGCCCCAAAAAAGTTAATGCACAGTCACAGAAAAGTGTTCTTCATCTTTCTTGCTGACAACAATTCAGATTGCTGTCATTTATGTGTGAGAAAAACATCAAAGAGGACAACATTTTCAGAATTTAAGAGGAAACATCAAAGGGGATGTTTAGAATTTAAGCATTGACTGCCATAAGCACAAATGATTTAAATCCTTTTTAATGTGGAATAATAAACTAAATAAACATTCTCAGAACATTCTTGCAATGTTCTTTGTGATATGAAAACATTGTATGGAATTCAGGAAACTGGATGAATGAATTTACATGCTGGAACATACTCTTACTGACCCAGAATACTCTTGGAATTTTCTCAGATGTACTGAGTTGCATGATTGGTTGTACTGTATTATATGTAGCTGTATTGTCTTGCTTGAGTTGTGTTGTGTTTAGTAGTGCTTTGTGTAGCCGTATTTAGCTGGGTTGTCTAAAGTTAGCGGAGTAGTGTTATGTTTAGCTAGGTTGAGTGGTGTTACCTTGTTAAGTTCAGCTGTGTTGTGTGTGATGTTAGCGGTGCTGTGTTATGCGGTGTTTAGCCGTGTTGCGTGATATTAGCTGTGTTGCGTTATGTTATTTGGTGTTTAGCGGAGATGTTTTGCATGTGATACCACTGTGGTGAGAACGCTAGTCTTGCTGGGGGAGGTAGCTGGGATGCATGGAACCGTTGCCCTGAGGAGACATCCGTGGGGCCTTCAGCAGCAGGCGTCCAGAGCCCAGCCCAGCTCCTTCAGAAAGCTCTTCTTCCCGCACCTCACCCGCCCATATCGCTCCAGCTGCAGCTCCGGCACCGCCGACCGCCAGCCAATGAAAGCCTGCGTCGTCTGAGGAACCGGGGGAGACGGCCTCACCTGGATCAGATGGTCACTGTTAATGATGGGGTACAGCTATGTACTACCAGAACAATATACTCTGAGGAGATGAAGATGAAAAAAATCTAATTGTAAGAAAAAACGGTCTTTTTGTAACTGATTAAAAAAAGCATTAATTTAATTTATTTACGTGACACATTTGTAACAACTGTAATTACGTCTAATTAAATGCATTATCAATTTAGGCTCGCAATTAATGTATGAATCATGTAATTAAAGAAAGTTTAAAAAGGCATCTACATATTTTATTTGTCATTACTGCTGTTTTATATATAGGATGTATCTATGCAGCTCAAAGAATAGAGTAGTTTCTCAAGAATAGTTCCTTTATCTGTTGTTTTATGTGCATTTAATATGGCATTTCAGTCTGTAATCATGTGCAAAACACGTTTCTCATTTAGTTTATCATTTAATTCTATTAAGTCTTTAGTCTAATTACTTATCATTTGTTTTTTCCAGCAATGTACACCAGGTGCTCATTAAAATATGCTGTATTATCATGGCTAAGTAAACAAAATTCAAACCTACATTTTAATCATACATTTTTATTAGACATAAAATGTTATATCCTTAGAAAAATTCATTCTTTTATTACAAGTTATTTTACTGTATTTAGCCCAGGAGTTATCATGATATCAGTGGACATAAGTGTTTTTTTCATTATGTTATTGAACTGAACATATGTACCAAATGGTTTACCATCCCATAGCCATGTTTGTGTTTGACAGTGAGGTTTGATCTTTAAGGTAGAAGGAGGAAGTACATCTGAATCTTTCTTGGATTTCTGGGACTTTTGGGGGAAATTTACTGCACTGCACACAAAAATGTCCCTCCTGCCTGAGTGAGAAAAATTAAATGGAGGTAGTTTAATAGGAAACTAGTCTGGAGTCCTGTACAAACTAATCCAAATCAACAGTTGAATTTGAGGCTCGGAAGGCTGCAGTGTGTAAATATACAGAAAACTACATCTACGGTAGCTGCAAAGGAACATTTGGCCAAACTTGTTCACTACTTCTGAGCAGAACTGCCCTTGGAGTATGTTCACTGTCACTAGGCAGCTCTGAACTGACTTTCACAAACAAACTCACATAGATTAATTTTCATTTCTTAAGAAAATATGCTTTTCAGCCAGCTACCATAAACAGTTTCAAGTAGTTCAGTTACACAACACACTGCACTGGTGTGCCCATTGTTGACTAGTTCCAGAGTACCATTGCACTGGTGTCTTTGATATAATCTTAACATCTATAACTGATGTCATAGGCAATTCTGTAATTGGTGTTAACAACATTTCCTCACTTTCTAAAAATCCAATTAATAATGAACTAAAACCAAACAAAGGCAACTAATTCAAAGCCTGAACAAAACAGTGCAGTTATGATATTCATTGGAAAAGTAACAGACACCGCGATGGGGGAAAAATAATTTATCTGCCAAGAGGAATATTTAATTTCAGCTGTTCAGATAAGCGTAGTCCCAGAAGACCAGCATTGCTGTTGTAGAACTTATCATGTGGCATAGTATGACTCATAATACAAGAAGATTAATTTGACTAATATAACAGATTATGGCAAAATTAACAAGTGATAAACACTGCTTATGAGCTTGCTAAGCACCTACCACAAAAAAGTATCGATCTCCTAACAGAACCCACAGAACCGCCACGCAAAGAACACTGCATTTGTACTACTCAATATCCCATATCCATCCTCAGTACTTTCAGCTATCTGACGGTCTGCCCACCATTGCTAGCAAGGTACCCCAGACAGCTTGTTGTCCTCTAGTTCCACCCAACTCCCCCTTTGCTTTATCAACGGCCATACTTGTCATTCTACTCAATTTGTCTGCAGAAGAAGCAACGGGTCTGCTGGTTTGTGTTGTAGCCCATGATATTGCTATGAAAGTGGTCTGAGATCTGCATTTGAAAGATGTGCAGCCAGCATGACTACACCTCTCTTGGAATGTTACCCCAAGAATGACCCCAACATTATTGTCCTTTTCAAGTGCTGTTTCTGCTCTGGATGGCTAATTTTAGAAGTCCCGTAGCAAGGAATAATGGCAATGTACCAGCACTTCTCTCAGATGAGCTAATTCACCGATCCCTCCCAACTGAACACAGCAGTTGCTGATATTTTTAATGCTGAAAATGTTACATACTGCAGCTTTAAAACATTCGGTCGACTTTTTTCTTCAACCAAGGCTTTCAAAATAAATGATGAGCACCACCTTTCCCAGAAGAAGTTAAATTACATGACGGAGGAAAGATCACCTCTATGTATTTCTCAGGTGGGGTGGGAGGGCGTGTCTTCAAATGTTGGGGGAGATCTAGTTCCACCATTTTATCTTTCATCTTGCTGCTCTCCTGCTTTTCCTGAGAGAGGTGGGAACAGGTCAGTAGTTGAAACACACTTCCAGACCAGTGGGGTTGTTAGTAACTGTCATTTGTCCAGAAAACATGTGGAAATATTTGTCTATGTTTTGCATGCATTTTTATTGGTTTTTCTCTGTAATGGGTGTGATGGCAGAAGAGGTGGAGGGAGGGGCAAGCTCCTCTGCTCCTCCCCCTTTAACTGCTGTCACTTCCTGGTCCCTCGTTCAGCCTGGTGAGACTGCAGGAGCTTGAACAGCAGTTGCCTCAGTAACAGGCAGGCTCACCTGAGGATGATTGCTAATCAAAGGTGCTAGCACTTGCCTTCAATTATGCCACTTATTTAAACACTGCCTTGAATGCTAAAGGGGTTTGGTTGTGTTTTTTGTTCTGATGGCTGTACTGTTTTTGAGTTAACCCTGTACTGTTTTGTAGTTTCTGTGAATAAAAGGCCATTGGGCCATTTTTTGTTTAAACTTTTGTCAGCCTTTCCTTTCACTAGCCACCCGGCTCAGTGGCCACACCTGCCGCTGCGCCACATTGGTTCCAAGAGAAGACGCTAAGATAGGCAGGTAGCTATTTGTCATATTCTCACCTCATTGTAAGACTCTTTCAGAAAGCCCCATTTTTGCGGCCAGGTTTTGGCAGATTCCCGTTCCACATTCACATGAACTTTCCTGAGGACAAAAAAGTATTGAAATATTAATATGGAAATCAGACTTCTCCATTTAAAATATGTTTCACACAGGAGACTTTCCCTACACAGGCAGCGTGTGAATATTTTTGTTTCTGTGGAGTGCTCACACTGTCTGAGTTTCACACTGATGAATAGTGACTCTGCATCTTCTACATGGCACATCAAATTTTCCATTTTGTCGACACTTACTGTAGTTAGCATAGCCTAGCTAGTTTTCCGTTTTACCTCTCAGTTTGCTAACTAGCTTGACCGGCTGAACTGTCAAGGTTTTCATCCTCTTCATTTTCCTTTTGCCTTTTCTTTAAGGAACGTGTCTGAAATGTAAGACTTGTCCCGTCTTTGCAGACGTGTTTTGAATTCCTCTGGCCACCGTTCTCTGTGTTTGGTTTGCTCAGGTCTTGAACGCACACAAGTCTCTCCCTTTCTTTCACCCTTTATCTCTCTGCAGAGCACACCTTCACCAGCACCGCTGAGATGAGTCGCTTGGTACAGGAGGTGATGGGTACACCTGTGGTCTGTGGTCACATGGGGACTGGGGTTGCCATAGGGATTTCCAACATAGTTGACTCGGCCTGGCAGAGCTTCTGAGCTGGTCGTTTAAGAGAACATCTGTGCGCTCAGCACTATGGCACTGTTGCAGCTGCCCTACACCTGGCTCAGGGCTTAATCCTAATGTATCTGCCGCGTTCTCCGCTGTGGGTCTCTTCAGGCAGATGGTGTTTTGCCATTCCCAGTGAGCGCTTCCTGTTGGGCACAGTTGGCAGGCCTGATGGTGTTGGGGTTCCCTTTCTCGTGTTACGTTGAGGTTTCGAAAAAGAATGTCATAGAACCTTGGTTCACTGAAGAAGGAACTGAGATATACTGTAATTATGGGATACCCGTGGCACCCAGTGACAAGCCTGAAGGCTCCAGTTACCTCCAGTTACCGGTAATCTCCAAGAAGGAGATCATGAAAAAGAGAGTGGGGTTTTCTTTTTTCCATTGGATTGATGCTCTATTCATTCATCATGTCGGCCATCTTGAATGTGCCTGCTTTGTCAGTCCATAGGCCTTCATGTGTTACATCTCAAAACTGTGACACTCTCAGAAATAACAACTGCAATTACGTTTCTGCATAACCGTTGTTGTTTGGCAAATATCCCATTATTTCGCTTGTATTTGATAATATATTAATATTGTTGTGGAATAACCACAGCAATTAGATGAAGAAGATGATAACTATGACCAAGAAGAGAGCCAATATATTTAGGCTGATTGTTCAAAAGTTTCCGAGTGCCAAGTGAACTTAAATTTCCTAAATAAAACATGAAAATAATTAATTTTACACTCAGTGTAAAGACTTATAAAAAAGAAGACTTTACCAGATTTGATCCTGGTCCACAAAGTTGCAGGGCTGGCTGGGTGATTTGGAGGTAGGCATCTCTCCCTCTCTCTCTCTCTCTTTCTTCTCTCTCTCTTCTCACCTGGCAGATATGTTTGTCACCGCCATAGCAACAGAGCACTGTAACAAGATCCCTTTGTTACAGTGTCCTAGGAAACATAGTAAGGTTTACCTTTACCTTTTTTTTGCAAACAAAGGCAGTCTGCTGACTTTTTGATTGAAGTCAGTTTATACTATTTGTTTAATTTTGACATTTACCCCAGCTTTTCATTTTGTTTGCTTTACTTTTTATATTTTGGTATATTTTTGAAGGTTAGTTAGTATTGACATTATCTAAAACATCTTACTACCCAGCCAAGACTGTTTTGAAGAACCAAAGAATTGAAGTGAAGAGCCAAAGAATGCTAACCTCAAAAATGCTAATGACATTAAGTTGTGCAGTGTAAAAACATGCAAACACAGTTTTCCACCAGTAACATTACATACACTCAGGGGCGTAGCAACAAGAGGGAAAAGGGTACAAAGTATAAAGGTCCCAAGCGTATGAAAGGGCCCAAGAAAATCTGGGAATTTATTTTATAAAGAGTGGAGGGGCCTTCATAGCCTGCCTGTGTACAGGGCCCAGAATTTCTAGCTATGCCCCTGCATTCACTACAGGTGGATAAATGGTGAACATACAGTTTGACACAAGGTCAACAATAGCATACAAACCCATTCAAGTGATGACTTATTTGAGTACTCTTCACCTGAAAATTTTGTTTGTATTTAGGGATTCTTGCTTAACAACAATTGTCGGCCAGTTGTAGCTAATTGGTCAAAGTTACTTGATGACATGTTTCCCATATTGACTGTCAAGCCGCTGTTTAAAAAGACAGGTCCATTAATGTAGCTTGTGCTCATTCTCAGGACTTTGAGGACACTAACTGTTGGAAAAGCTTTTCTGGAGACTATCCACGCACAAATTACAGACTCACATAGTTATTTCTAGGGGGAAAAATGCTGACAAAGTGCTCATTTCACGGAAACCTTTGTCATCTGTGCTAATACTGTAAGCAGTTTGAGAAATAATAATAACAGCATGTGTTTGTTGGTTTAATTGACAGTGAACTTGAACTTTCAAATACATAGCGCAGAGCTGAGTCAGTTCTCCTAACCGTAGAAAATGAAGCAGATTTGGAAGTGAGTTTTCACTTATTAAATTATGGTTTCTGACATCTTCCTGATATAATGCCACAGATTCTTGATAAAGTTGAGCTCGGGACCTTGGGGTGACTGAAGGACATCAACTTTTTTCTGAGCCACTCAAACATAATTTTGGATTGATTTATACTTGAAAGGTGAATGAAAGTCTCACATGCGTCAAGTCTTGTGAGATCGTTTCCAAAGCCACACAGGACATAGGTATTTTTTCATCATGCTTTATTCATCCGGCTATAAAACCATACCTACGGTCACTATGAACAAGAAACATTAAAGACTGAGAAATTAATAGGAGTAGAAAGAAAATCGGATTGGGTGCGGTGATGACATATTCAACAGGGGTATGTGTCTCAGTCTGTTAAACTGGTGCTGAAATTTGCCTTTAAGGTGAACAGTGAAACAAAGAACTAGATCAAAATTCAAAGAACATGATCGAGGATATATCGTTCTTTGAATTTTGATCTAGTTCTTTGTTTCACTGTCCACCTCAAAGGTGAATTTCAAGGATATATATATATATATATATATATATATATATATATATATATATATAGCCTTGAATGGCACCGTCAACGTCCTAGCCTCATGTAAAAAGAATATGTGGCAGAATTTGAAAGCTGCAGGTCATAGTGATGTCCAAGATACTCTATAGATAGAGAAATCTAGCCTTGAAAAAAGATAAATCTAGACCAATCAGTTCATATTGATGGTAGCAATCTACACAAAATAATATAATATGAAATTGCATGGAATACTGGCCCCATACAATTTCATATAATATTGTCTGTGTGACATCACACAAAATAATATAATATGAAATTGTCTGAATGTTAATGCATATCTAAGTTTTTTATTTTTCATTAAATGAATATCCACTGAATGCCATTTTGTACGTCCATATTTAACAGATAGAAAAATATGTCAGTGTATCATTTGTAAGCTCAAACATTATAGCAAAATATACTGAGGCCAACTGTTAAATGTGTCATTTATAAATTTAGCATACCCCTTTTTTCCGAAGATTTGGGATTTCCCATTTGGGCGAACAAAAACGCATGGACCCTGCCCAAATACTCTGAAATACATGATGTGAACTTCTGTTACACCCCGAAGGTTACAAGTTGGTCTTACACAGATATGAGCTCCACATGTTCAGAACTGCAGAGGAAGACTAGAGACAGCCAACATTTACACATCGCGGTATGCTCAAGCATCTCTGTTTCTCTTACTGAAGTCATTGAAGTGATGTAGCACAGGAAAGCAGCAAACCCAATGGAGAAGTTCCATCTTACAGCCTGAAGACTCTTACACAGTCTTTGTGTCCGTGCCGATCCTCAACCTTGCCAGACATCACTGGAGCGTTTAACATACGACAACAAGCCCCATAAATACAAATATGTACCTTTGAATTGGGAATAAAAATGTTATTTTTACAGTGCCTATAATACCTACGCATTAAGCTGAAGCAGTGCCGATTGACGCTGTGAAATATACTTGTTGTCATATTATTTTAAAATGTCCATATATCTACAGTATACACAATTTTTTAGATTTGTGTATGTACACCGAAGTGTCTTGAGACATTATCTCTTCCCTTGTTATCCCACCAGTTATTTCACAAAAACATTGGCAGTTGTAGCAACTGTGCCATTTCGGATTTAAACCATAATTATGGCCCATTTTACAAGTAATGTACTCCACCATTTTTGCTGGAGATGCTTTTTTATGTGTGACAAACTGATTGGTAGGATTGTAAGTGAACACAGTTATTTTAGTCATTATTTATTCAATATTTTAAGTACATATACTTACATAACAAGAAAACAAGTTCTTACAAACCCTGGACATGGTAATCAGCTAATTTTCAATTGACAGTTAATTGCATGAATTAACTGAAGATTTCGTACTCTATATATGTTTTAATAAGATCTACTTATGAATGGCAATATAATAAAACAGCAGTCTTATGGTCTAAGTCTGCAAAGTCTTATGGTGTGGAATTGGATTAAAATATATGATGAGAGGGTAGTTTTTGTAAAACAGTATTTTAAAAGGGAAAATATAAATAGAGACAGAGGTCTAAAAAGCAGTTTTAAGTGCCGACTGTGAATGGGCTAAGTGCTTGAATATGCTGGTAGCTTGACATAGAACAAATTATTCAATAATACCTTTGAAAGAGCTTTTATGCAATGACCATTCATCCAAGGTCCAAAGTCCAAACATCAACCTGTGGTTACCATGGCGCACAAAAACAACTGGGCCGGCCCAGCTCAGGCTAAGCTCCTATGCCAACTTTTCCACAACGTACATGCACTGGCGTCATTTACAAAGACTCATTTACTTGAATCATTTACTGCTTTCTTACCTTCCCTTCTAATTCCATCAAAGACTATGGTTTCCCAGGCTCCGTAAACTGCAGTGTGTTCCTCCATAAGCTGCAATGCATCATGGGGCCAACAGGGGTTGCTTGTGTTCCTAAATTATGATGGCTGTGTGCTTTAGAATACATATTTTTCCTTGGCTGTCTTTGCACTAATTATGTTTCCTATGGCTCTTGTGCAGGATATATTTTGGAGAATTAATCTGTTAGAGCCAAACAAAAGTGAATACTTTAAATTGTATTTGTTTACTATTATGTGTCTGATATCTTAATGCTTTCTCTGTAGGAGGATGTAGCTTTTTTTTTGTATTTTTTGCACAAAGTTTCTGTTTGTCATGAAACTTCCTTTCTCAAGCATGGTTTAAAATAATCCCAAAGTAATCTGGATATAAAAACTTCTTTCCATTAAGCAAGTTAGGGGTATAATTGAATTAGGTATGGTTATAAATTAAACCTGGCAATATATTTAAGTTTGAATTAAGGTCAAATTCACTTGAGGACAATTGATTATCTATCTGTGTCAATAATAGCTGATGATCAAAACACGTGTTGAACTCTGTTGTAGCTCATAATTGATAGTGCAGACATACAATATCAGCAATATTGCCAAACAGTCCTTGTGAGTGGCTCAAAGGGTAAGACATTCACTTGGGATGTCTATGGCTGGTTGTTTGAATCCCAGCCACACCTTTGCCAGCTATGGCTAGAGGTGAGGCACCAATTGAACCACACTTGATGGGAGGGGTTAAAAAAGCTGTCTTATCATTGGACTCATCTCCTGCAGCCACTCCTGGTAAGTCAGGCACCCGTGGATGCATGAGCCAAGAATCAACTGTTCCAATGCTCAATTTTCTCTCCTCATTTCCTCCATTCCTCTCTCATTTCCTCCTTGTTCTGGAAACTGATCTATGTGTCCTCCTTTCCTCCACCATTCCAAAAAGGTAGGAGACAAAATTTTGCCTCCTCCACCCGCTTCCTCCATTCCTCCAAACAAAGGATACATCGATGTATCCTACCATGGAAGTCTTTTCACATTTCTGGGTGACATCATTGTGCTAACGACCAGTCCTATTAAAAGACCATCCCACAGAGAATTTTGATTGGCTTAGGTATCCTCGGAATCAGTCAAAGTTACACAACTTCATCGATAGCCGAGATCGACTTTCATAAGGGCTGATCGGATTAGCTGCTCCAATTTTCGTCTCATCTCCTCCTTTCCTCCACATATTTCCGGGGTAGGAACGGAGGGGAGGAGACGAGAAACAGTATTGGAACGCATCCTGCGTAATCCTCTGATAAAACAGGCAGGGTGTGATTGGTGGTGAGCCTGCACCGAGGAAAGGCCTGAGGACCGGCCATCACATGATTCGGGGATAACATCCAGTGGCATCCTCCTACTGAATCAGCAGAAGCAGGCTGCTGCAGGATACCAAACTATCTGCCTTTTATCAGGATGGGGGGAAAAAACTGTCAAACTTTACAACTGAGCAGCTTAATGTGCACTTTTCAGCACATTAAGCTGCTCACTGTAAAGTAAGTAGATAGCTGTGGAGGCTGTGCATCTGGTCTCTTGGTAACGGTATCTTTATTCATACAAGTGTCGCAATACGACATTTTCTTTTGATTTTAGTTTCTTTTTAAAGTATGTATTACATTATTATGACTTTGGTTGTATTTGCTTCTAGCAAATAATTCAACCAAACTGAACTAACTAAAACTGAACAAACTATTAATATATAAAGATAATGCAGTGTTATTTTTATACTCAAGCTGTAGAAAACCATAAAAGAGTCCAAGATAGTGTATAAAAGAGTGTGAGAAAGTCACACTTTTGGAGTAGGAATGAGCAAGGAATTTGTGTGTGTGTGTGTGTGTGTGTGTGTGTGTGTGTGTGTGTGTGTGTGTGTGTGTGTGTGTGTGTGTGTGTGTATTATGTTGGTATTGACCATTCAAAGCAGCTGTCAGTCCATCTCTGATTTGCCTGTCTAGAGTCATACAGCCTGGTATGTGTTAAAGTCAGGTAAATTAAAATGTTTTGAACATTTGTAAAGTTAGTATTTATACAGAATACTAACAATAACTATCCCAATTAATGAATCACTGAAACTGTACAGTAGGGTAAATTTAAACAGACCTGCTGTCAACATGTTTCTTAATGACAACAACAATATCCTCCATGCAAATCAAATTCTGGAATGTCCTACCCGTTTACTTTTGTCTTCCTGACAGGATTATTTTTACACAAGGCAAATAATGTTCAGAATAAGCTTACACCACCATCAAATCAGAGAATAAAGAAATGAAAAGCAGAAGTGGGAATATGTCTTTATATGCCATAATTCATACTTAAACATTTCTACCTCATATCTCATAATTGGTGCATTCATTTCTGCCTCTACCATTTCTGTTGTACATATTCAAATTCACCCCACCCCCCTCAGCAAAATATGACAGGGTAGGGTAAATGTGTCTCTTTTCTCTGCCCAATTTCTTGTTTAGTTTTAATTTTCCGCCAGCATAATAACATTTTTGGAAGTCTTGTAATTTCAGCTGCTTATTAGAATAACTACTGGAGGAAATGAGACAGTCACATGATGAAAAAAACATAAATCAGATCATGTATATCCAGCATTTTAAAATGAATTAATGTGTATAAACACTTCATTGTGCGCTGCGGCAATAATTCTCCTGACCGCCTTCCCCCTCGGGCTGCCGAACGATGAACAACGGTTTTGCTTCTCTGGGGGAGCTGAGGAGGTTGTGTGCTGATTAAACTAGAAACCAGAAGTCTCGACTCCCAAATATACATCGCAAAGGACATACAGTGACCTAAATAACGTTTGGGACAAAGACACATTTTTTAATTAATTTGGCTCCGTATGCCGCCATTTTGGATCTGTAATCGAACAGTTCACAAGCGGTTAATGTTTCAGTTCTCAGCTTTTATTAAAGGGGATCTTTATGTGGGAATCTATCTTTTATTAAGCGGATCTATACATTCTGGGTTCACTGAGAGAAATTACTATAATATTTGGGATAAATGGCTTTTCAGGTGCTTCTGATTAGTCAAGCGTGTCATGTAGCTTTCTTAGTGCAGGTATAAAAGGCTTTTTCAAGAGTCTGTTTCAGGTGTTTGTCAAAAGGACGACCAGCATCGTGGCAATGACAGCTAAGAAAGCTATTGTAATGCTGGGAGATAAGAGAGAACTGTCAGAGACATAGGCCAAACCTTTCGCTTACCAAAATAAATAGCTTGAAACATCATTAAGAAGAAAAAGAGAATTGGTGAGCTCAGTCATCCCATATGGCCTGGTAGGCCAAGGAAGACCTTCACGGCTGATGACAGAAGACTTCTCATCATAACAAAGAAAACCCCCCAAGCACCTGTTTGATAAATCAGAAACAGTCTTCACGAGGCAGGCATGGTTGTATCAGTGACTCCTGTCTATGGAAGATTTGATGAACAGATCTGCAGAGGCTACACTGCAAGATGAAAATCACTAGTTAGCCATAGAAACAGGCTGGCCAGGTTATGGTTTGCTAAGAAATTCCTAAAAGAGCGAGCCCAGACCTGGGAGAAGGTCTTGTGGACAGATGACCTTGTGTGATGGCAAGGGCAAAGTGTGGAGGCCAACTGAACAGCCCAAGATCAAAAGCCCAAGACCTTATCTATGAAACGAGATGCTGAGGGTGTTATGGTTTGGCATGCATGACCGCCACAGATGTTGGCTCACTTGTCTCTTTTTTGGTGATGTAAGAGCTGATACCTGCAGCAGAATGAACTCTGAAGTATACAGACCCATCTGCTCAAGATCAAGCAAATTCCTCCAAACTAAGTGGGCAGTGTCTTATCCTACAGCAAGCCATCGCATGCAAAGGATGTGTGACAAAGTACTGAACATGGCTACTTTAATTTACGTGACATTAATATGTCCCAAATGTTATGGTGAATCGAATTACACGTCTAAAGTTTTGGGGTACATACCCAAATCAAGAAAACAATGTGTCTTCGTCCCAAAATATTATAGAGGGAACTATACAATGAACTTGAATTTTAGACTCACTCCATTTGTCAATGCTATTGTTTAGTGTCATTTCAAAGCTTCCTGTCTTAGGATGTATTTCAACATAAAAATGCCGGCATTTCCCATGTCCCAAATGTGCCTGACCTCAGCAAATGCCAGAAGAGGATTTTGAGCGAAAAGGCCAAGCTCCCCTACGTGCGAAAACACCTGATAAACAAGAACAAAGTTGTGTGTAGGAATGATGACATCGGCAACAGACGTGATGTCCATTTGAAGCGGCGTGCGGGGAAAGCGGGTGCCGTAGGACGTGCGTGGGACGGGATCAAAGGCGTGACGTAGGCCAGGGCATGGCTACTTGGCTTTTGAGAGGCCTCGGGCATCAAAGGGGATTTTTAATGTAAGAGGCATGATGGGACGGACAATCCAATAGTCGTCTGAAGGTGACTGGCGCGGTGAACTCGTCAGCGCACTTCAAAAACACAGAACACCTTTTATGTCTTCCGGCGCTTGGGGCTTCCACCCCCATGCGGTGTATTACACGATGCAATAACGTGCGATCAAAACAAACCAAAGCAAACGCTACTCTGTAACTCGCACAGAGTCAAAGACTCATAAGAGACGGAAGGAGAAAAAGTGTGTAGTCACGGACTCCGAACATTTTAACTTTTAATTCAATGACATGCATGAACAAGGGACTGCGCTATTTGTACAGAATCACATGTTGTGGAACATAAGGAAATGCTTTTTTAGAAGACATGGCTGGGACCCAAAGAACACACTGTCAGAAAGCACAAAGCTCATTTTCCCAGAACTTGTGATATTTTTAGTGTTTCTTGCTGCCAGATCAGCACGATAGGCCACACTGTGTCCTCTGTTTATCCCCGTTTTTTTCCTATTTCTTTTCTTTCTGCGCAATCATAAAATGTCAGACAGAAAATGCAACAGCAAAGCAGTCCAAAAAAAAAAAAACGAGCGCTGTCAAGGCAACCTAATTCAACGGGAATTGCTGAGACGTGGTGAAGTGCGGAGAGGGGAAAGGGGAAGGGTAGCGGTCGCCGTGGAAGCTTCGGAGGGTCGCTGCTCGGCTTCAGCCCGTGTGAAGTCCGGCATCTGTTTCCTGTGCCTGGAGACCTGCCTTCAGCAGAGAGGGAACTGAGCAGGAAGGGGGAGGGGAAGGGGGGCGGAGGGGGGCAGGGGGCAAGTTTGCACAGCTGCAGGTGAAGGATTTGCATCCACATCCTGGGATGGGGTGGGGTGGGGTGGAGAGGGGGCTTGGGATTTGGGCCCTGTTTGCTTATCTTTATCAAATACTTCCTTGTTTGTATGCACCCATTATGCGAAAACAAATTGGCCATAATGTGTCCATCCAGGTCAATGTACTTTTCTTATTCTTATTTATATTCTCTAGCCCAGTTGCTCATTACAGGATGTGCATGTCAAAATTTGCACATGTAAAAACAGAAAGTGACACAGCAGCCTGTCCACAGGTCATTAGCGGCCCCACTTCACATATTTCTTTACTTAGCTTCCTCGCTATTCAATGCTAAGGAATTACTGTACTTTCAAATGAGCGCCACCTTCCTAAACGCTACTTTGTCACGCCACCATTTTGTTATGAGGTGCGGCAATGTGTGCGAGAACACTTTGTGTTTCATTGTGCATTGTGCTACAAAACAAATCAAAGACTGTCATGTGTGTGTGTGTGTGTGTGTGTTCATCATAACCGTGTATGATTTGCTACCAGAATAGGATCTCATGAGCTCTTTGTCATATGTCTTCCATGTTTCATGTCTGGGTGAAAGTGGTATTATCTGACTGAGGGTAGTAAAAGGGAAGCATGCATGTGACTACGATATCCTCTAAACTCACCCAGGGGGGCTCTGTGGACACAGTGAGTCACACAGACAGAGAACAAGGGGGGAGGAGATGTCAACATTAAGATTTTAACAAAGGTGTTCGGCCGGCAAGTCAGCCTAGCGACACATTCTGTCGATGGGAACAGAAACATCTGCATCCATTCTGTACCGAGAGTTTAGACGTTCCTGGCTGTTCTAGCAAGAAAAACGTTACACTTTTTGTGTCTCGCTCAACACCCCCTTCCCCCCCTCCCAACCCAGGCCGCACACTGTGGGTATAATTTCAGTTAATTTACCGCGCAGCGATCGCCTGCCAGGTTTCGTTCTTGAGCATTGAGATCCGAGTCTGATCATCACAAGATCCTAATGGCAGGAAGCGCTGACAAAGGACCCAGCCAGCAGGAGGCGGAAAAACTATTTTACTTCAGTTTTTTTTTTCGCTATGTAATTCATCTAGACTGTTTTAATTTTATAGCACATAAAGGACACCCCCCCCCCTTTCTTTTCCACCACCAGCCCAAACTTATCAGTCGATTGCAGCAGCCATCTCCCACCAGTTCTGGGGGAGGACATCGTACTCATGCGACGCCTCTAATTGTCGTGACGTACGGCGTTAACTTCTTTCCACACGGCGATGTATTACCGATCACACGCTGCCAAAGCTGTCTGAGGATCACAGGCGTATGCTAGGCTCATGTGCTAGCAGGATCCCGGCCTGCCAGCGGTGGCTGCGAGGCAGGGGTGACGCCCATGACTTCAGTTGGCTTAACATCTACCTTCCATGGTGAGGCTGGGCCAACTGTTGCCTCACCACGTTTGACTCTGGCTATGGCTGATGATGGCACAGCTGTGACTCGAACAACCAGCTGCAGGAAAGAACCCTGAACCATGATCATGTGACTCTGCTGCACGAATCACCCACCACAGGCCCACTAAAGAACATATTTCAGTGAATAGGCAGTAAATATGAGGGAGATCAGACAGCTCAGTCTGGTAAGCAGCCATTTCGCCGAAATATCAATCCCTAGGAGACCAGGGTTCATGTCCCGACTCCAGCCCCCCAATCTGGCCACCCCCCCCACAAACCCCCCAGCCTTCCCATAATCTGAATAAAGAAAAATACATATGGAGGGTGGCCACTTGGCCATTCACCCTTTAAAATATATACATATATGAAATATATACCAACACATTTAAGAGGTATGAATGAATGATGGACCAACTGGATGAATGAACGAATGTATACTGACATATGCTAAGATTTTAAGTTGTCAAAGACACTTTTGAAGGAAGTCGAATCCATTACAAGTTTAAATTCATGAGGACACACTAAACTAAGAGCCTTTGCCAGTCAATTCAATGAAGAAATAATACCAGGAAATATTATTCTGAGGAAATAACAGGAAATGCCAAAAGTGGGAGTGAGGGACGCAGTTTTCTCACCCCTCATTCATTGACCAAATTACCTTTGTGTTGAAAACAAAGTAGACTGAAATACATTACAGTAGAATTAGACTAGTTTTCCAAATCATCCATGTGTACATTTCTTAAATAAACAGTTTGACCAAAGAGGAAAATCTTCACAAAGTTAAGAAGATGGACAGCAAATGTTATGTTGGCTGTTAACCTAAAGATTTAAACTAGTGGTTGTACAAAACCATTTTAACAGGCATGTGATTGACGAAACCAAACTGGAGGTGAAATAGCCAGACATAAAGACATATAGCTCCCTACTAAAAAGCAGAACATGATTTTTGCAGAGCATAATACTATTAAATAAAAGTAGACTTTCCTACATACTTGTGCAGGCTACAATAACACACATTTAAGGTTGTTTGACATATCAGACGCTGTCTGGCTTTACACACACCCAGACTTTGAAATATACACACAAGGTTTGTTTTAAACTTACAAGCTTTACCATTTCCACTTCTGAGAGTGCAAGACCATATTTTTTGTAATAGATAGCTAACGGTACACTTGTGTGCACGAGGTGTGCGACTAGTTATATTATCCATAGCTATCCCAAAAAATATGTAGAGCATAATGTAGAATCTCTAAACATATGATATTCTAGGGTTAAAATATACTCGTGTGCGCATGAATGGCGTATGTGTTGGTGTTCATGAGACCAAAACAATACCCTATTTTCTATCATTAAATGGGTATTAAATTTGTATACACATACTTTGGAAAAAGTCTGAAACTAAAGCACCTTAGCGACTACAGATGTAGCCTTTTGTGGGTGCTCAATGTGAAGACACCAAGACACAGAGTATGTTGTTGATCAGATATCACTTACACTTTATTATCTTATCTCTGTGCTCATTTCTTTTCAGAATTTCTACATCTGATCTTACAAGAATTTGTGTGATTTGTGAGGAAACGACAGCCGGGATTCAATCAGCTCTCGTCCTTCAGTTTTACTTACAATTTAATAAGAGTGTTTCGCTTTTTTCCAACAAGTACGGTTTGGAGAGTTCGGTTTCATGTTTGCTGTTCTTGCCAACTTTTGTAAAGATACAAATGAGCGTTTGCTTTAATGATGAGCCAAAGTCGAGCACCAATGAGCTGTCAACAGAGGTGGAAAACTGTGGCTTCAGAGAGTAAATGATCTACCATGCATTCATTCCATCAATGCAGTATACCAGCTATTTCTAATGAGCGCAACCATTGAGCTAGGTGAGCTAATAAGTGAAATCACCTGTTTTCGTGCACAGGTAGAACAAATACATGGTAGTACTTTCACCTTCTGAAGCCGAAGATTTCCTCCTCTGATTGAATCCCATCCTACATATTTTGAAGAAAATGAAAAGATTCACTTTTAGCCTGCTTGTTAGACTTAAAAATCATTGCTTGTTAGCCTTAAAAAAACATCCTATCTGCATGCAGGTTCACTTAGGAAATGGATGACCGTGGATTGCCTGTGGAAAAAAGTATTTCCTCATACGCTCAGCTCATTTAGACTAATTAATCAGCAGCATAAGAATAGTGTTTTCTGTGATGACTAGTTTACAGTATCTTGTTAATGTTTCTGTGTATCCTGAATGTCATGTTTCTGTTTGGAACGTTGGACTCTGAAGTAGGAGTCACCGTGTGGTTGGCTAAAGTCTAGTTTAGTCACATGAAACCTGTAAACCGATTGGCAGAATGAGGCATGAAGATGGAGGAAGTCCCTCTTCCATTACTGAAAGCCCTATTCGTGCCACATTTTATTCATCATACGTCCTCATCTTGAATCTTGAGGCTGCTTTGGTGGAGTTAAGGCCGTTGCGTATCATGTCTCAGTTCCTCCATTGGAAAACCAAGGTTCTATTTGAAACCATAGTGTCCTCTTTCAGTCAGACTGTCAGTCAAGGCCAGCAAGACCAGTGAAACAGTCTTGTATGACAATTCCTTAATGTCCAAAGATGGCACTGATTCAAACAGGAGAGTGTACGGTACACCCAAACCCCCAAACAGGTCCCATGCAGGGGACATGAGAGAATGGGCACTGGCATGGAGCCTTCAAACACCAGGTGACAGGCCAAAATTGGGGTGATCTACATTGTAAGGGTGGAAGGAGGGCCCCCGCGGTCATCCATACACTGAAAAGACGGAGACTATGGGGGTTATTGCTGCTTTCATGTCACCAGTCTCGACCTCTCAGTGACAGGACACAGCCTCACCATGAACACGTAGCTCTACTCTACACGCACCCTCCAGAAACTACTCTTTATCTGACTTTTAATAGCGTGTAATGTATCATGTGTACATAGATTATTTTAGAACGACATAATGGGCTGGTGAATCAATATACAGTTTTAATGCAGCTAAAAATGCAAGCCCTACCTGTAAACACATGGAAAACAGCCTTTCTGCCTCTGTTTGCCTCTTTTTTCCCATGATTCTTAACTAGTCCACTCGCCACATCTGAGCCATAACTCTCCCTTCCTAAATATTGCCTCAACACATGGACTCCAAGCAACAAAAAAACAAAAAAAAACACACACATACACACACACACACACACTGTTAATATTTCATATGAAGCTATTACGCATTCAATGGCATCTGTCTCACTGGCGGTGTGAACTTTTCATCATTTTGAGCCACAACTCAGCTACTCACCAAACCATACTTTTAGAACTCCAAGATACTGTCCTGACATGATCCAAGTTGTAAATGTTTTATTTAAAAGTATGAGTATGTAAGATGAGAAATTTCAGCCTTAGTATTCAGACTGAGTTTACAGTTGTGATACTGTAAGCACAGGAGGCTGAATTTAGAGGTCAAACATTTTTATAGGGTTCATTAAATTTGCTTGTGGATGCATGAGACCAAATAGCAATAGTAATTTAGTGGAAAATAGTACCAAGAACACCTGTCAACTAACTTCACTGTTAAAGAAGCAAAACACAATTCTATACTCCAAGTAATTTGTTATGATGACAACTTATGATATTCTAATTAATTTACTGACTGATGTCAGGAATAAATCTAATTCCATAAATAACACCAAAACTTTTGGAAAAACAAATCAATGTATGCACAGCATTTACAGTTGTTTAATTTTGCTTTTACGGTCTACGGTGTTCTGCAAACAGCAGGTGGGCGTAATGAGCGCTCATGTTTGCGGTAACAGTGTCAAGGAAGTTCAACATTGGTCTGACCCAGGTTCAGTCTGTTACAGTCTTTGGCAAGCAGCGAAAGGTGCTGAGGGATCTTTCTAGCCGAAAGCACAGGAGGAAATGTGACAAACCCCCTATCCCCCCCCGCCCCCAACACCCCCATCCCTTTTCCTTCCAGCAGAGCGCTCTGAGAATCTACCGTGGTACAGCGTCCTCGTTCCAGGATATTACCGCATCCTATTTGCAAACTCTACAAATTCATGGCCTTAAGGGAGAGACACAAACATCAAGCGTTCTCTAAATAACTGCTTTCATGTATACATCCACTGTTGAGCTTTGTAAAATAAAAAAAAATATATAACCATTGTTTATGCTATTAACAACAGCCTTTGTCAAAGTACCGCAAGTTAGCTGATTGGTGAAATTAAATATGTCTGTCACGTACCAGATACTTAAACAGAAGCTTTGGCTGGCAGGGACGGTTTTCCCTCTCACAGTATTGCGGTCTAGTCTTGCTAGGAATTCATGAATTTACATATAATTAGAGTGCCTTAGCTGTCTTCCCTTTTCGAAAATGTATATCAATGTTTATTGTTTATTGGTGCAGAAAGTTTTCAGTTAAAATAAAAATAAACACAGGCCCCTTTAATCAGAGACAGAAAGTGCCATGCTCCAGGCAAGGGTCTGAAGTACTAAGGAGTCAAGCTCACGCTCGCACACCCAGCTCACAGAATCCCACGCATATCAAACCAAAGTCACGCAACTCCTCAGGATGGCCTACGCAGATTTTGAGAAACAAAAGTTTGTCTAGACATAATGTGTAAACACGCCAATCACACTTGCTTTAAGATGCAATTAGTTGCAACATTGGCGAGGCAACAATTGGTCCAGCCCAGCCGAGGATGATGGGGGGTAAGTTCATTGGTCTCATCGCTGTAGCGCCCACTCTGGTCATGCCGGGCGCCTGTGGCGGTATGAACTGAGGGTACGCTGACTGCATCATCCTCCAACGTCATCCTCCAACGTCATAGGCAGTGTGCAGTTAGCGGTGCTGCTGCAACGTGAATCAGAGTCACCTGAATCGGAAGAGTCGCGTGTTCGGCCTCTCCTCCCAAAGCCGGAAGAGCGGGTGCTGTGGTGAGGTCAACAAGTTCAGGTTGGGAAAAATTGATGGAAGAAAAAGATGAATTAGTTGGTTTTGATTAATGTGGCTTGATGACGATAAGTCACCTTATGCAGTACAACCATGAACACTTGTGTGCGTGACCTTGTGTTGTTTACTATAATTTATGTTAAATTTATTATGTAATTTGTTAAGTGTGCTGTTTTTGGTTTAATTGTCTCCATTTATCAAAATTATATTACTCATGTGTCTTTTATTATTCATTTTCTTACCCCTGAGAATCATGTGTTTAGCTGTTTTTGAGCTCCCTCCTATGAGATGAACCATTGTGTGTTTAACGATTCCATTCATGTGTGTCTTGTTGATGAAGGCGAAGCCCAGTGAGAATGAGAAACTCTAGCAATGAATCGGGCTTGTGAAATACCACTGGCTATTCAAACTGTGGAGCAAAAAAAGTATATCAAGCATTTTAAAAACTGAAAAAAAAATACATAGCAACAAAAAAAATCAACGTCCTCTGCTGTTTATTTCTCACTGATAACCATGGAAATTTAAAGTAGCCTGCTCTCAGCTTCAAGCACGCTACAAACCCCTCAGATGCTCGAGCCGTTTGGGTATATTCCATTCTCCCACAGGAATTACAATGGCAGGTTTTTGTATGCAGATGTTCTGTGATCTTGCTGCCAAAATGTCACAGCCACTGATCTTAATAGCGAATTCCAAATGTAGTGTAAAAACTGCATTTAGCCTTTTACATCTGGGGTGAAGTGAGGTAATAACGGCGTGTGCTAGGGCTGGTGTGTTGTACTGCCAGGGTGTACTGCCAAATTGGTAAAATAACAACAATTAGAAGAATAATAACAATAAAAAATGTTCTCTGTAGTTCCAGATGTTTGACACTTTAACCCAAAGGAAAGGAAAGCTTGGTTAGATGCTCCTAGTATATAGTTAGTAGATGGTGCTTGCAGGCTTGTTTGATAAATGATTCAACACCAGGTTCAACACCTCAATTCAAGCCTCACTTAAAATTTCCCATTTTATATTGTTCAGAGAACATCACCATTTATGGTATGTTGGTTCTCTGACAGCAGCATGAATATAGGATGGCCGTATCACCCCGTGACTGGCTTGGAGGACCAATCACCTTCTGCCTGTTCTCGTGCATGCAGAATGAAGCATGAAGAGGGATCGTGACCCTCCTTCCATTATTAATGCTCTGGTCATGCACCATTTCAGAGGTCTGCCTCAACAGATGGTGAGCCAGTGTTTGTTGTCTGAGCTCCTTCAGAGAACCAAGTTTCCATGAGGAACCAGGACATTGTCTTTCTGCCCTCAACGTAACATGAGTATGAGGAAAACCTAATACTACCACACCTGCTGAACGCGCCTGCAGGAAACACTCACAGTTTAAAAGGTAAAACAACCCTTCTCTGAAGGGAGTCAACGGTAGAGTGAGGAGGAGACGTACCAGGATCCTCCTGTGGACCCAGCGCCAGTAAGCTCTGTGTGTGCCAGGAAACCACATCCAGATGTAAAACGACACACTCGTATGGATACCCCAGATACATGTTAATGGTGCTTGCCCAATTTGGATGGCGGCCGTCTCAACAGTGAAAGCTCTGAGGCTGAGAACCATTCTTTCGGGAGCCAAACCCACAGATGTCTAACCAAAGGGCTGAGTTCAGCTGCCCGCATATCAACTCAGAGGAGACACCAGGTCTGCAAACTAGGGCTTGGAGGATCACTTGAGCGCTACCAGGAGAACCAATGGACCATCTGCTCCGTTACTGCCCTGCAGTGGGTGCAACATCAGAGATTTAAGAGAGGTAACATGCAGGTGCATCAGAAGAGAAATATGAAGGCGACATCCCAGCTATCCATTTGCATGAGGAACATGCAAGAACATGCCTTTCTTTCTAAACTTCCTCCTTCCTCTCACCCTCCAAGTGAGCATTAAAAATACGCACTCCTCCAATTTCCAGCTACTGTCATGGAATCGTGTGGATCGAGCTCGAGCGAAAGAGTCCCACCATGAGAATAAAATGGGTTAAATGATGCATCCGTGTTGCACCATTGGGTCTGCCATCACCGCAGACAAAATGGTGTAATGTTATTATCATTAGAGTCATTTAGCTGACTTACAGTTGACTGGGCTGGCCAGGGGCTGGTCCCCCCTGGGAGCAATGTGGGGTTGAGGGGCTTGCTCAGGGTGCCAGCAGGAATGTTCTTCCTGTGGCTAGGCTGGGGCTTGGGTCACCAACCTCAAGGGTCCCAGTCATGTACCTTAGCCACTACACTACAGGCTTCCCCTGCAATATAGTGAGTCCCACCATGAGGGTCAAACTGAGCAGAGAACATTCCGTCCCTGCCTCTACTCCCCCATACGATGCACTAGCAGTGTCGTATCCGCACAGGCGGGGTGGTCTGCTCACCGCAGTTTCAGCAGCAACTTCAGCGCTAATGATCCCCCGCAGGGCGCATAGCCGGGCCTGACGCACACAGCTGATAACTGGGACACAGCGGGAGGCTATCCAGGATGCCCATCATGGGCTGCTTGCGCATGCACACGACCTAAGAGCACAGACCATAACCTATGACAGTCTGAGGAATTCCTCACAGACATACTCACAATGAGGACTGTGAGTCTTGCCCTTCTATTCCATTCCAGAAGATGAGAGGGAGAGGAAAGTGATGGAAGGAAATACAACTGACCTAGCTGCCTAGCTATAAAAACTACAGTGCCCTTCATAAGTATGGTAACAGCGGACTGAAAATACTTATTTTTGGCTATAGACTTCAGGGCAGTTGGATTTGAGTTCAAAAGATGAATGCGAGATGAAAGTAAAGACAATCAACTTTTATTTCATGGTAATTACATGTACGTTTTACCATTTTATAGAAACAGAAGTTTCTGGGTGGAGTCCCTCATTTTTAGCTGTACTGAACACTGTTCATTCAAAGTCTTGAAACCACATTGAGAAGAGCTTGGAAAGCTATTGCATTTTAGCACCCCTAATGGAGCCAGTCATTTTGGAACATGAAACTTCTATCTTGGAAACAAGGTGGCATTAAGAGCAATGAGGAGCTTTCAATTATATTAATCTTAGATTTGTAGGATATTTTTGATCATACCAAGACCTTGCTACATTGACATGTCTGTTGGTTTACTTAAATCATTTTCTCATTAAAGGTAAACAAGCCTGTAACGTTATCTGATGGGTAAAATGTTTTTTCAACAGACTCAGCTGTGTTTGTTCAAGCTTTCTTCTGTGAATAGATATAAGGATTTGTCTCTTGGAGAACCAGGAGAGAAGACGGAGAGAGCGAGAGAGAGGGCGGACACGCACAGGGGAGGTGGAGAGCGGAGATCTGCACTTCGTGAGATGCATCCCATGTGTGCGAAACTCAGCAGAGTATTTATGACTAGGAACATTAGCATTATGGGTAAGCGCGAGCAACAGAGCGGCGTTCTTTTCCCTGCAACGGTACGGAGGAAAAGGTTGGTTCAGCAGATCTCAGGGTAGCAAAGCGATGTTTCAGACAGGATGCCCGCATCCTGCTCCGGGCTACCGTCTTTCTGTTGATTTCACTTGACACTGCTAATCCACTGAAGATGGTGTTAGTTTCAGGCCAAACATGAGGGCAATGCAGCCAGTACTCGGCGCGATATATTGATGGAGTTTTGCCTCAGGTTACAGACCAGCCAATTCATATGATGATAGAGGAGGGAAAAATTATTTTCCATATAAATTGCTTCAACAACAATGTATATCACAAATACATAATTATCAGGTGATTGTAATGTCTTGCACACCAGCACCAAAATGTAATATGGTGTCTATGTAGGTCCTATTGTGCTGTGGTTATCCTGGCAGTTGGAGGTTTTTAATGGACAGACATGCCGATATTACAGTCTTCAGAAGAGCGCACTGTGGGAATTGGGGATGTTATTCTGATGGTCTTCAAAGGGATGGACTCATGAATAAAAATAAGTATATTTTATTAAAAATATGTTTATATAAGTTTTGCTCAGAGATGGAGGGTGCGAGGATGGAGTGTGGATTTGTGGGTATTGGGTGGAGGGGGAGGGGAGGTGGGTTAGTTTCGCGGGGAGATGTAACAGAAGGTGCACCTAAACGGTGAGTTCTGAAGAGTCTGTCCCCTTAAACCTTTGCCTTGTGTATATCATTACAAGTTGTGTCTGGATATTGACACAGCGTTCTCTGCAAATGAGTGAAATCGCTGCTAGTGTTGTTGACAGTCAGTAGCATTAGCTTAAGATGCAATGCAGAAATCTTTTAATCGTGGACTGTTACAGAAGAACCCGACAGCGTTACCACCACACAAGTTTGACACAAAACTGCAGGTATGATGCAGTCAGATGAAATGCAGTTTATGTTGCAGTGGACTGAGAACGGATTCAGAAATTTGCCAGCTTGCTGTCAATTCTCTGCCATACCCCTATACTGTCCTGTTTATCTCTCCTTCACTGTTTCCTTGTCTCTTGCCTCCTTCCTAAACAACGGACCATAGACAGAATTTTGACAATGGAATCAACATTTTTAAAAGTTCACCATACAGGTATACTGTCACTATAAATCTAACATTTACACTATATTTTACCTCACAAAATATAACAGTCAATGAATGTAACATTCCACATGTAGGTATTTGAGGCAATGTCTCTCTTGCCTCCAGAAATGTTTCACTTTTCAAAGGATCTATTGATTGGCTGTCATTCGACCATCAGTAACCTATGAAAACAAGGTTTAGCATCAGTTGCCATGGGGAGGCACCTCTTGAGTAAAACTGGTGATGAACAGATTTCACAACCTGAACCACGAGTGCAGCCATTTTAAATTTTTGACATTACAGCCAAAAGCAGGAGTCTCAGTTACTGTCCCCTGTCCCACACAACAAGGTGGGGTTGTTTAACTGGATTCCATGGCTGCTGGTTACAGGGCATCGCGGTTGGACAGGATAAAAACTCATGTTTGCTTCAACAGGAAACACCACGTGCACAATGTACTTGAGAAGTTCTGGTTGTGGCAAGAGACGAATAGAAAAAAACGTAAGAGCCATCTTTCAGCAGTTTATTTCTAGCAGGCTGTAATTTTACTCGATATTCAGACCTTATGTCGCATTGGCACAGTGGTGCCCAGACATTTTCCACGAAAGGCTACAACTGGGACATGCCTCTGTTTTAACGCATTTAAAACACCTGAGTTAACATAATGTCATCAGCATCAAGATCACTTCTGTTAAAAAATTCCCAAATACCCAAAAATGAGCTTGAATATCCATACTCTTGATGAAGGGATGGACCTGACATTCACAGTAAAAGAAAGGTAGTTTTAGTTACATAGCTGGCTGTACAAACTCAACCATACTGCTCAATTTGTCATCAGGTGCAATGTGTGATCCACATGTAGTTTTCAGGAGGTAAATGTACGTATGACGACCATCTACCTTCAATGATTCTGAGGAATGCTTACATCTGATTGGATCCACGATACCATGGTTACAAGATGCTATGGCAGTACACTTTTACAGTCTAATGCATTTGCAAATGTCGAGTCATTCTTGATGCATTCCCAGATCTTGTATTGTGCATGTAGATGATATATAGAAATGTTTATTCAACACTGAATTAGGTGTTTTAGTGCTGGCCTAAACCAAAATCCTAAGCCAACATTTGACCTTCTTAAGGATAAGATGGGACACCTGTGCCCCAGCGAAACCACACTCAGCACTGTCCAGTCCAACAACACACTGCTCTGTCTAGCACACCAGCTAGACAATTATTATTTAAAATTGCTGGCTATGACCAAGCCCAAAAGGGAAATAAAACAAAGTGCAAACGCACAGTGCTGTCGACACTTTCCCTGCTGCTGGACACATTGCACCAGAGAGCAGGCTGACCCAAGCAAACCATAACCTCACAGGTCATCTTTCTGACAATGGATACATCATATTCATCTTTCACAAACTCTTCACATATAGGCCATAAGGTAGAAAAATACTAAGATTGAAAGCTGAAAAAAATCGTACCCACCATTAACTTCCTCCTTTGTCACATAGAATTCAAATTTTCTGGGATAAAACTTATTAATCCTTTTAAACATGTAGAAACCTTAATAAACTAAAATCTCTTGAGTTTACTTTTGTTGAGACTAAAGATATTGGGGGCGGTATTTATTAAATGTTACAAATTACAGAGAGTGTCAGGCCTATGCAAGTTGTTGATTTAATACTGTATTTAATAAAAGTAATAACACAGGAGAAACCGTGCAGCACAGTATGTAGGGCAGCCAAATCTCAAACCCACATAAAGATTTGCCTGTGTGGCCTGGGTTTGAATCGCAAACTGTCTGCTCTCCTTTAAAAACAATTAAGCAACAACATAAACGACAACTGCTGCAGATAAATATAGTTGCTAATATAAAAAAAATACTTGTCTTGCACATGTGGAGATTGGAAAAACAAACATCTCAAAAATATGTCTGGACTATGAGGTGTCGGTTTATGAAAGAGTTCAAGCCAGGGCTAGTAAAATAGGTTTAGGGCAGACTATGACGTATCGGGCTATTGGTGCCAAACCCTACCTAACAGTAAAAACAAATGGCTTTGCTCTGGTTTGGCACTAATGTGTAGACAGGACTGTGTTAACCCTGTTTTATTAACCTGCTCAGAAACAGTACATATGGTATATTGTAGAGATGCTTTGTTTCTATTTGAGTACTGAAACTGTGGTTTCATTCTTATTAACTTTGTAACTTTTGTAATTTTGAAACTTTTGGCTTCATGAAGCTTTTAATTCATTGTTTTGGCTGGTTTTGATGAACTTGACAAGGTAATGCATTGCAAAATATTAAATTAGCCTTCTTGAATGTCTTTATATTTTGGTAAAATTTCTAAACCCATATGGTATTGAGTCACTTATTACACCCAAATTGTTACATTATTCCAATAACTTTCATTTTAAAAAATGCTAGTATGCATTTGTTGAACTTTTATATTTGGCTAAAATAAATTGCAGTTGTGTTGCTATGTGTCTACAGATTTCTCGGAATCTTCATGAGTTATTTTAGAAAAATTACATATTGACACTGAGACCTGGAAGACAACAGAAGTGCACAGATTTCACATAACAATGCAGTATGTGCTTTGCGTATAGCATTTTACAAATAAAGACATGCTTCATGTATTCCTCGTTCTATGACCTTCATTCATTCTCTTATATAATGAAATATATGCAATAGAATTCATCTTTACACTATTTAAGCAAGAGGCGAAACTGTCAATGATGATTGTCAATGATAATAAAAAAGACATTTTCTCCATCCACGGGTAGCATTCACATAAGTGAATGCTCCTTTCATTACATGCATTGTGCTAAAGACTGAGTCATATTCTACTTCCCTTGAGATTAAGCACTTTGTTTAATTGACACACTTGAAACGGTCCTTTCAATTGCGATTTAACAGTGCAATTTTTCTAGTGTTGTAACCATATCACACCACGATGTCTGGAGAGCAGAAGTTAAATGTTTTTGAACAATTGTCAAAACATGAAGTAATTTCACCAAACTTGGTTTTTTATCAGATTTTTTTTCCATGCTCTGAAATCGTGGCGTTTTTATTTGAAGCATATAAAGGGGAAACGAAGAGTCATGAGATTTTTAAATGTGATGAAATTGTAACCCTCGTATGTTCGGTTTCTTATTAGTGACTCGGGTTTTGTAATTTCCTTTGAACTCTGTCTCAAATGCCAATAGAAAAGAGAAGAAAGTCTCATCAGAGACATGTTCAAAGCCTCGATGTGGCTGTCTATTTCAACTCTGAGAGTTTTTCAATTCCGCAGCTCTCCACAGTCTGAATAGCTAGTTACTACAGCGCCCCGTGTATTCATCTGAATTGAGACTCACATCTGCTGTCACAGATTACGAACAGCAGGGTGTTTCCTCTTGTAAGGAGCTTGCTGAATTAAAAATCATTAGATGAAAAAAAAACATACTTTTTAAGCTCTGGATGGCTCGGCTGTTCCGCCTCACCTCAGACAAGGTGAGACATCAAAGAAGAAACATGTAATCAGGGGAACAGTCTTTGTGAAATCTTTAAACCACTGCACATCATATCAGACCTTTATTATTTTAGAAAAAAAAAAAATTGTAATGGGACCCTGCTTTGAAATATTGTCAAGATAGACAGGTCCTTTGGCGAAAATAAAATATAACGTAGCTTGATTGTGCTAAATTAATATGTTTAAAAATCTTCACCTTTATACTTTCCACTTGCGTTTATTAGTTTCATTATATTGTTTATCATGAGTTGTACAGTTCCTTTGTTCTGTCAAAAGACTTGACTACTCAACTCCAACAACTTTGTTCCTGTTCTGCCTTGTTATTTTACCCAGTATCATTCTCTGTCAGGTTTGATATTACATATCAAATTAGTACATATTTTTATTTAACGATAGTAAACAACAATTCATGAAGCACAATACTCTTTTCAACATTGAAAAAGACTGGCAAAGTTGTCTAGAATGAGGAATTTGGTTAGCATCTTGCAAATAATAATGAGGGAGTTGTTTTTGCAAATAAGCAGACAAAAAAAGAAAAAAACTTGAGGGGATATGAGGTCTAGTCTCTAAATATGGAGCAAAAAAAACAGCGGGAGACAGAATACCGCTGTGCTTCCTTTTATTGATTCATGCATGAACCAAGATCCATCACTTTGTGTTTGCACTTGCTATATGTAAGTATAGACGATTGCTCCTTTTACAACTCAAACCAATTATGTATTTGTTAGCAGATGATGTACCTAGCACTGCACACAGTAGAGCAATGGCTACAGAACTGCTTACAATGTTTAATGTTGGTTTTGTGGGTACATATCCTTGTATGAGTGAACCAACGTTCATTTGTCACATGGGAAGAACACTGAAAAGTTTCAGATGTGAGAAATTATATGTCAGATATGTCTGTTATGCTACTTTTTTGAGAATGCAGTGCACAGAGGATGAGATGGCTTAAGAGAAGTTGATCTTTTACTTGGCGATTTATTTTTGTTGTCTTTACCAACGGTACAATGAGAAAACTTGGAATGTGCTATGTGTATTGTAAATGCAAAAACCTGAAAAAGACCCTTGAATGCGTGAACTCTTTGAAAGGCCAAAACGCATTTCACATCAAATTAAACATATAAACTTATGAATGTATTTCCCACAGCTGTTCTCTCATTTGAGAACAAACTGACGTTGAGGTGAAAGGGGTGGAAAATTTGAAAACACGTCCCCCTCTTTCCTGTTTTCTTTTTTGTTCCTGAATTTCCTACAGCAATGTTGTGTTAAGGAAAATTGGGACTGACTGATTTTGGTTACATGTATGCCCTCCCAAGCTAGTTGGGAGGTATGTTTTTTCTATGAGATTTGCTGAAATAGTGATCTTTCCATAGCAAAGTCCAGGGTTAAACATCCAGCTCTCCATATTCCAGTGCAGAGGAATGATGTGATTGTACTGTCAATTTTATATCTCCTCTCCCATTATATAACAACACATGTACAGTGTACGACCACTGACTCCCTGATCATTATATCCTATGCATTTGATCTTCAAATGATTTTGCCATGAACGGTACCAACACTGTGAAATATGTAAAGCCACCAAAACCTATTATGCACAAAAAACAAAATACCATTTGGAGATTTGTGTGTCGCCATGGTGAGTATTTAATCTGATCCTGTGTTTTTTTTTTTTCTTCCGCTCGATAATTGGTGAGTGGGAGTTTGTGAGGCAGAGAGCAGAGAGTGGGAGAGTAGTGAATGAGCTCTAAGGTTTGAGAAAAGAACGGTCGAAATACAAACATGATATTCCGTTGGGTTTTAGAGATAAAATCAATCAGACGGTTGGCTGAACAACAGTAGCGATTCTTCTGAATTTGTTGCTGAGGATTTTGGAATATACTTTTGGTTTCCGTATCTTATGCATTGTCTCATCTTCACCTCCACATATCCCACAATTCTGCAGGATATTTCTGTTGGGTATCGTAAAATTCATTCTCCTTCAGCTCTCAGTGCCTTTGTTTCCACTTTTATGTAAAAATGTAGTTTTTGGAAGTCTGAAATTATTACATTCAGACACATTTCTCACTGCAGGTCATTTATATTGGAAATTCATTTCTGTTGCACTCAAAGAATAGTTCTGCAAATGATACTCAAAAGTGATATACTGTCTGGATTGTATTAATGGTGTGGGAACATTACCCTGCAAGTATTGCTTGCATCAATGCTTCCAATGTTAAGCGTAACAACCCCAATGCATGTATACGGCAACATTGTAAGATACGCGACATTGCAATGCACCATATCCTTAAAATATGATAATGATTTTTCATAACAGACTTTTCAGTGCATATGTAGAATGTAAACTTCTATATTACGAAAATATTAGTCAGTGTTAATGATAATTGCTCACAAACTTAGATCATCAGCAAAATGTATGCTGGATTGCATTGAAAATGCACAGTCTGTGCAGATGTCAGCATAAGTAAGGTTTCATGGGTTTAACTTACTTATAAGATTCACTAATAATTTGTTTGGTTGCCTTAACCTGAGATTCACCCACCTTTGGGTGAATTCATCTCTTCCAGAAGAAATACATTTGAGACATGAAGTGAATGAAATTAAATGAATATGGAATAGGCCTAGATGATGAGAAAACTTTAACATTGCAGCTGCTGTGTTATTGAAATCTCAGCTATCATGCTTTTTTAGGCTAAAAATATATTGTGTAGACTGTGGAATTAATTGTGCCTCGTTAGTTTTAGAGAATACGGCGTCAGATAATGATCACATGATTATGCAGAGTAGTTTTACCTGCAAGCTATCTTACTTGAGCATCACTTCTGAATGTTTTTTTATTTTTACTGTATTTGGATGTATAAGATAGGAAAGATTTTGTGCACCAGACAATGCGGTATCAATTGTATGTGAATGAGATAAGAATGATTGATTCAAAACAAGTTCATATTTCCTTTCAATACATTTCATTAATATACAGTACCTTTATCTTTACCTTAAATCTAATATAACAAAAGTTGGGGAGAAATATTTACCCATACCTACACTAGCCAAACTGGTTTGTCATACAGATATGTATAAAATGGGCATACTCATTTCCCATAATGCTCTCTGTTTCTGGCACCTCTATGCCTATGACCCTTTCTTATCCTTTTGAGGTCATTTTATTCCATTCCTGTCATCTACCTTTTCTTGTCAGCTGTCTGAAAGGGGGGTCCTTCTACCACAGGGATGGTCAAGCTGGACTCCACCTATTAGGACTCCAAGCCAAAGATTAAATCGTAACATCTCCATCAATCAATAATAATAAATCATAGCAGATATCAATAAACCCCTTTCGTAATGCACTCATGCTATATGAAAATGTATTCCTCTGAACATGCTGTTCTTCCATTGTCATGAAATGTAAAACATAACTAAAATGCCAATACGGATGCCGAGATTATACAATATACAATACATTGTATTGATTTCATGCAACCATAATAAATCTGTCAGTTGCTGTCTATGTTAAAAATGCATAAACATGTAGAGAGACGGGTATATTACACTACCAACTGCGTGATGGTAGCTCCTCTGGTTTGACAAAGTGGAGGTGCTGCCAGCAGATAGAAATTGCTGCAGTAGTGTTTTAGTCTATCCAAGAAAACTAAAACATTCATTTTAAAGGTCTCATTCATTTTATGACAACAATATGTATTCTTCTAATCACAATTTCACTCATTTGGGTCTGGTTTATCCCCTTCTTGCATTGTATACAAAGATTACTGAGTGTTAATGATAAATAAATGGGAGGAATTGTGAGACACAACCAGGAAAAAATGCATAGATTATATTTAATTCAAGGATAATGCAAGAGTGCTTTTAATTGAATATTGACCAGAAAAATCCATTATAGGGGAAAGACATTTCAGCTAAACTGGAGAGAACATAAAAGCGGTAATTTGTATGTGTACATCCAGAATAAATAACAGGTCCGGCTCCAGTTTGGCCCTGGTGCAAAATCTGGCAGCTATGGTGGGGCTTTTTCCGACCCAAATGCCAGTTCTGATCTTTTCTAACCCTTATTCCCTGTTTACTTTGTGAGATGGAACTAAGATAAGGATCATTCCTTTCCATGTAAGCGAACCAAAATAACTAGCCTGAAATCATGGATGGTATTCAGGGAAGTCAGTTTGTCAAACACAGACTCATCTCCACTTCAAAAAAAAAAGCACAGATGGAAAATGGCTTTGCCCCACCAAAAAAAGCCACGATTTTAAAGTGTTTGATAAATATTATGCTTGAGTACCTCCTTCGCTAGCAGCGAAGAGAACGTTGGTGATGTTTAAAGAACGTCTGTGTTTGTTCTTTGTGGGGGCATTGCCGTGGAAACGGAGTGCGCCGTATGAGAGGGCGGGAATCGTCGCGCGCCCGCTCACGTGATGTACGGGAAAAGGGGTTCTCCGGGGTCACGGCGCAGCGCGTAGGGCCGTGTCTGAGGGCCAGGCGGACTGGATGAAAGGGACCGCGTGCCATATAACGCTGGCCGTCGCTGACAGGCTGTGAAGCATGTGTGGTAGACATGTTTGCTCTGAATTAAGCGGTTTGATAGCAATGGTCAGAGAGGGAATTCGAAACAGATAATACAGCGCAGCACAACTCATGGACAGAAACTTGCTCTCTTCAATTTTTGCCTCAGTGTGTGTGTGCTTGAGAAAGTCAGGGAGAGCTTGAGTTACAAGCTGGCAGGGTGGCTTAAAACTGCTATATACCTTCTCTGGATTTATATGTCTAAATTTCAGAATGGCAAGGGAAATATTCATGTTGGATGAAACAGAACAATATTTTACTTCCATATCCTGAACAAGTTCAGCGGCTTTGGCTTTTTTTCAATTCATCATTTTCATTCACTCACATGGATATTGTGCCAGCATAATGTACAGGTTTTTCAGCCCTACCACCTCTAGGTTGTCATCCCAAATTGCACCTTAAACCTTGGCACCAAGAGTTCTTACTAGATATGAGTATACCCAAGTCCCATTGTTCTTTTCTGATAAATAATTGGGCAGTTACTTCGTCTGACCAATCGTGTTCTCGAGTGGAACATGGAAGTAACATTCAGTCGATACTGTTGGCCCATATGAAAAAATGTGCTGGCTAAAACTTGGTAGAACTAATCAGGTTGCACGAAAGCAATCTCAAAACTGTGACTTTCCCTTATATGTTCTCTGGGGAATAGGAATAGGGTGTTGAGAAGATCCCCAACCATGTTTCCTGGCCACGTCTGTGGGTGTTAAACCGACCGCAGAGGAACCAAGTAGGTATGGCACTGATATAAAGAATTGTTTGGGCAAGGAGGAAAGTTCCCAGTCTGTTAGTAACTGAGGATGTTACGAGAACTGAGAACAACAACAAAAGGGAGGAATGCACTAGTCCCTCTTTCCGCAGTCTCATGCAATCACATGTCCGTCTCTCTCTCGGTGCCATGCAATCAGATGACAAAACATCCACTATTTCTCTCTTCCCCTCTTCTTTTTTCACGGAATGTCTAGACATTGTTTGAATCGAATGAATGCATTGGCTCACGTAGTCGGTCGCTCAGTCACCTCACAAGCACTTATGGTTCTGCTCTCTCACCGTAAAGCCATTGTGCGTTTCAGCTCAGACCAATATGAAATAGGGGGAAAAAAGGATAAGATGTTGCTTCAAAAATCTTGATTTCTAAATTCTCACAACCTCTCCCCCACCCACCCAAACCACTCATCTCTCTGCTCATTGTCCGTCCTCCTGTTTCAATTCAGTTCACCCAAGTTCAGCTCTAATTTCTCTTTGGGAACAGTTTTGTTAGTCTGAATTACATTTTGGCACAGACAAAGCTTTCAATCTCTCCCCCCCTCTTCGATGTCCTGGACACTCTCTCTCTCTCTCTCTCTCGCTCTCTCTCTTTCTCTCTCACACATGGTGTCTTCGTGATATTCTCTCCCTCGCTCCGTCTTTCAGTCTCCGAACGTCGCCTCTCCCCCGCTCGCTCCCCACCTCCTCCTCTCTCCCCCTCGGCCGCCGGCCTGCAGAACAGACTGCGTGAGGGGGTTGCACAGGGTCCTGTCTCAGTCTGAAATTACACAAGCGAGCTCTGAAGCCGCTCACCAAAAACATCCACCGAAACAGAGGAGCGCCTGTCTGGACAAAGAGGGAAAACAAGAAAATCATATTACTCCCGTCATCTCGCCTGTCCCGACCTGAGGAGATTCCGAGGTCCTGTCCAACTCAATTACTTTTGGGTTCTGTTAGGATCAGAGAAGAGAGAAGAGGAGGTGGAGGAGGAGGACAAGCAAAAAAGAAGAGGAGAAGGAGGAGAGAACAGAAGAAGAGGAAAAGGATGTTTCAGGACATGGAATAAGTATTTTTAGGGGGGAACACTCTGTCACAGTTATCCCACAGTCCATAAGCAAAGTATTTCTTTTCTCAGTTCTTTTTCCGTTTTAACGGTAGTTTCTATTCTTACCTGGGCCTGTATTTATAAAACCTCTGAGAATTGCAGGTATGAATAGCCCTAAACGGGCTCTTATGGCCTAGAATACTCCCTGCTAAAAGTAGGCTGGGAGAGCTATTTCAAGCGGCCTACAACTACGACTCTTTGTGAGGAGTAGGATCTTCACCCAGGAGCGAATCATAGCATGGATTTATGACAAGGGAAGAGCCGCGAAGCTACAAATATTTTTATTCTGTGGTGTCTTGGCGGAAGCGGGATATGCCCCAACAGATAGGAGGATATGCCACGGAATACAATTATGACTTTCGTCCAATATGGGCCTGAACGAGGAACATTTAGAAGACCATCCAAGCTTTATATATAGAGTGACTAGGTTACAACTTGTGTTAAAATGTCACAATTATGTAAAATGTCACATTTCATATGAAAAATCTTAATTCACATACAGGTATATATGGGTTTATGTATGCGTGAAAGCCTTGTCAAGACTTTAATTCATTTTGAAGAATTTAAAAGTATAAATAAACACATTTACACGTTCCCACAAACACACACACAAAAACACACACATATAACTTTTTGTGACTTACGAGCGCTTTTAGGTCTTGAAGTTGGTAAATGCCTAATACCCATAAGAGTAGGAGTAGGACCATATCTGTGGCCCTCTCAGAGTTTTTGAGCGATTATGACAAATTTCTGAAAAGAGGATGGCTTGTAAACTCCAGCCCTGGGCTCTACCTGCATGCTCTTATGAATATACTGCTGATCAAAATTTTACAGATCTGAAAAGTCTGTAAGCAAGTCTGTTGCTGTGAAAATATTTCAGGTCTGTATTTGTAAAGAAGACACAAAATGGGCAAATGAATATACCCTCCAAAAAAAGATTTTGACCTGCAAGTTACATTTTTTTTCATTTATTTTTTGATTTTCCTCATTTTCCCACCAGAAAGAACCAAAATGTTTGACTTCCCACAGCTACTCCCGCCAACTCAGGAGGAGGCAGCTGTGACACACGATTCCAACACTCGGCGTGACGCCTGGCCCTCACTTCTCCCCACGCTGCCGACACACCGCCAGTTACATACTACCGATGGAGGATAACGAACACTCATTTTGTGTGACCTGACTGACCAAGAGCGGCCGCTAGAAATGAGCGATGAGACTAACAAGCAAAAGCGGCTTAACCTGTCTTACCACAGCGAGTTTGCGCTAATTGTTGCCTCACCGATGAGGACCCCTGGCCATAGCCGGTAATGGCACAGCTTGAATTTAAGCAGCCAATCACAGCCAGAATTAACACCCAGACAAGTGCCTTACTCTGTCAGCCACCTGCAGGATCTGGATTTAGGTTTTGAACAGCAGGCAATCACGGAAAACTTCACCCAAGCATTTCATTGAGCGTCACTGTGTATATCCAAAGCAAATTCAGGATCACACTCTTAGATCATACTGTGTAATACGCACCCTGTTACTCATGGACACTTTTGGTTGCTAATGGTTCCTTTAATTGTTGCCTCCTGCCTCTTCTCGTACTTTTTGAAAGGTTGTCCACAGGGTTTTTTCCCCTTTTCCCATCCTGAACACAGCTGAACTGTTTAACTCACCACGGCAACCTGCTCCCCCCAACTCAGGAGAGGGAAATCGTGACTCATCCAACTTATGTGACACCTGTCCCTCGCTTCTTTTCATGCTGCAGGCACACTGCCAATCACATGCTGCCTATGTTGTCAGAGAATGATGCAATCAGTGTATGATTGGTTCACCTACAGCTGCAATCGCCAGGCCAGCCGGAGGAGCCACTTGGGAGGCTGATGTGCACTCCTACCATCCTCGATGAAGTACCCTACTATCCCTGGTGAGGTACCCTACTATCCATGGTGAGGTACCCTACCCCGCAGTGAGGTACCCTACTATCCCCAGTGAGGTCCCCTACCATCCATGGTGACCCTACTATCCACAGTTAGGTCCCCTACCATTCACGGGTGAGGTCCCCTACTATCCACAGTTAGGTCCCCTACCATCTACGGTGAGGTCCCCTACCATCTACAGTGCGGTGCCAGTCCACAGTGAGGTCCCCTACCATCACTGGTGAGGCTGGGGCAATTGTTGCCTTGCTACTGTGGACCTCCTGCCATGGCTAGTAATGGTGAGGATAGGATTCAGACACCCTCAGCCTCTCAGGGCTCTCAGCTGAGTACTGTACCCTGTGAGCCACTTTGGGGCCCCTATGTGTTGTTTTGTTTGTTTGTTTTTTTGTTAGGAATAATACATAATAGTGTAAGGAATTTTTACTAAGAAGACTACATAGGGGGCAGTCTATAGTCTAGTGACTATGGTACATGACTGGGACCCCTGCGGTTGGCAGTTCAAGCCCCAGTCCAGCCACAGCAAGAACACCATTGCCGTTGGGCCCTTGAGCAAGGCCCTTAACCCCACATTGCTCCCAGGGGAATTGGCCCCCAGCTAGCCTAATCAACTGTAAGTCACTTTGGATAAAAGCATCAGCTAAATGACTGCAATGATAATGATAATAATAATAACTACAGTTTACCAATTCAATAAGCTATTATTTAATTTGAGATTTAACAACTCGAAATCACCTATGGTGTTCAGCTATGTACTGCTATGTAGTGTTGCGCTATATCGACTATGCCATATCAGAGCCTTTAAAAGCTTTTGTCAGATATAAACACACATTGTCCTAGGTATTCTAGCTGCTCCGGATAGGGCACTTTCTGTCTAGACAGCTGATTATTTTAAATGAAATGGGGAGAGAAGTGTGTGTGTGTGTGTGTGGTGTGGGGGGGGGCAGAAAAGAAAGAAATCCAAATGTATGAACATAAAATTTTATCAGAATGGTTCTGTGCTGCAGTGAGCCATTTTGCTAACATGACTCACCCAACATCTAATTTAGTGAGAATGAGTAATTATCCCTAAAGCAAAGTTCAAAGCCTTCGTTGTCTTAGTCAAACTACAAAGACAAGGGTAAGAAGCATTTTCAGGCATTTAGCTGGATTTTGTCTCTTGTGCTTGCTGAATAAGGTTGAAGGACCCAAAGATAGAGAATCTGCAGTTGGGTAGGGGGTGGTTTTCTTCAGTGAAATTTGTCTCATTTCTTCCCGATTTCAATTTCGTGATCCATTTGTTGCATTACTTTTCTGTGCTCAGTTCCTGTCTTTTTTCCCTTAACTAATTTATTTTAGGTTGTCTTTGAAGTATGCCTAATCTAATGAAACAAAAGACCCCAAAAACTTGTCCATGCTCAAGACTTTTGAAGATTCATTATCATCTGATGTGTCTAATCAAAAATAGTATTTATACAATTAAGTGTAGCTTCCCATTGTGCTCATCCCATTAGCACTTGTGCTAAAAAGGAGATGGAAATAATTGAACCAATTTGTCAAACCTTTTGGAAGAAATAAGATTTGAAACTCGCACCTGGGTCACTACATAATTCATTGTGCCGAATTCAAAAGCCCACTAAAAACAGATGTCTGAAGTCTTATTTGGAGGTGTACATAGAATCAGATCTCGGTGAAGCAGACAATGTTCAGACGACATCGTGAATTTCGAGAACATCGAGAAATTGGCGGATTCGGGCCTAATCTCTCTCCAAATGCAGTTTCTCCAGCTTAAGGGCATCTGTTATGTTACACACTATTTTTATATTCAGTGTTGCATATCCAGCAATATTTATTTCACTAAGCAACCAAGTAAAAAAAATATCAATCACAGAAGTCAGAACCAATCAGATTGCTTACATATGATTTGTCACGGAATCACCATGTTTGGTAAAATGATAGCTCAGGAAGTCATAAATTGTGGAAATATAATGTTTCACCTGTAACACCAATTGTAAGGGTAAATCACAGCTACTCTTGGATATTCAGACACAAAATTTCACATAATCTGCATATGACAGTTTGAACTTCATAGAGAAAATACCAGAACCGGCCAGTGTCATGTCAAAATTTGGGAATATCATCAAAATAATTGGAATGATGGAGACATGGCCTCAGTCAGCTTCATTGTCAAGGATTTGGCGGCCATTTTTGAGGCCACATGTAAGCCAAAAATCTGTTGTATCTGAACAGCCATGACAGACAGACAGTCGAGATACTGTAAAAGAAAGTGAAGCTTGTGAGTGCATATGGATCCTTAATTACTGTGAGTGGGTCAATGCTACTGCCCCCTGCTGGTATGTCTGAGGTACTGACTTCTGTCTGCGTTTTTTTAATAACCATGGTGAACAAGCAGCAGCTATTCTGGAGCTGGAGGCTTCAGCCAGAGTCTTTGGTTGGAAACGCCATAGTGAATTATGAGACTGATAATAAAACAATTATGTGAGAGGAATTACTTCTTTATGGAATATACATTAAATAAGGCGGCAAAACCATTGTAATGTAGGAGCAGTTATCTCAGGTGGGAAGCAGTACAGTTAAAGGCATTGGATCTTAACTCATAAGTAATAACTACAAACTGCACTAAAACAAAGCAAAACAGTCACATTCATTTGTTTGATTTAGGCTGAAATATTGCACACCTGTTCACATATTGATCATGTTTGCCGTACCCTCACTGGAGATTTGAGTTGTGCAAAATCATTTAAACTGTATTTTTCATAAATCCAATTTCAATTTACATTGCAAATGGTCTATTTATAATTGGTCATATATAATGCAGTTACATTTCCCTGCTTCTTTTGTGAATAGTCTCTGCTGTAGCTGTGGAAAGTTATGGTTCAATCACCAGCTAGATAGTACCTAAAAAAATCTGAGATGTAGAACATATTGGGTTGCTTGGCTAATACTGTTAAAACACTGGTTTTCATTGTGTGATAGATGCCACAATCTGTATAAAATTCTGTCCATGTCACAGTCAGCCCTTCAGGATGGGGAGGTGTAATTGGGCACTTTGTCAACCAATGAAGGAGGGTTTTATTGGAATTGTCCCTGGTTGTGTCTTAAATCATCAGTCTTCCTATTCTGTATATAGTGCACTAGATAGGAAGTCAGCTTCATAGGTCGGCATAAGACTGACTCCCTATTCAGTGCACTATATAGTGAACACTATCAGAACCAGCCCCGATCCTCTGAGTCAATTGGCTACTAGTCGCCCAATTGGCATTGAGAATGCTGTGACTGCACAGCCAAGCTGGTGGGCTTTGGAGTGAAAGAAAATGGTGCCTGGCGGTGTCGCTTTGGTGGAGACTGAGGGTGCGTTCCAATGCTTTTTCTGGTCTCCCCATTTCCTCCACTCGTCTCCCCATTTCCTCCATCCAAGTATGTGGAGGAAAGGAGGGCAGGAAACGAGTGTAGGAGAGGAGGAGACGAGGAAATGAGGAGATGAAACGAAAGTGGAACAGCTAATCCGATTAGCCCTTCATGAAAATCAATCGTGGCTGTTGATGAAATTGTGTAACTTCGACTGATTCCGAGGATACCTAAGCCAATCAAAATATTCTGTGGGATGGTCTTTAAATCTGACTGGTCATGAGCACGATGATGTCACCCAGAAATGTGAAAACACTTCCAGGGTAGGACACATCGTTGTATCCTTCGTTTGGAGGAGTGGAGGAGGCGAAATCCTGCCTTTTTGGAACAGTGGGGGGAGGGAGGACACATAAGATAGATAAGTTTCCGGGGCATGGAGGAGAGGAGGAGATGAGCGGAGGAGACAAGGAGGCAAAATCTGAGTATTGGAACGCACCCACTGCGTTTGTCTCCACCCCCACTTTGAGAAAATGAGATGGGTCCTTGAAGATAATTTGGCATTCCAATTTGGCACAACAGAAAGAAATGCTTGGGAATTTTTTGGTATGAGGTAAGATCCTTGTGACAGCCTGTCCATGTTGTGTCCTTTCACAACGAGCGGCTTCAAACATAAACTCAAACATATGCTCTAAATGGTCCCTGATACACTGAAACGCAGATATTAACAGCCAAATTGAAGCAGTTTACTAAAGATAACAGAGGTCAAGATACTTCTTTACAACAGATGTGGATTTGAACGTTTTAAGTACAAAGCACCAAGCATTGCTACACCAGCCAGTTAATATTGTTCCATTTTACATTACATAAAAATAATATATATATCTGTTTTCGCTTTGACATTACAGAGTTTTTTCCAATACATTTTTGTGTGAATAAAGCCAAATCTTATTGACCATGATTGATTTATGAAAGCAATAAAAGGGTAAAACATCCAAGGGGGTGAATACTTATGATAGGCACTGTATTTTTGGCTTCTATTTGAGCATGTTGTTTGAATTTGAATGTATATCTCACATGTTTAAAATTGTTTAAGAACTCGTCACTGGTGGCACAGCCCAGAACTTTCAGGTGATTTCAATGATCTGGAATTTCACATCATCCCTAAACCAAACATTTTCCAGTATGTGTGGAACACGTGGAAAAGACAACGTGTTAGTTTAAGCTAGTTCTTCCCCCTGTTACACAAGCTAAAGCAAAAACAGGATCAGCTGAGAGCAAAACATCAAGCGTTCAATATCAAGCATTTCATGTACCTCACGCTACTGTAGCTCATTAAGCAACATTTTCATTCCACAGTAAAAACTAAAACGCTCATCTTTGGTTCACAGTAAAAACTAAAAGCTTATCCTTGGTTCTTTTTAAACAGGATTTTGATGTTTTTTGTGATCTGTTCAAAATGTTTTCAGAAGCAGTATGACAAAAATATTTCAACTGCCTAGTGACTTACATTTGGCCGTGATCGTCGATTAGCACAAGGCAAGACACAACAGCTTAAACTTTAGTAATTCACACCCATCATTTAGCACATGTAATAATTTTATATCAGGCTGCAGCAAATATAGCAATTATATGAAGAGACATGCATAATTTGAGGTTAAATCAAATAAATGTATATGGTTCTTATGCTTTGTTTTAGTGCAGTGTGTATTTATTACTTTATGAGTCAAAAACCACTAAGATTATGGGGAGTTACAAATTATGCTATCATCTGTGTGCACTTTATTTATCCCTGCAGGTGTTTGTGGGAATTAACAAGGCGTTACAACTAAGACAGGGAGAATATTCATCTCTGCTTACTGAGTCGCCGGTTTTCGCCAGCGTAAAGCGGCAAAGAGGAAACCGGTTCATCCGGGGACTGCAGTGTTTGAGCTACTCATAGATGGTGGGAGGGGGCGCGTGGGGGGGTGACTTTTCGTTTTGGAAAGCGAGGCAGAGACACCCCGTGGGGTAGACCACGAGGAGAGCTCTGCTGAGCTCAGCCTGTCACGCCAAAATCAGATTAGTGCGATTATACTTTCCCATTAATTTATCAAAATTCACAGAAGATATAAGTGGTACCCTCTGAAGTGTTACTCTTTGTTGTTGTGTTTCTAGGGATTAAAGGAACAGAGTTGACAAAATAATGGAAACACCTAAACGATTCTTGAATATGTATTAACCAGTAAGGAGCTGGGGCACCCTTCACCACGATCTGAAAGTCCATACTTTTTATATTATTGTTTTTTTAGTTATCTTTCTTTCTCTGTGTATGTATTTTAATTGCTGCCTTGTTAAAATGGATGTATTGCTTTCCTCTTGGTGAGAACCATTACCTCAATGACACTTTCCTGGTAAAATAAATCGATGAACTAAAAAATAATTGGCTAACCTTCGTCAATGTAAAGCCATGACACAGTTAAGCAACGGCTTTGAGGATAGCCTCCGTGTGTAATGCAAAGACACAGCCATCAAGCACAGCGTGTGTCGGACGTGTGTCCCACAACGTTTTGTTTTATCCCAGACTACTGAAAGCGACCATGGGTAGTCTTCAAATGAATCGACTGACATTCAAACGTCCTGCAGAGAAAAATTCTGAGGGTGAAAGCAGTCACTGTCAGTAGTTGGAGAGGTAAGAGCATATGTGGAAAGTAGACTCTGTCTTATTAGTCAAGCACTGTGGTAAAATGAATCTAGTAATATTAATAATAATATGAAGAAGAAGAAGAAGAATGGTGCAATGCCTTTTCTCTCAAAGCATGCTGCAGTGTGGGGAGAGAGCTTCTAAAGCACCAGGACATAAAAATGATTATTTACCCATTGAAACTGGGGTATGGCTGGGTGGCCAGATTGAGAGCCAGAATCATGTTTTTACTTGTTCTGTACAGGAACACAAAATTATCCACCTGCAGAGCGAAAGGTGTGGGGGGAGGGGTGAAAAAGAAGGCAAGAAAGGGGAGATGTAGGAGCAGCAAAAAATGGTAAAAGGCCCGGCTCAGAACCGTCAAGAAGAAGAGGAAGAAAAAAATGCGGAATTTTTTTTTCTCGATCAAAGTCAGAATAGAAGTCTCTGAGAGACTGGGATGGAGGTGGGGGGGAGAGGGGGAGAGGAGAGAGAGAGTGAGGGAGCAGAGAGGGAGCACAGACTGGATGTGTTATTATTCTTGCAGGGTGTGCTAGACTGGATCTGCAGTTTGGCGTCAAATCCAGACGTTACCTCATGCCTGCAGAGGAAGGCAATGGCACAACCGCTCGGTGGGTGCATGGTCGCGGCTCCGCCGTCGCCACTGCCCCACTGCCTATGTCTCTCTCTCTCTCTCTCTCTCTCACTTTTACAGCCATCCGATCCCCTGCTCTCTGCCGCTCAGTACCCATATAAGCATGCGAAACAGATGTGATCCACCCAGTCTGCATTCGTGTGCCTGTGAAGGTGCATTCATAATGAGCGCGTGCAGGAAACTAGCTACACTGCAATGTAGAAAAAAAAACGGCAGACAATGCATAAAATAATCTTATTTTATGAGGAATACCATCCCATAATACCCACGAGGGAGTGTTAAAAAGTGCTCCCAATTCTGATATTCAATGTTCATTTTTATCAAAGGCAGACGCTTGTATAATTTGTGCGAGGAAAAAAAGAAATAAGCGAAAGGAAACGTTAATTAAAGGAAGTCTGAGAGGAGGGAGAGAAAAAAAAGAGAACAAATTGGGTCAGGATAAATGTTCATAGAAAGTTAAGGAAAGGGTCGAATGACTCATTGTCTGCTTCCACAGCTGTTACAGTCTGCATTACATGACTTATTTACTTAGTCCTCATCCAGAGATGTGTACATGGATTACGTTCTACCAATTACACATATGTTCAGCGGGATGTTAAATGAAGTAATTCGCTCTTGCTCAATACTGTCTCACTGAAGATTTGAAACTGCAACCAGCTGATCACAGCATCTGGCACCCTGCACTGCTATGCCTGGCTGCCTGGGGTCTTCAACAAAATAAAAGTCTAAAATCTGAGAAAAATTTGTTTACATTCATTAGAGCCATGTTATATAGTCCCAAATGAATCTTCTTGTATTTCTTCTTGTATTTTTTAAATCAGAGCAAGGATAGACATTTACAAGAGAACAGAATCATTGGACAGTTTGTCTGAACTCTATTTTTAAAAAAATAAGAAAGTATATAGGACATTCAGAACAATACCACAAATGTGCTTGATGTTAATTAATCTCTTTACACGAGTAATTCCATTGGATACACATGAATGTCCTGTGTATAATGGAATAAATGTAAATCTACTGTGTGTTTATTAGTACTCATTCTATGGACCAAGAAAAGCAAAAAACCCTGATATTTTTAGAAATTACACTCCAAAAAGAGTATATCTGGTAAGCCTACTGTTACTGATCTATTGACAATTTTATGTTGAACTTTTATTTTGAAATAATCTCCACAGTCTACTGGCAAGTCTGTGGAATTTATTGATGGTAGAGAAAGGTTTCAAGGTTTTGAGTTTCAGCAAACTAAAATCAACTTTGAAACACTTGAATCAGTATTATCTCCCTTTTTCTGCTACTACTAAATAAAATGAGCCATTCAATTAATTCAGGTATAACATGTTTAAGAGACTTTTCTTCTTACCAAGAATAACACAATACATATAAAAGTTCATTTATCTATTCACAAGCGTCCAACAGTCTTGAGACATTGCTTCTGACAAACGTAATTATGTCAGGCACCCCCCCCCCCAGCACACCAGCGTACCCAGCCTCCTTCAATAATTCTTTTGTTCATGATTTTTTTAATTAAGACACAGTCACAACATGCTGGAAAGCATTGTGAGGGGGTTAAATGTGATTTTTTTTCGAGTCTGAGTACAATTACGGTTTAATTCAAGGCAAGACAGAATCTGTCAAAAATTAGTATTGAGCCTGGTCTCTCATGTTACCACACTGGTAATTACTTTCTGAAGTCATTTTCCATGTGCCATGATGAATGTTCTCACCTAATTTGCAGATTTGATGTGACATTCTTCTGTCACATCATATAATAATTTTCCACCCTGGAAATCATTTCTGAGCCTGGCTGTTCACGTCAGCTGTACATACAAGTTGGAAACTGGAGTACCACCTCTGGACCCTGACTGCTCCCACTCGCTGAGCTCTGACATCACCTCCCATGGAAACGGTAAAAGCATGGCCAAGTTAAGTCCAGTGACAATAATGAATAATACCATAAATGAAGAAAAAAATTCCCACCCCAAACCATTTTGCCTCCCAAAGCAACCTCCTGCCAGTGCGGAGGGAGGAAGCAGTGGATATGTAACCCGTCTGGTTCATTTGAAGAGGAGACCTTGCTTTCCACAATGCTGCTGCACCAGTGATTAAATTCTGCCTATGTCATCAGAGGATATCAAAGTCAGCATATACTCAGTTCATGCAGTTGCCTAGCAGTGTCCGTGACAGGTCTTAACAGGTCTTAACCCCTATCCTTCCCCAGTGAGGCTGGGTCAGTTTTTGCCTCACCAATTCACTCCTCCAACTGTCATCCAGGTTTATCCGAGAGGCTCCAAAACCATAATCTGAGATAACACAATATTTATTCTTTGTTTGGACCTAGAATTCATTTGTAACCATCTTGCATCCGCTCCTCAATTTTGGTTGATGTAACAATGATAAATGGTAAATGCTGTATTCCACTTGACATTGAAAAATGTTAGATGTCATTGCCAAATGTTCAGATATTTTCGCTGTGAAATTTGTCATGATGTGAGATTGCTTAGATTGACCATACTCATGTAAAAAAAAAAAAAAAAAAATTTACTTTCAAAATCCGAAAGAATTCTGCCAAGATCTTTAAAGATCTGGGACTCGAGATATTCAAGAATCATGGCAAGATTCAAATTAATATCATGTTAAGATCCAAATTAAGATGTAATTATGATGTACTGTTGAGACGACCAGGGTAGTCTCAACTGTTATCGTAAATTATGAAACCTATTTGAAAAACTCTTCTATCTCTCATGTAAAAAAAGAATATACATTTGCCAGCTTGCATGCATCATATTAACATGAGAAATTAATTTATCAAGTCAGTATCAAAACGCACCAATTCCAGCTTATCATTTTAGGGTTGATTGGGAAGTATCTGATGGTAATTGTTGTAAGCATCAACACAAATTTCAAATGACCTACATATTGGTATTCTGGACATTAATAACAAGTTAAAATTATGTGAGCACTTTCATTTTTTGCTCCAATGATAATGCCCTTATCCAAGTGTATCTAATAATGAACTGAAATCCATCTTAAATTTGATGTGTGTCTAAGTCAGTGTAAAATTTTAACAATTAAAATGTACTGAAAAACTTTTTTTAAAAATTCAGCGGAAGAAGTTTTGCTTTCCATAGTCAATCAAAGAAAAAACAAAAATTTTTTTGTGTGGACAGTGTTGTCTACAACTAGCCCAGAGAAAAATGTCTCTGGCAGAAAAACACACCACATTCAATCAATGCATTTCCAGCATACAGCTATACTTGAGCTGATGTCAAAAAAATCCTTTGACCTGAATTTCGAAGCAAAAAAATGCATAGCTCTTAAGCATAGCAGCTAACGTAATTTCAAATACTAAAATCTAAGGCTCATCCATTACCAAATTATGTGATATAGTAAATTTTTTTGTAATTCCAGTATTCATTTTAATATGAAAATGACCTTAACATGAATGTTAGGCAACAATAAATCAAATAACAAAAACAGATAGATTAGTTTATCTCATCAATGGAAATGTTTCCGATTTAGCCTACTACTTACAGAGCAAAGTATGGATAAACACATTTACCACAGTTGTGTAACACTTGGGACTTTGCCAAGCTGTTAATCTCTGCTAGAAACTGACATCACCATGTAAATGATTATTACACTGTATCTGAAATGGCTGAAAATGGATATCAGTATGTCTAAGAATGGATCAACACAAATTATCTATTTAATTCCAGGACACTTGACTATTATTATTGGTCATTATAAATTAAAAATCAATAAGCCTATTGTGTATTCTGCCATAAAATGTTTTTTTATGTAGGTATCCAATAAGAAAGAACTCTTTTACTCAAACCATACAACAAGCTAAAAACCTCGTACCCATACAGGAATATGAATGGTCCCTAGTACACAAAATTTATGGTTTAAACTCATACCTGTACGTAGGTGTGACTCTATGCATGATGGAGGCCTTTGGTAGCTCCACCCATTTGTGATGTCATGAGACTTCTTTCTTCCAATCATTTTTTCACACAAAACTATCTGCGGTTACACAGGGAAGAGATGAAGCAATGGAGGACAATGTACTGAGTAACTGAATGTGTTAAAGGTGGTGAGGGTATCCACAGAAGCAGGTATTGTACTGTACAGGTGTGCTGCTCTGTGGTTTGCAGATAGAGAGCTGAGAAGTGAAACATTTCAATGACCTATATGAGTGGATGATGGAATGATAGATACTCATCACAAGACACTCAAAACTGAGATATTGAAAATGTAAAATAATCCTATACTTCACAGACAACACTTTGGTACAATTTATTGATGATTTTATTACTGGAAACTTTGATTCAAAGGGAGTGGCACTTACAAACCACCTCAAAACACATTTTAGACATGAACACAAGATTATGTAGACAAGAAATGCAATACGACTGTGATTTGACCCTTATGTTTTCATGTTTCTTCAGTTTTCGTAGTCACCTCTCCTACAAAACACAAAAACTAATGAAATTTGAGAGCACTCATTCTGTATTAACAGGTTGAGTGTTCTTAGTAACTTATATATGAGAGAATGTCCTTCCACTATGATTCATCTGTACAAGAGCCATATCAGCCCACAGCTCAAAAAGTTCACACCACTGCTCATACCACTTATTCCCCATTATGTTCACTGAAGACAGCAAAGGAAACAAAACCAGAGATTCTGAACAAGTACTTTCCCGCGCTGCAGAGGTCAAAATACAGGACAGAAATTCTGCTCTCGAATCCAAGTAGAGAGTATTGGATACATTAAATAAAAGGCACTTTCAGTTTTCAGTAGTACTTTATTTGACACTTGGCTTGGAACACCTTTATGATGCTATCATAAGCAATGCATAATCTATAGTGGTTGTGATTTACATAATTCATGATGTATCATTGAATTGTGGAATCCGTCATAAATGGCCATGAGAAATATCAACAGTTGTTGTGTCTGTGGTATGACCTTATTTATATTGAAATGTCTGGTGACAAGTGTCACAAAATCTCTATCATTGTACATTTGCCGCTAAACATGTAATGTTACTATACCTATTATGACATGGTGCACTAATGATTTATCTAGATATTACATTTAATTGCCATTATGGACTATGAATATTGTTCGGTAGTGTTGTAATGCTTTAAGACACAGTTTTAAGACACAAAAGAAGTTGTTTCTTTACCTCACACCGTCTGAAACATCTCAGAACTCCCACTCTCCAAAGATTCCATCTCATCCTTTAACGGCCGAGGCCGCGCCTTTTCTCCTCTCGAGCGAACAGCAGACGATACGAAATGAAACCAAAACTGTGTGCATGGGTGTGTCCCAAATCTTTTCACTCCTATTCTCCTTTCCTCCCATTCTCCCTCAACCACTCTGTTCCTTCCTCAACATACCAGGAGGAAAGGAGAGGAGAAGTGAGATTGAGATAAAAACAGAGAATCAGGACAACATATTTGCATTGTCAGATCCATCATTCTCTATTCATTAAGTGGCCCCACCACAACTATGACTGATGAATAAGATATGTACTGTAAGCCAATTGCACTTCTGATTGATGGCAAGTCCATTCTTTGGCCAAAAATATGAAAGTCAGTAACCTCCATCAACCAGCTCTGCTGTTTGAAGTCACCTTAAGCAAAACATATGTACGAGCAAACAAATAAAGCTACAGCTACATTAACGAGCCCAGTTTTACAAGAGCTAATTATGACTGAACAATTTAATTATTGTTGTTTATGTGGGCATGGAAAAAAAGGAAAACTGAAATGGTTGGACATTACAGGTCATTTAGCCATTTACTGTATCCTGTTCTGGCACTTATATGTGTGTCTTTCGCCTTGTGTTTGGGTGTTTAAGATTCATTTCTGTGGTAGGAACTTTCAATGTGTTTGGGAGTGAGCACGATGATGTCACCCAGAAATGTGAAAAGGCTTCTGGGAAAGGATGTTGCAAAGTTCCAGGATTGCATACGTCAATGACTTTAAGGGGTGTGTTTAGCAGTTTTGCTCGTCTTCTCAAATATTGGGACAGCAGGCGGAGGGTACGAGTGGAGACAAGGTGATACTGGAGGAAAGCAGCATATATGTTGTGTATGGTACATGTTAGCTTCCAAACCTGCAACAATGTTGCCATGAAAGTAGGTACCCCTCCAGATCATAGTATAATGATGGTGGCATAATGACATCACAGCAACAATGCCCTCAGCAACTGGACTGCTGTTTAAATTGAACTTTTAATATTTATACAGTAAAATCCTTTATGGTCAAAAGTACTCACACTTTTAGTGAGATATGGTAATGTCTGCTCATCAAGCAGTAAATGAAAACATCATTTGGATAAGTGGGATAATTTTGTCGCTGTTAATGTAATATTTATAAATGAAATACTCACAGAATGTAGATTGTCCTTTTTTTATTACATATCAAGCAGACAATGTATGTTCAGTTAGTGACTACTGTAAACAGTTCATGTTAATCTGACACATGTATATGCATGTTTGTAACTGCATGTACACATGTATGCTCAAACTTTAATTAAAAACATAAATAATTAATTTTGTCAATAATTCAATTTCACCTGGTGTGCATTTCAAATATCTGCTGCCTTATATTCTGCCATATTCAACGAATTATGCTCTGTGGACCTAAAATTGACAGCCACTACAGTTTTTGTTACCATTCAAGTCAGCTTAATGTTAATCTTCCAGCTCGAATAAAAAACATGGAAAATCTCTTGCAAATCCTCAGTGAAATTGGACTGGTTCAATCATGAGACTTCGCATCATTATGTCAGTAACACAGAGATTATAGCCTCGCGCACCTGGGCGTCCTACACCATGTTTCTGCAATTATTGCCGCGCGCAGAGCTGCACGGCTCCGTGTGCCGATGCGACGAATGCAGAATCAACTTACATCGCGTAGACCTTCCAGGTGCAGGTCTGCTGAAAGGAAAAATGACTTAATTGCTGAGCTGCTTCTGCATAAGTGTCGGTATTGCTGGAGTTCAATTAATTAACCCAGCTTTAGACTGAGGGCAATCATGACCAAATCGAGCCCATTTATTCAACACAGAATGTACCGATTTATCTTTTTTTTTGTATCTGAAAAACAAAACATCTGCATTGGTTGCTTTCCAAAGGAAAGACACAGTCACTGCACAAACGTAGCAGCGACCTTCACGCTGAAACATGAATTCAACAACAGATGTCTTTTACAAAATGGTACTATGGGAGTGTTTTATGATCTACACCAGATAATAAGCAAGAGAAATAAAATCGTATGATTTAATAAAGATGACTGAAACTCCAGCAATGAAATCTTTATGCATTGAGAATTTATGTAGTTCTATTTGTCATCAAGTATTAATTCCACTTAGTTCTACATTTTTCCGGGAATCTCTTATTACATTTGTGAATCATTCACTGACATTTTTTGACAAATCTGATAAATCAGGATGAAGGTACTGCAGTGGTCATTCTAACTGAATATTTCTATTTGCTTTAGTTGAAAAGACACCATGGATAAAGAATTAGTTCCACCCCACAGTGTGTCAGTGAATAACACTGATTCTGTCTGTGGTGTTTTGTCACTTCTTAAATATAGAATTATATTAGTCTAGACCTCCCACAACCTCAAACCTTGACACGCAACAAGCAAACACACAAACGCCAGCGCACACACACACACACACACACACACACACACACACACACACACACACACACACACACACACACACACACACACACACACACACACACACACACACACACTACATAGCCCCGAGTTATGGCTGACATCACTCACAGGATTAGCCATTATCCACGGGAGCACACCCCCACTCTGTGCCCCAGCCCCCTTTTCGTGTGTCTGTGTCTCTGCCTGTCTCCTCCTCCCTCTCCCACAGTGCAATTTTGGTGAGTGCACCACTTACATGCAAAGATAATTGCAGATTTACCTTTTTTCAGCGTGGCGAACCATACGCTTCTGGGGAGGCTGACAAGGATGCGTTTCTCAATTATAACCTACCTCTCAGAATTTAATCGCGCAAATTACACCGCGGTCGGGCAGAGGCACGTTGCGCGAGGTGTTTAAAATGTCTAGACATAGGACTTATCCTCTGCTGTTTATAAACAAATATATTATCCCACATTTTAAAGATTATGTAAACCCTGCTATTTTGAGATCAGACATTAAGTGAAGTGAGCGGCCTTTGTCCTACAAATGAAGAATTACGGTAAGTTGTAGCGGCAGGTCATAGTTCCTTGGTGAAAATATTTGGGATCAAAGTAAATTACGGGAAAGCATGATTTCAAGCAATGCAAACATGTTGAGAAGTAAATAAATGGAAAATGATGAAACAAATAATGCCAAAACACCGATGCCTTTGTATTCCCAATCCCAGATTCAGTTATGTGTTTTGTTTATTTCATTTCTGCACATATATTCTTAGATACATATTATATTTATGTGTTGGTGATTTTTCCAGATAAAGTAATGATATAGAGAAACTTCACGCAAAAACAGGATTAAGCATTTCAGTTGGGGCATGTGGTTGATGAAGGATATAGAAAGATTTGCAGCCATATTCATACACCAAAACTATTTTTCCAGACCCCATTTTCGAGCGAGGCAAGTTTTAAACTCAACCAAAAAAAAGAGCTTATTGTAATCTCTTGAAACTCCACCTCTGTCTGACCGCAACAGTGTTTTGCAATGTATGACTCGAGGCACTTTATGATTACTAATATTTGTCTGGAAACAGTTGGGGAGATAGATAGAACAACTGAATGCATCCTTCTATCTACTTTCCCCTCATGTTATTTTCTTTCTCTCCGAGTCGTGGAGAAAACAGAAACCGAGGCAACTGCTTGCATGCAGAATAATAAAATCTCATCGATATCTCATGGAACATTTCATATGGTTTATTGATAAAAGGATAAGCAGTGGAAAAAACCCACACATATCCTTATACTTGAAGGGATAATGTATCATTTAATTAAAGTTAAATACATGTTTATAAGTTGTAAGAGTATTTTGGGATTACAACCCATTTTTAAAAATAGAAAGTAAAAATGGTATAATCTTTCTGCTTGGTTCTGAAGCTCTTTATTCAGGGTTGAGGCTTAAATAAGAGATTAAGCTGAAAAAAGGTACTCATTTATAAATTGCTATTTCCCAGACTATTGCTTTAAGGTTTAAAAGGGGACATTCTAGAAGAAATCTTTATGGTCTTATCATGTGTTGCGGTTTGCAGCATTGGTGCACTTTGGTAAGGTAGAGGAGCTTCACCAGTTGGAGCAGGGTTTTTCCAGTCATGCAAACAGGTTTATTTGTACTGACAAACCAAAAGGTGACTTTGATCAGTATAAATCCACGATTTCATCTGGATCTATCCAAGAAGATGCACACATGCATGTTTTTAAAGCCTGCTGGGAATCTGATTTCAAAGAGCATCAGAACTGAGATACCCAACAGCCAAAAGCATTGCTAGAATTGCTTGTTGACACTTTTTTTGTTTTCACTGATTCCTGCCCAGGAGCTGCAGTCATAGCCAGGTGTCTGATCTGGCTGTCTCAGCCAATCAGGATCTCAGAAGAGTGCAGCCTGTAGCTAAGAGAGTAAACCAGCCTCGCTTCTCACCCTCGGATGCCAGGTCACAGTGAATAAAAGCATAAGCCAAAAGTCTGGAAATTACTGCGCACCAACTAAGAAGTGATCCTGGTTATTAAACACCTTTATCAGTTTCAAAGTTGTAACTTTTGTTTCAGCTTCTTTTTGTGTCTCTAATGTGCTTTGATCAACCTACTTCATTCAAGTCTGCATGTACAAATGTATTATTTATTTAATGAACTCCTTAGTACTCCAAATATTATATTTTATCTCCCCCATCCTTCATATTTTACAGAGTGATTTTGGATTTTATAGAGAGCCAATTCTTTCCGACACATCAGTGGGTGATTTGGGGGTGCCATCCACCTTGTTAGCAAAATGACCAAAATGCATCCCCCTTGTTAACCTGTCATCCCTATTTTACGTGTGTGTGTGTGTGTTGGTTGGTGGTGTGGGGGCAGGGGGTGCTCCCATTGGGCCATCCCCCATGTTAAAAATCAACGAATCACCTTCTGCTCCACGTTAAATGTATTCACTAAAATCTGGGATTTACACCATACATTTGACTCTCTTTTTTATGGCTATTCAACATGTCTGATCAAGGTGAGCATTGCTCATGAAGGGCTTTGCACCACTGAAAGATAACTGCTTTGATAAAAACACCCTTCCCTTTATTGAAACATTTCTCTGGTCTAAAGTACTCCACAAAATAAGCACCTGAAGGGCAAACAGACAGTTTGTCCAACCAGGAAGAGTGCTTGTATGAAACACAATAGAATTGCTTCATTATGCAGTCAATTCAGAACTGAAAAATGCTTGGTCATAGTTTATGGGTAAATGAAAATAGAAAATGTCCTTACACTGAATGAAAATGCAGTGGGTGATGAGTTTTCAAAAAACTGTTCAAATAAAAGCTGGTAAAATGGTGATAGAAGAGCAAGCTTGCCATGAAGTGAATATAAAAAAGAGATTTGTTAAGATTTGTAGATCATGTAAAGTCTAATATGAAAGACATGGTAGAACATGTGTCATGGAATCATTTGTGGATTATGGCTCATAAAAAATGTAGAAACTAAACAGATTTTTGGGCTACTTTATCTTTGGATATGGCTTTATAAAGGTTATGGCAAGTCATGTAACTTTGACCGCTACTTTGTTGTTTTAACCCATTTACAAATGACTGTCATATCAAACATCTCAACAGTATGAAGCACTTTAAAAGGTGACCTTTTAACTGGAATTAAAGGGCCTTCCTACTCCACATTTAGACTCTGCTTGTCACAATGCCTTTCAGATATGTACTTAATGTGCCTTTTTGAGACATTCGGGAGGTATTTTCAACGAAAGTTTTCAGTAATTCTTCTTCTGCATGGACACATGCAACAGAACAGGACTATTCGTAAATATGTTAATGTCTACAGGCAAATGTATAGATGTTCATTCGTACATCACTAACTTGTAAAAGACTAGCTGGAATGAATGTAAAGTGATTATTTTAATGCTACTTCGCAGACTGTATTTTGCAAAATGGGGTATTGCGGTTCAAATGTAGTCTTGCATTTCTGCAGTTGTCCAGTGGGAGGCAAATGTTTTTCTGCGGCAGCCTAGCCGAGATACTATACGGTCCTATTCGATGACGGTAGAACCACCTAAGATTTTGACTATAATTGGTTCTCATGTTAGTGTTTCTGTGTATCAATTGGTCTGTCATGAGGCGGGACTACCGATACGGTTTTACGGGTTGGAAATCTCCTCAGACATAAGCAATATATGAAGACCGGGCAAAATGTGAAAATGCATTTACCCCGGGGCTTCGAAATACCTTACCAAATCGGTCTGTCAAAACGTTCTTGACTGAAGTTGCCAAATGTGGACACCTTCGTGTAGTGCACAGCGTCAAATAAAACAGCACTTAGATTAGTTGCAAAGTTTCACCTTGCACAGTATGGAATCCGTAGCCAACACGTCCATGCGATGTACCGTTTGTCTGACTTAGCGAGACTAAGAACCCGGCTATGACCTAACTCGGGTATTATTTTATTGAACAAAATCGGTTGTCACTTCCCGAAATTCTGCATCGAGGTGCCAAAGCTAGATAGCATGTATTTTCCAAGAAACAAGAACCCGTGAGACACACGATAACATTTATAAAAGCCTGTGTGAACTGCACAGGGTCAATCTCTCAATTAAATTCCCACAATATTTATGCGGCATTGTATACTTTGTGTGTAAACTATGACGATACCAGTACCAATTAATGCCATTAGCCTTTAAAATCTGAAGTGGTTTATGGAAGTCTTGAAGTGGTAGAGGTTCTGGTAGAACAAAGTTAGGGTCAAAATTATACTTTCGCTGTTGTTCCCTTTTCCAGAATGACTTTTTTTTACTATTATATAAATACATACTCAAATAGTGATCTTCATCCACTAAATGGTTGTCAGTTTTCCAGTTACAATGTTTACAAATGTGTCAGGTCATGTTTCAGGCTACAGTTGGTGAATAATATTCCATTTAGTTTCTGTTTCAGCAGAAAACTGATATTAGTAGAAGCCTGTTTGACGGCATCAGGGGAATTCATTGGACAAAGATGTTTATCAAAGTCACTGTCCTTTGATCCTTTGTTTTAGTCAATATTTTCTTTTTAAAATATTCACGTCCTGTTTCTTTGAAATAGAACATCATTCGTGTTGATGAAAGCATATTCTTCCAATGAATCGAAGCAGAAAACATTGATAACGTCTTGTCGTGCAACAGGCTCTAGGAGTGGTGTTACTGACATGGTGAAATGTATGTAACAAAATAAGACTGCAGTTTTCATGGAATGTGTAGACAAAAGGTGAATTTATCTCCTCCAATTTGCGCAGTGGCAACTTCTTTCATTCCCTTTACAGGATACAAACCCAACTGAAAATATGATTGTGTGCTTTTAAACTATTATTGTTGTGTTTATGCATAAATCAATAAAAATGAAATAGTCCGCTCACAATTAGTCTTATGAACCACCACAGAATATGTGTGTGAAATTTGTGCCATTGTAAACAGAATATATAGCGCAGCCTTCAAAGAAATTTAAGAACATGTTTGTGTAATTACTTGTACCTAGAATAATGGATGTTGACCCCAACGAAAAAGATATGATCAAGAGACCTTGTTATATGTGGTATAAATACCGTATCTGGTTAAATACGTTGTGTGTGATTTTTGAAGAAAAGTAGCTGTAATATTTCCATTACCGGGAATATAAGACTACTGATTCTCCAGTCAGGTTGAGTTGACCCTTTCCGTAAGCTGGGGTGTCTATGTTAATTACTGGCCAAACCTCGTCAGTTACTTTTACACTGAACATTGCCGTTGAGTGAATCAAGGGGCCAGTTTCTTTCTTCAACCCCCAAAAAAAAAAGGGCTGCCGGCTGGGAATTTCGCTATGATTGGCCAAGTACTCTGTCACTCTTGGCAGCCCAAGTCTGGCGTTGACGTAATCCTGTCTGCCTGGAAGCACCGCCTCTACAGGATCTGAGCCGACTTGGACTTGAATGAGGCGAGCGCAGAAGCCCGTCAGACAGACGGATACAAAGTAGCACAGACCGTCTGTTAATAAACATCGGGGATACTGGAGTACGGAGGGCAGGCAGCGGCCCGGGGTTGGGGGGGACGAAGGCAACTGAGACCCGTTATAAACCCCTGACTACCACCCGTAGAAGCGTACCGGAGGAGGAAAAAAAAACAGCGTTGCATATTTTTTTTTTGTAAGATTGCAACCTCAGCGAGAAAAAGAGCTGGCAAGCTGGACCGATCGTTGAGCCGTTTCCTCCTAGATTCGCACATTTAAATGTTAAACTTAATGGGTCTAATAAACGGTACAACGGCCATCCAGACCAATGTATCCTGTACATGTAACTGCAAACGCTCGACTTCATTCCAGAGTATGGAGATCAGTAAGTACTTTTTTATTTCTATCATGGCAACGGTGGTTAACTATCATACTTTCCCCCCGAAGCTTGTCAGTTAACTTACTGCGATTTCTATTGCGCTTTTTATTTCCTAGCTAACAAGTCTTACCTAGTCAGCGCTCCGGTCGTTTGAGTTACGCTAGCGGTTTGATTTGGGCAAAATATCTGTTGAATAGCACATTTTCCGTTTATTTATCCTTTTTGAACAACCATACATAGCCTGACAGCCACTTTTATTTGTTTTAAACATTGTTGGCTGAAACATGTAGTGGGCTGTCGAAGGTCTTTGCACCGAATGGTAGAAAAGTGTCGTCATAACAAAGATGACCCTAGTGCGAGTTTGGCCGTATAAAGATTAAGATATCCTCAATCAAGTCATTGCCAGACTGAATAAAGTAGTTAGCTCGTCAGAGACTCATGACGCTAAATTAACAATTTAATTTTTACTAATCTGTGTCTGGATAGTTTTCTGAGTTGAACTACTAAAGTCAACCCTAGTAATGTCATTGTTCATTGGGGGAAAAATCCGAAAGTTTTACTGGTTATAATGAGTTATTTTCTTGTTTAAGTACACCGTTGTACTTTTGTTTTTTTACAGACGGGAGTTGTATAGACAGAAGAGGCGCACATACAAGGAACCTTTAGCTGTGACGTTTAAGATGTAAGGCTCGTCAGCGGGTATTAACGTTAGGAAATAGCTTTTCTGTCTAGACGCGATATTATGGAGTCAACCTATGTGTTGAGCGTTATGCCCTGTAACTCTAAGGCTGTAATTTGTCCGTGCAAGCATAAACGTCTGCTTTCATTTGTTTGGTGTTAACAAACATTAGTCATGTACATTGTTTTTCAGGATTATTCAGATAGAATGGTGATCTAGATGGCAAGATATAATATTTGTTTGGCTACTTGTTTGGAGTGTTTTATACCTGAAATCTTTGAATACGTTTATTGCTAAAGATGAAAATCATATATTTCTTAAATATTGCCGTATTTTATTTTATGTACCATAGGAAAAGAGTAAACTATGTCACTGTTGCGAACGAAAGACAGAATTACTCATTATGTAGTTTTTCCACATACATTGCTTCGTTAAGTGTAGTCATTCGTTAACCGGTAAAGTTGATTCATCGTTATACCGTAATTAGTGTGTGTGTTCGCGAGTGAGTGTGAGTGTGTTCTCAGTCTGTGGTAAGATTCCGATTTTATTAAGAAAAATATAGTATCTTTGACTAACTTGCTGTTCTGAAATCAACCCTCGCTAGTAATTAAAGGGGGGAAAGCGAGTTCTGGAGTAATGCTGAATTTCCTGCGAGGACCCTGCAATCTTGCTAATCTCAGCCTGCAGTATCTGAGCAATGTTTTGTCTACTAATGGTTTGGATGCTCTCTTGCTTGATGAGAGAGATTTCCCACAGGAGATGTTGATCGTTGATATCTTGGGTAAAGATCTGGACATTTTAAATTCCATAAAACAGCAGACTCTCTGGTTCCCCACTTTCCCCCCACGATCAATGTGGGTGCAGCTTCCTGGTGATTCAAATCTTAAAGCACTTTAATAAAAAAATAATAGTCATGCCTTTTAAACCGTTGAACTGTTTTTCGGTTATAAGCATAGGGTCTGTGCTTCTATGGTTATGGTCTGCTCTCACAACCTCTTTCTCACCTTCTATGAATGGAGCCCCCTAGGACGTACCCTCCCCCTTTCCCATCTGACCCCCTTTGTGGTGTGCTGTCAGACATGGGGGGTGAATGTTTTTGTGTATATGACTCCATTTCAGACAATTAAACTGTGGCTTCTGAGTGCTAAACAGTAACGCCCCCATTTTGCCTGCCAGTGAAGGTGTCTGGGGTTTTGGCTGAAAACAAATGAATTAAATTATGGGGTTTCTTTTTTGTTTTTGAGGATGTGCGTTCCATATGACCGGTTGATATTTTTCCCCTCTGTGCCGTTTTGGGACCTGGCCATTGATTTAGGAACATTATGTTATTAGTAGCCTAATCTCTTTCTGCTTATAGCCTATTTTTTAACTTGATGGAATTTGTGCCCTGGTATCTGCGGGAATGGGTGTTAACAGACAGATAGCCTAATCTTTTGCTTTGATTTGCTGGTGTCTAGAAAATGTGGAAGCAAATTGCTTTAACCAACACAGACTGCTTAAAATGGAACTGCTTGAAATGATCTGAAGAAACAGTGTATGGCATACATGTAACCAGAACAAAATTCTTGGTGCATTGTGGTATAGCATGTAGATTACTGTACGGTATTGTATTTATATTCACTCTGGTACTGCTATTTGAGAACACACATGGCATTTTAGTCCTTAAATAAAATATGGAGTGTTTATAGAATGTTATGTTATCACCATTTATTATAAAAATCTGATATGTTGGAAAAATAAAATATACCAAGATAATGACCTTAGCTCCTCTGGTCAGTTTTTTTTTGTGTGGAAAGAAATGTAAGTCAACATCCCTTGCCCCTCTTGATTCAATAAAAAAAGAAAGGAGCGTTGAAATTGAGAGGGAATGTGTGACTAATTCCGGATTGAAATAATTTAATTCTGCAGTCGCTTTGATTTATTTTCTGTACATTGACATAAAGCTTTGAAAGCAGAAAAAAAGGAATCAGTCAGCTCGGTGGCCTTTGCATGTGTGATATCGCTGCTAATTAGCAGATGGCTGTCTTTGTTAGCGAGACGAGGAGGGGGCAAATGCTCAAGTCCTTCTTTTATCTCTCTTTATTGTCACGTTCTGTCGGACGTGGATGGGTCCTTAGTGCGGGGGGGGGGGCCGCAAACATGCGGATGGCCATGCTCGAGCGGGGGCCTTATGACCGGTGTGGGGTCAGGCCCGGTCCACCTTCGGGTTCCTGCAAGACCCTCGGATACGTTCCCCTGCCTCAGTCCGGCCTGTCCTCTGAGGCTCAGTAACTTTTCCTCCAGTTTTTTGTTTATGGTTAACTGAAATCTAAGGAATGTTGGACAGCAGTTTGTTTGGCTAGACGCATTAGTCTTCTGGGTACAAAACGTACATGATGTAAGCACACTGTAAATGATACATGGGACTTTTTGTTAAGCTCAGACTCGTTTCATTTTAACAATACAGGGGTTTAGTATCAATCGTCATGGCAATAAGGTTATGGAGTAATGGTGCAGAACTATAACCGCAAAGTGGAAATGAATGCACGTACTGTGTTAAATATATCAGCACATATTTAACTCGTCTTTTTTTCTTTTCGTATGGGTTATTAAATGTGAAATCTGTGTGCTGTGGGTGAAATGCTCTGTTAAATTTTCTGGTTTTGCTGCTTAAGTGGTCGATGTTGTCAAACAACTTAGCAGACTGTTAGTGTTTAGGGTTTGGGGGTGGAGGGGGGGGTGTGCAGGAAAGCTCGTAACTAGCTGGCTGGGTCCCCATACCGAGCCTGGATAAAGTTCCCATGGTTCACTGCAGTATGAGAATGGGGGCCTCTGTTGTGACAGAGACACACCAGACTCAAATGCTGGGCATGGGGCTTTTAATTTGACTGAGGTGGTGGACTGGCATGGGGCTTTTATTGTGATAGAGTCACTACATGCCATAGTGCACCTGGGTGCCGTGGCCTGGTGTCTGGCTGTAGAAATCCAGATATCCTTCAGTGGGGGGAAGGGAAACACAGCAACACACATTGGCAAGTAGATCTGACCACAGACCGCAAACCAGATGTGACCGTATTCCATTCTCATCCCCTTTCTGTCTGTCTTGGCAGTTTTTTATTTTCTTTTTCAGTGTAACAATACACAGCGAAATACCGTTTCAGGGGGAAAAAACAACAAAGTCTGGCATGGACCTTGTGATTTCTGGACTGTCTTTTAATTTTGAAGTTCAAGTTCCTCTTTTTGCTCAGATTTTTGCTGATCTGAAATGGCTCAGCATAGGTGTGGCCAGAAAACCAAATTACTGCAGCTGAGCGTGTCGCCTTTGATAGCATGTATGCTGTTTGGACATATCACCACACTGAATGAGTGTCTGTGGATAGACTGTGTGTATTATTCTCCTACAAACTGTACAAATATGGACGGTGGTTTTTTAAAATGGTAGCGAATAGAAGCAGCTGGCTGCAAAGCCTTTCATTGTGTTTTTCTGGCTTTGGTATTATTTGGAATTGTGTTTCAGCCCTGCCTTCAGTCTTGTGGAAGAAATATCTCCCTTGTGTGCCATGGTCATGTTCCACAGCAGGAGCTAGAGAGCGAACTTGGGGCCCATACTCCCAGCTTTTAAATCTCTCGCTCTCTCCTCTCTCCTTTTTTTCTCTCTTATTTTGCCCTGTAAAGTATCAACTCGTGTTTATTGGAACAGCACTTCCTGTTTACTTTCAAAGATCAAAATGATTGGTTGTGTTATGGTCCGGTCAGCATACGGCCAACTACAAAAATGACAGACCAGACCACCCAGAGTAGCCAAGCTCATATTGCCCCCCCCCATCCACCCCCACCCCCAACCCGAAAAAGAGGACAGAAATCAAACCTGCTCCTAATTAAAGGGAAACATTGGGGAATATGTCTACACACAGGCTGTACGGAAATGGGAGAAGCTTGTCCATATGCTTGCAATGCACTGTTTCCATTTGTTTTATTTCACTTCTGCTTGATAGTGCCATTAGCAGGGACATCGTCTTCAGCACTTTAAAGCTATACCTCTCCATACCTTAAAACTGAGTCAACGGTGTTGCGCTCGGACAACTGGTTAGCGGTAGAGGTTGAGACTGATTCGCAGGGTCTCAGGAAGGGTGTGTTTGTGTGTATGTGAGGGGTGGGGGTAGGTGTTACGATGTCTAATTTAAGAGTCTGGTGTTGAGAAATGGGCCTTGTAATCAAGCATCCGCCATCTCCATATCCAAGCCATGTCTAAGCAGGAAGACTGCTGTGCTAGGCTGAAGGAATGAAGTCTTTCAGTCTGTTATTTGTTTGCGTCTAAAACGACTCCCTCCCCGGGCCTGACTGCGCAGTAATTGCAGGGTGGCATTTTATTCACCTTCCTCACTGTACCTCGCCGGCTTGCCTGCACGCCAGGCTGAGCCCTGTCAAAGCCATGACATCATCCGCGCCAGTCACGGCGGAGTCATCGCAGAGAGCGCGGTCGCCCCTGTTCCAGTCCGCCTCCCGTCTGCTCTGACGTGCAGCGGGCCGCAGTCAGGCCGCTCAAATAAGGGTACGTGGTGGTGGAGCTCAGGAGATCGCGGCGAGCGATTGAGGAAGGACGCATAGAAATGGCTCCGACTCCAGATCTCCCAAGATTGAATATCAAGCCGAGAGACTCCATGGCTTTATCTCCAGTTCCACCACAAAGCGTGCAGATACATGTCGGCCTACACTAAGCCCGGGATATAGCCCACAGTACTCCCAAACTGGAACTCCGTCATCCTGTATTTTAGTTTTCCCCCTATTTCTACCTGTACCCTGTTCACCCCTTCTTGCCTTCACCCCACCAACAGGCAGAGGAGTGTTAAGGTGTTTTATCCTCTCTAGCTGGTAAAACAGGCCTTCTCTGCATCGCGATGTTAGTTTTTGTGTGTGTGTGTGTGCGCGTATGCATGTTCAGATTCACTCTAGTTACATTCACTCAGGCCTGCCAGCCCCTCTCTAACGCTCATTGATTTTTTCATATCAGCTAATACAATGGTGTGATGTTTTAGCTGGATGGATGTGTTGTCTCTAGATAGCGTTGCCCGTTATGGCCTAATGTGAATGTGTTCCTTCAGTGTCACATAACCAAAAGTAGGATCAACAGTGGTACTCGTGTTTTGGCATTCATGTTTCTTCTTTGAGGCCAGTTTTTACAAAGGGTGTTGGACGGGGACTAATTAAAGTTGTTCTCCGCTTTACTTTACCTTAAAAGAATCCATTATATTTCCTGTGCTGTAATTATCGTTGCTCAGAGTGAGGTTTGTGAGTGAAATGAGTAGTGGGGTGGAAATGGGGTGGGTTGAGTCGGTGAATTCGGTACAGAGAGCTGTTGGGTCAAATCCAAGCAGCAGGAGTGGGTCTGTCTGGCAGAGCGCCCCTGATATCAGACTGTCTGTAGCGGCTCACCCCTTTCCTGCTTTTAGGGGTAGCTAAGGTCGTCTAGCACACGTTCAAACAAATGAACAGGCAAGCACTCACAGACAAACAGACATGTGCACTCAGGTTAGCACACACACACGCCCTAATGAACACAAATATGATAGGCTACATAAACACAACACATATGAAAACACACACACAAAGAAATATATAGCTAAGTAAACAGATGTGCTGTTTCATGTGGGGGATTTTTTTTTACATGTATTTTAAAAATGTTTTGGGGAATTTTTTTAATGACCACAGCTCCATAGTATTGCTCCATATCGGGGGTGACACAGGTGTTCCAGTTTTGGCTGTTTAGCAGACGCCACCAGCTACGGCTACCTGTGTCTGCAGGTTAGCCATGCTAGCAGTGCTATACTCCGCCTTATACTCATAGTCATGAGAGTGTGTGGTCAAACCACACGCTCTGGACCACTGCTTCTCAACTCTACAGCACTTCTGCCATTCATTTCACTATTAGAAGAAAGATTCCTGAAGGGTTCTCCATTTGTACCCTTAATAGGTCTTCTTAGATACTGATTTGTCTGAAGGTTTTTATGTACAACCTAATTTTGAGGGCCCCTCATATAATCCACCAGATTTATAAATTACCTCACATAAGAACGTTTTTTACTGAGTGCTCCTCGATTCGTTTTTGTGTTCAAGACCCCCAAAAAAAGAGTGAGCAGGCAGAGGGAGATGACTTAGCTGGAGCCGCAAAAGATCCACTAGCCACACCATGTGGGGCTCCACTTTAATGTCCTGTTTTTTTCCCTTCCCGTCTCTGTATTTATATATCAATACGCTAACCACATCACAGACCCGGAGCAGACTTCCCTCAGCCAAGGAATCCAGCCCCGTTTGCAGCACACAGCTGTTTTGCAGGGCCCAGTGCAAACCCAGCTTTTTTTAGCCGCTCTGCACAGAACTCCAGAGAGGAGCCTGCCAACCCGCTTGGAAATGATTCAGAATATTAACAGACTGTTGCTCTCCTACGTCCTTTTACCCGAGAGGTGGGAGGATTAATGCAGCAAAGGTTCCCAAATAATATGTGGAAGGGGGGTGGAAAGTTAGCACGTTAGCCTTAAATGCACAAGCCCTGTCTTTGATCGACCGGGAGGGGAGATGGGCCGTAACAGACGGTCAAATGTTTTGATGCAGACAGAATTCCTGTACAAACAGTGAGGGATTGTCGTGTTTCTGGCAGCGCTGTGTTGCTGTTCAGTGAGGGCAGGCCGAATAACGGCTCACGTAAGAAGTGTATGTTTGTGCTTCGGTATTATCAAATCTCATCGCGTCTACACAGGGGAAGATTCTAAAATTTCCACAAGCACAAATGGCTGGCCCCGGTCCAAACAATGACTAGGAGAAGAAAAGGGTGCAGAACCTTCACAAAGAGCCCTTTGATCTCATATCTGATGTCTGCAATCATTCCAAACAATACCTTTAGATTGCAGATGTGTGTTTTGAAACCTCTTCAATTGTTCAGGAAGGTTCTGGATGAAAATTGATAGGAAAAATATGTAGGGAAGGAAGGGCCTTGTGCTTATTAGCTATTCATTCCCCCTGGTTCACTGGGCTACATTTAGCTCCTTAGGTTTAACTCCATAGCATTCGCACACTGTGAAACTGTCGGTGTCCGTGACTCAGGTTTAGCACTTGTTAACCTCAGAGTTCATATGCAAACTCTGCCCTCTCTTCCTTCTCACTTCAGCAGCTGAATAGTAGACGGAAGATTTGTTGCATTTTAAACTTCTGAAGAGCAGAAGTACATGTTTCTGTTGCCAGATAATATAGATTTCACATTGTTTTAAGCTTTAATGTCCCACTGTATTGGTTTGAATTACATCCATCTTAAAAGCTGACTGAGCAGTGGGTATCTGAATGTGGTGTATGTCGGACACAATGTGACAGGCCATGGCCCCGAACTTCACCTCTGAGCCAATCCCGTGCCCCACACCTCCTTACACCTGACCCCTGAGCCAATCCCGTGCCCCACACCTTCATACACCTCACCCCTGAGCCAATCCCGTGCCCCACACCTCCTTACACCTCACCCCCGGGCCAGTCCAACCCATACAGCACCAGGATGCGAAGTAGGACCTATCCGCACTGCGCTAATGGAAAAATGTAAGCGTGTTCCGCAGGGACCTGGGGAGGGATAGCAGGACTAAGCGCGCATTCCCACAAAAACAAGACGTTCCTTAGAGGAGAGGGTCTCTTGCTGGCTGGCTGGCTGTCTGTCTGTCTGGCACCAGCTCTCACACTCATTAAGGGGAGGTTTTCCCTCTATAAATACATTCACCCCCCCCCCCCCTCTGCCCATTACTGCGGCCTACACTCACACACTAACCCTCTCCCGCCAACTGCTCTAAAATTCACTCAGGATATCACGTGGAGCTCCTCTATTTTTACATTGGCATACAGGTCTGGTCTCTGTGATTTAATTATTAACTGCATTGGCACCAGGCCCTGTGTTTCTGTGGGATGCTGATCCCTGGTCTAGCTCTCTCAGAAAATGTCCTCAAGCAAGCTAGCACTCCAGCAGACACGACTTGCCTCTCTAGCTTTGGATCCGGTCTCTTGACTCTGGGGCTTGCACAGGCACCCACCGCCTGTGGTATTAAGTGTTATATTATGTTGTGTTAAGGCTTATTTAGTCGCCATAGTCAACCCGGTCCGGGCAGTTCCAGGCCAAAGCATTTGGCCCTTGTTGGTCTACGTTGGTCGACCGTGTGTTACAAAAGGGAGCCTGTTCAGAGATGAGACGGGCTCGCTCACACTCTTTCCGTTTCAGCCTGTCCTTCTCGCCTTTCTCTGCCTCCCTCTTTCTCCCCTGCAGATCTTGTTAGAGCCATATGCTGTTTTTCCAGTGACTCTGGTGCTTGGCAGACAGTTAGAAAGCTCCAAGGAGATCGGCTTTGTTTCTGTGCTATTCAGCACTTTGAGCCCCTGGCATCAGAGTATGGATTTACGGTCAAAGTCAAGTTGAAGGCAAACTCCAGGGTTAAGGGTTGTATGTCGGCCATTCGGTCGCCAATACGTAGTGATAATGCCGATCAACTCAGCATTGCCTTTTGTTGTGTCTGTTTTCTAGGAGTGATTGTTTCCACATGAAAGGCCTGTATCCAGGGCTTTATGAGTCCAGGTAACAGCAGGTTTGTGGAAGCACTGCATGGTTTTGAAGTTCTTCGATTCTGTGGAGATGTTGTAGAAGCAGACATGGATATTTATGGGACATGGGAAGTTACAAATTCTATCTGCAGAAGATGTTTCCATAATCCCTTCAAAAAAGTCATATTCCTTTTCCCTGTCTTTTTCCCACCCTCTTTCACCCTCTCTCTCTCTCTCTCCCCGTCTCTCACATGCACATCATACAGACACACCCCTCTCATTAGTCATGCTAGTAACTGCTCCCCATGTCTGAATGTTCCACTGTGGGAGAGGGGTGGGGTTTGGGGGTTGGGGGGGAGTGGGGCGGGGGTGGGGGTGGGGGGGGCGCTGTCTGCTATGCCGGGCCATCTCACTCTTGAGCTCATATTGAACCATTTTGGAACTCAATAGTGCATGTGTTCCGTTCTGGGAAAAGCCAGAGGGACATAAACAGCAAGCATCAGAAATATTCCTTTCTCGTTCCCATTTCGGCTTGTAGATATTTCTCTAAATAACGGATGCAAAATAACAAAGTATCTGTGCTGCTGTCCTTTCAAATTAAGATAAGTTTAGGCATCTCGGTACGGTATAGCTTGCGCTTGGGTCCCCAGGGGAAGGTTCATACATGGAAACCGTAAAGCATGTGGTGTGAAAATATAGAAGGCGACAGGATTTAGATTCAAAGCCTGCTGCTCAAACGTGTGATGAGGAATTGCTGTACACATTTTCCATAACTTTGCTGCTATTTCTTGTGTGTCAGTTGATCCCTTTTAATCAAAATGAGTAATAGTTTGAATCACAAGGCAAAATGCATCCGTGTGACAAACCTGAACATGAACTGAGCACAAATTGCATATTGGGTCTAAAAAAGGCTTTGTTCCATGGTTTAGGCAACAGACAGCCATTTACCCCACCGACGTTGGATGAATGTGGGGGGGTCGTGGGTCGGGCGGGCGGGGTTGGGTGAAGTTGTTTTCAAACGCAGTATTTCTCGTGTGGGAAAAAGCTAAGTTGCTGCACTAGATGCTCGGTGGGGAGGGTCACTGACAGATGTGACCAAAAGCTTGCCGAGCAGACAGGAAATGGCGAGGGAGCAGACTCCATGTACAGACAGGAAAAAGATGAACAGAACTGCAGGGTCGTTGCTGCACTGGAGGAAAAAAAAATCCAAAGCAAACACAACATTGGCAACGTTTCAATGCTTTTTAACCTCAATTCCGATTATCTCCGTTTGTGTCGTTGACATCCAGACACATACAGAGCGTTTTAGACACATTTTGGCCGAATGAAAGGAAGTATTGTTTTAAATCTGTTCTATGTTAATCTTTCCCATTTTTAAGAAGTTAGCAACCCAATGCTTTTCTTTAATTAGCGTGCTGACAAAATGGCTTAAACAGCAGTTAGCTCCCTTCCCCCTTTATGTCTACTGTAGGGTGAATGTAGGATGCTTATTTTTGCAATATTAAATACAACCAAGATGAGCTTTGTTAATACACAGCCTTTGAGATTTAGGTACGGACTACTAAATTGACACAAATGTTGTGCAGTCACAATTTCATAGCTGAAGTAGACAACAAAGATCAGTCCATGATTTAATGCATAATTGTGTCATAGAAAAAAAACAGGAAAAAAACATTTTTAATTGACTTGTTTTTCCCCTTCACTGTGAAATAAATTGCTTTTTTGTTATTAAAGTTATGCCTCTTTTGGTAGCAGCTTGGGGAAAAACACAAAAAAATGCATGCACATACAATATAATATCTGGTATGAGTGAGGACTGGGCTTAAGGAAAATTGGCTCATATTTCTATTTGATGTCTCTGCCTATATGTTTTAAACTTTTATGTAATTCACAAGCATATGCATAAGTACATGTTTTGGATGTTTTTTTCTTCTTTTTTTACTGTTTTCCTTCCCTTTTTCCCCCTCCTTCCTTCCAAATTCTCTCAAGTAGCTGTGTGGAGTTTGGGTTAGGCCATAACGAAGCTGTGTGGAGTTTGGGTTAGGCCATAACGAAGCTGTGTGGAGTTTGGGTTAGGCCATAACGCTGCTGTGTGGAGTTTGGGTTAGGCCATAACTGCTGTGTGGAGTTTTGGGTTAGGCCAGCTGTGTGGAGTTTGGGTTAGGCCATAACGCTGCTGTGTGGAGTTTGGGTTAGGCCATAATGAAGCGGTGCAGAGTTTGGGTTAGGCCATGCTGTGTGGAGTTTGCTGCTGTGTGGAGTTTGGGTTAGGCCATGTGGAGTTTGAGGCCAGCTGTGTGGAGTTTGGGTTAGGCCATAACTCTGCTGTGTGGAGTTTGGGTTAGGCCATAACGCTGCTGTGTGGAGTTTGGGTTAGGCCATAACGCTGCTGTGTGGAGTTTGGGTTAGGCCATAACGCTGCTGTGTGGAGTTTGGGTTAGGCCATAACGAAGCTGTGTGGAGTTTGGGTTAGGCCATAACGAAGCTGTGTGGAGTTTGGGTTAGGCCATAATGCTGCTGTGTGGAGTTTGGGTTAGGCCATAACGCTGCTGTGTGGAGTTTGGGTTAGGCCATAACGCTGCTGTTTGGAGTTTGGGTTAGACCATAACGCTGCTGTGTGGAGTTTGGGTTAGGCCATAACGCTGCTGTGTGGAGTTTGGGTTAGGCCATAACGAAGCTGTGTGGAGTTTGGGTTAGGCCATAACTGTGTGGAGCTGTTTGGAGTTTGGGTTAGGCCATAACGAAGCTGTGTGGAGTTTGGGTTAGGCCATAACGCTGCTGTGTGGAGTTTGGGTTAGGCCATAACGAAGCTGTGTGGAGTTTGGGTTAGGCCATAACGAAGCTGTGTGGAGTTTGGGTTAGGCCATAACGAAGCTGTGTGGAGTTTGGGTTAGGCCATAACGCTGCTGTGTGGAGTTTGGGGCAGCTGAGCTGCAGGCAGGCCTGCGCGTTGTGACCCGCCACCGAGGCCGCGCCTCCCCTCGCGCTCCCTCCACTGCCCTTTGTTCTGCAGTCTAGACATGATGCAAAAAGGGGGAGTACAGTAGAGCGCAGCGGCCGCACCACCTGACTGGGTGACTGACTGCAAAAGAGACCTCTTTAACTGCCAGCCTACCACTCCCAGTGCTGACAGCTTCAGTTTGTGTGTGGGGGGGGGCGTTGTGCATCTTCATACCAGATTACAGACAAGGCTGATCTGTAGTAGGGTGTTTGGGGGGGGGGGGTTTAGCTATTGTGTCCAAGAGTGACCAAGTCTGTCATTTTGTCTTTACCTATTACATGTATATCAATTTTAGTACAGAGGGTCCTTTCCACTAACATAACAGGGAGAGTGTGGGAAAACTGTCATTCCTTTAAGCTGAAAGACTTAATTCAGGGTTCCACAACAATCTGCTAGTTCTTATTTTCTTTATGTATTGTGATTGTGATATTGCTATGAATCGTGAAATTCGGTTGGTAAAAGCAGTATGTCTATGCAAGCTTATTGTATATTGTATGGGTTTTGGTTGCAGTCGCAATTTAAATGTCTCTCTCTCCCTTCAAACCTTTTTGTATTTGCTGGAAAGAACAGGGTCTTGACTGCTGGCAGATCTCGTCTGGCCTCGCACACAGACAGACGCTGTGTCTCCACGCAGCAATCATTGTCTTAAGAATTCGGATTTATGTAAATGAAATTTTGCATAATAAACCAGGCTTGCAGTGCATCTGCGGGAAGATGGGTTACCGGAGGGGGGTGGGCCGGGGTTTCCCAGCAACCCGGTTGTGTCTGAGTGCTAAAGGTCAAGGTTCAGAGGGCAGAGGGCAGAGGGAGGTGCTGACAGAAAGTAAAGAGTTCATTATCACAAAGGCTGGAGGGGGATGGAGCCATTGTCACCCTAAGACAACAGAGCTTTGCTTTTAAACCAAGCCCCACCCCACCCCATCCTTCAGCCACACCACCCAATATCTGACGGACAATTGTTGTCTGCCTCGAAGTCAGACTGTCCTCCTTGCCAAAAAAAACCCAAATTGGCCACTCTCATCCCCCACACCCCCCCTCCCCCAGACAGTTTTTAATGAATGTTTTGTCTGCTGTTAGTGCTCTCCTTGGCATGATTTTTTTGTTTGTCTCCCTTTCCCACCATCAGAGTGCAAAATCTGAATGTAAATTTTTTTAATTCTCTGGGCCCTGGGAGGGTTTTTTTGTTGCGCTGCGTCATTTTTTCATCGTCCCAAGTGTTTTTTTTTTTTTTTTTGCGGTCCTGTCCAGACGCCTCCCCGACACAGAACTCGCGGCTAAGTCATGAGTAAGCAGCAGCAGCGAAGACAGCGGCAGAGTTAAAAAGCAACCCTCCTCCCCGAGCTGTAAAAGTTCAGACCTGGGAAGGCAGCCCTCTGGTGACGGTGCGTTTCTCCCTGGAAGTGGGTGACTCACAGCTGCCCGATCCGCTCCCGTCTGAAGTCCGTCTGCGCGTCGGCCCCGCCAGCGAAGCCCTCGTAACCCGTAACCCAGAACCTTCTGACTCACCCCGCACTACTCATCGCTTTACTATGCAACACTGCGACTGCATCCTACAATGCTGTGAGCTGTGCGTGTCTCACAGCGGGTGCATCTCGTCACTCCCAAAACTAGCGAATATTTTGCAGTTTCTATTTTAATTTCACATCTACCACAATGACAGTCCGCCATTGAAATCAGATGTAGACATGCAACAGCAAACTGGGCAACTGGATGAGTTTGAACCTTTGACCCATTTTATTTTGGGTTGGAACAATGCTTCATTAGAACCAAAATAAAATATTTTTGAATTGCCCAAGGGTAATGTCGCTGACTTCTTTGATGACAAGGGGGAAAAAAAATGTTTGCACCAGCCCTGCCCCAGACATTTTGGTTTAATTGCTGAATATTTTTTAAGACCGGCTTCTCTTCCTCAGATTCACATTGCTTTTTGTCTGGATTTGTTTCCTTTTATATGTAGCTAATCACCTTGTGGTAGTCCTTGTTTCTACAGATAAGGGTCCATGAAAATATAGACATAAAAGGCGCATGGTGCAAGCATATTTAAAAAGGCATTGCTATGAACTCTTTAGAACTTCCAATGGGAATGTTTCTTGCAATAGTCATGCACAGATTCTTTCATCTTAGGTTTCTTCCTTTATCTCAATTGTCTTTATCTCATACTGTAAACTGCAAGAGCAGTGCATTGACACAAAACCTGTTCTCACAAAACGAGAACACCTAATCCACTTCATCGGGGCTGACTTAGAGGTGATTCGTCGTTGCTGTGTGTCTCTTGATCCAAAGACTTTCCAAGACGTGCAAATAAAGGAAGTCAAGGGAAGCATTCGTTAATGTATGTTAGTAATGTGGAGCAGCATCAGAAGAAGCAGTGCTTCAGAGCTTAAGGCTTTCATCACCCCCGTAACACTGAAGACCAACCGGTCCTCTCTCGCTGTCATAACATCTGTGATAAATGTCATACAATCTCCGGCTTGCTCGATTCCTGCCAGTGAATGTTGTTTTAGTGAAGGGGATTAGGTGGACTCGTAGTGAGTCTGCATCTTCCAAAGACCAGTGAAGGAGAGGGAATGTCCAGCACCCCCAGAGTCAGTGAGGGTCTGTGACCACGTCCATCGGACGTGGGGCTTCCCTTAGGACCAAGCCTCTTTTGTTGGCAGCGTCTAGACTATCTGGCAGCTAGACCCGGGTGCTTGCAGATACGGACTTCAGACACTGCGCATCCGCTGTGCTGAATATCAATGTGCAGGAGGTACCCCCTTAAAGGAGGGGGTCCCCAAATTCTCCCAGGACATGCTGACTGGGGGACAGAGAGTCAGGTCAACCCCCCCAAGGGAACAGCTGGGATCCCCTCAATTTGCATGAGCCCCCCTCACACGCTCACTCATTATTCCGCATTCATTATTCATTTTGTTGATATTGAAGTGGTGCAGCATACACGGAGTGATATAATTGTGTTTATTGTTAAACACCTTCCAAAAGACACTTCCAATTTATCTTTAAGCCCCATGATTTCTGCATTTTATTTTTCTGTTTTATTTGAGAAATTTCCTTATCAGTAATAGCAGTACAGGCCGAACCTAAACAACAGATCTTGCTAGTCCTCATAACCAACACAAAGTAATATTAGGTTTAGGTCTGTAATGAACCTATTTTTCTGAGTATAATGGTTTACAAAATGAATAAATTCTCATTAAATGTTAGCTGGAAACCTGTATTTTTATAGATTGTTTTTAAGTCCATTAGCCACCTCAACATTTATTCTGGTCTAACGTTGCTAGCTATATAATTAGGTACAGCTATAGTTAAGTTCAGTAGCTATTGTGATACTGTCTGAAGAACCAGCGATCCCTACAGACTTATCGCAAACTCCCTTGACCACTATTAACACAGCTACAGTAGGTGGATGTGTGAATAGGTATTTTTGTTAGTGTCGTGTGCTGATTGGAATAGCGTTTCAGTTTTTTCCCTGTGGTAATGTTAGTGTTTTATTTTAAGTGATATTTTTTAATGTCAAACAGTCCAGAGTCTGTTTCAGCACAAGTATGTTATAGATTTCCCTGATCCTTTTTTAATTATGGTCTCAAAGGAATCATAAGACTTTGCTGCATATTCATACAGTTTATTTCTTCCCATTTTATAATGCTGTTTAATTGGAGATCAGGTCATTTACGTTGACTCTTAACCAAACATTATTTTTGATATGAGTTGTCTTGTACCTTAAGCTCTCTAGAGCACAATTTCAGTGAGAAGTGTAGACTTCCGAGAAGGGAACGATTCCTTAAATGCTAGAAAAATGGTTGAGTTTCAGGTGGAGCAGAGTTCCACTGCTGAAGGATTCGGCTGGGTCGACCCTGGAGCTCGCTCACAGCTGCAAGCCGTCAAAGCAGGGGCAGGCTGGAGAAGCAAAGCCCCTTCTGGGATACTTCCGGGCCTGTTTTTTTTCCTGGGGAGCAGGGGAGCACGGTTTCCCACCTACAGGAGGCCGAGAGCTGGCCACACACCGGCTCCTCTGCACCTGTGTTCACTCCATCTCTGGCAGTGGGATCTGCCTCCCCAAACCACACCGCCCCCCCTCCTCAACACCCTCCTGGCGTATTTCATCCCTGTTACCCCAGCCATAATTAAAACCAAACACATGCCACTTTTGCTGTTGTTATTGTTGTTTCTTTCATCCTCGCAGATGTCTTCATCCAAAAATGACTCACAAGAACTCCAAAACACATTATGTCGCCTACGTCGCTAAGCGCAGCAAGCTTTGCGGCAGTGGAAACAACTAGTGATTAAGCTACTGATGAAGTGTTCAAATTCAGACTGGAAAAAACTTATTATGATTTAATGCATTTACTGGAATCATTAGGCAATTCACACCATCGTTTTCAGGTTCTCTCCAGCTCCAGCGTTCAACAGAAAATCATTGCGAAGATTTACGATAAGACTGTGGAATATATCTTGAGGGAGTTGGATTTTGTGTTACCAGCAGCTTTTTTGTCATTGTAACATCTCTAAGAGTATGTGATGTCCTGCCTAAGAAAGTGAAACCTGTTTTTTAAGGCATTCTAATGACATGGGTGGAGATGTTCTCCTTACTGTAGCACCCTAGTGATTTTTTTTTTTCTATGGCTCTATTTGGGGCTGGAAAACTAAATAATGGGGTCTTGACTAGCCCCAACCGTTCGGTGGTTTTGTTGGTGGTATCGTTTACCTGCAAGGATTTAAAACGAAAATAATTGTTCAGTACAGTACTGTTGATTCTTGTTATAGCCCTCTGCTTGAGAGAACCATGAAAACTTAGGATGTACTGTGCCGAAGTCCTGTTTTTATTAGACACTTTGCCAGTCAATTTAAAATTACTTGCTTTTGCTAGTCCTGTCTGTTTCCGTTGCAGGAACTCCCCATAAGTCACATGCTTAGTCCTTTTGAGTGAGTTGGGTTTGTTTTTTCAGGGGCGTTTCAAATTAAAACATGCAGCAGTTGCATTTTTTCAAGAATGTCTTATACCTGTTTGGAGAGGGGAAAAAAACATAGCTTTGTGTTTTAGCGGGTAAGGTTTTCACAGTGTACACTCTGCCATTCATAATTCGAAGGTAAACGCCTTCTGAGAAGAGCATTCAATATCAATCATCCATGCCGGCATTTATTAAGACCTTTTTTTGTTCCCTCTCCAGTCATAACCAAATGGGATTCCTGGCAGGGCCGGAGTCGTTTTTCAGGTTTGACTGTGGTTTGCGCTAGCAGACAATGTTATGTCTGGCTGTGTGTTGAGTCTGTCTGTGACTGCGACTTGCAGGTACGACAGGTTTTTTAGCAATGGAAAATGGTGACCCGGACTGTTTATAATAAGGTAGTCCTGCTGGCTAATGTCTGTCCCAACCCACGAGAGATTGTTTATATGTTTCAGAGCAAGGCGAGGAAGCTCAAACGCTGCATGTCAAAATGTCCTCTTTTGTACCAGAATTTTAATCATAAATGTGTTCATCCAGTCATAATTTTTGGCACTTTTGTTTTTAGTTTTAAGCCTCAGGGCATAACACATAAGTTTTCTTCTTCTGTTTTACTTTGATTTTACTGACTGAAAATTTTACACAAAGGCTGAATACAACAGTGGCTGAACCATTACAGCTTTGAAGACCGTTGTTTATAAATTGAGGGCAGGGTAAATCTTATTTCAGAAATTGCTGTGCTGTGGGATTTTGTATTTGTTGTTTATCTACTGTACAGAACTGAAGGGTCGGAGGGTGTAATTTTAATGTCTGTGGGTAAGCCGTGAATGCTATAGCCACAGATCTGTGGTGGTTAGCAGTAGCCTAGCCTGACTGTCTGTGGGGGAAGGGAGCTAGAGAAGGAGCTTACCTGTTTGTCGAAAGTAGGAAGAGAGTATAGAAAAAGCACCAACAACATAACCAAGAGGAAGAGATGCATCCAAAACATTTTGGTCATATGTCATTGCTCTGCCTTTTCTTCCTACTGTTATTTTTTTCTCCCTCACCCCCCGCCCCCCACCCCCATTCAAATGATGGAGAGCGTGGTTTGCGCCCTTGGTGACAGCAGATAAATGAGGCGGAGAGCAAGAGCTAGGAGTGAGAGGCCAGGTCCCGCCGGCTAGAATAACAATGAGCACTCGCCTTGCCTTGCCACAGACAAACCAGCTGATAACAAGGTTAGATTTTCATACGTTTCAGACAGCCGGGTCTGCCGGTACCTGCTGGCTCAGGCCCCCGACGTGGGCCGAGGTGCCGGCGCGATAATTGTCTGCCGAGCTCTGAAGGATGACGGCGAAGGAGGGAACTCAATTTGGAGTCCAACTGAAGCTAAGCGGCTAGACGCGCGGAAGGGCTCTCAGGTGATTAGGCAGCTTCCTTCCCTGTCTGGTTCAGGAGACCATAAGAAACTACAGGGCCTTTTAAAGAGACATCCTGAATTATGTGTGAACCCAGTCCCTAGGAACTAATAGAATGTGAGTTTTAAATACGGCTTGGGGCCCGGCTGTCACGGTCGATGATGAGCAGTGAAGTTGCACTCACTGCATGTTCATGTAGTGCTCTAAGGAACATCTATAAGGTTCATCCTGGCCATGGACTAATTTTCTGCTCACAATTAGAAACGTTCTTCAGGTCACCTGACCAGTTACTACGCATCGGCTTTTAAGCTGTGCTATGTTAATCCCATTCTGTGGTGCTGTGTCAATCTGGGCGGAACATTGTAGCGCTGTTCATGATAGGTAGGGAGTCATTGGTAGGATATGAGCTACAGGTTCCCCATTGGCAGGGACACACCAGCCCTGCAGGTGGGTCGACTACCAACGCAGCAGGGAGAGCATTCGGCGTCTCTTGCGGGTCAGCATAAATGTACAGATCAGGTTCTGCCACACAGGTTCCCCACAGCGAACCCTTTCCGGTTCTGGCGAGCCCAAGCCAAGATGTTCCGTAGGTGCCTCTGAACAGAACTCACAGTTTGCTCCTTTGTTCATATTTCTTCCCACTGTTGTTTGTTTCACAAATTTGTTTTGTCTGCTTTCCCTGGTGTGTTCTGACTAAGGCAGGAGACAGGGGGTGGGTGGGTGGGTTGGGGGGGGGTGGGGTGAAGTCATGAATTCAGCAAAGCTGACAGTGTTGTCTGGTTTGGAATTGGGTGGTGGGGGGCACAGGGGTGTCTCTCACCCCGTCCTTTGGGACAGCTCACAGACGAGACGAATCAGACGGTGTCTCTCCTGCCCCCCCCTCTCTGGGTGAACAGTGACAGACACTGGTGGAGGGCTGACACACATTTTACGGGCAGTATGTTAGGTGGAGGGAGGGAGGGGGGAGGGGGAAAGGGGGAAGGAACCGGCGCAGACCACAGTGTTCAATTACCATGGGTACCCAGGCCCGGTTAAACAGTCTAAAATCCCCTAAAACTCCACAGTACAAGCAGCCGTTTGAAAGCTCATCTTAATTCACTCAGGCTGTTAACCGGAGCTGCGTCAGTAGCTGATAAAGTGAGCCGGTGCAAGCCTGGAAGCCAGAGTACAGCGTGTGCCAGACACTTTCTGGAGCGCAGAGTGTAGTCTCCCCCTTCATCTGACAGGCGAGAGCTATTGCACCTTCTGTGATGTCTCGTCACCTTTCCTGTCTCTCATAGAGAGGTTATAAATTTGCCTTTCCCTGGTGTGGAATCATTTATAATTAACACAGAGTATTGTGTCTCCCTTGCAGTCAAAGCTATATTGCACTCTATCAAGCACAGTTTTTCTTCTTTTTTTTGTAGTAGTTAATTCTGATCTTGAGGTAGTTGCTCCCTACACTGGATTTAATTGTCGGCAGTAGTAGCATGGCTTACGCGATTCTTCTTGAACTTCCTTTGGCTTCCAGTCCTCTAGTTTGTACAAGCTCTACCCCTTCTCCTCCAATAGTCTTGATCAGGCTGTTATTCTCCTTACCAAAGCCAGCCAGAAACAGTCGCTGTACACAGTCACCGTACCTCGCTTTAGGAGTCTTCTGGCTTGCCTCTCGAGTGCATGTGTATGTCCGTGCATGGCTATATGCGTGTGTGTGCACACAGGTGAGCCCGATGCCACCAGAAATGTGTTGCAGACGAGCCAGGCAAAAACCGAGGCTGCTGGGAAGCCTCAAATGAGAGACGACAGTACAGAGAGGTGTATTTTCTCAAGAGCAACAATTCCGGTTCTGTCTAAATTGCCCTCTTTCCTCTTAAGCAGATGACAGCCATATTTCCACAGGCCATATTTCTCTCTCTCTCCCTCTCTCTCTCTCTCTGACAGAGGTCCTGTCTGGGCTTGAGCTTACATTATCATATTCATTTGCTTCCACTCGGAGACCAAAAAAGAACAATTTGCAATTTTTTGTTGATTACAGCATACTTCGCTTTTTGTGTGCGTGCCGTCTCAGCCTTGTCTAAACTGGAAGCTGTGAGTGTCTCACCATCGATGACTTCCTGTACAATAACTGTGCTCAGACACACGCTGAACATTTAAGGTCAGTGATAGGTTGCATGTCGTTGCTACCTTTGCGGCCATGGAAGTTATGGAAAATTGTTTTTATTCCTCCCTCCCATTGACAGCAATTTATAGCACACTCTTTATGATTTAAATGAGGCAATATTTTGCATTGCCCCTCCCCCCCCAACCCTCTGACAGTGTATTTAACCCTTTTATTTCTCTGCCACCAAAGTTCCCACACTTGCTGCGCAGTCAGACTGCGTCTCGCAGGCTGAAAGAAAGAGCTTTGTTCCCCTGTTGCCCTCTGCTTCGCCCGGCCCTGCTCCCTGACTGCACTCCAGCCTAGCTCTGTGCCTTGCCTCTCGATCCTGCTATTGTCATGGAAATCCACCAGCAAATTGTGTGAACCTCTAACCCCCCCCAGTCACCCTTTTGAGCAGACAGTTTTACAGACTGATATATGCACCCTGTACCCCCCCCACCCTGTATCCCCCCCTGCTTCAGAACCTACTACCTCACCACTCCGTACCTCACCAGACCCGGCAAGCAGTGGTAGGAATATGGGCAGCGTCCTGCTAACTCACTCACACACACACACACACACACACACACACACCCTACCCCCTCCCCCCTCGCCTGTCTGCCTGCATGCTTAGTACTGTCTGGCTCACTGCTGACCGTGAATGCCCCGGTCTGATGTGGGGGTAGGGGCTGGGGGAGTGGGGTGGAGGAGAGGGTGGGGGTTGGAGTTGGGGAGGGGGGTTGCTGACTTCTCTTTGACTGGAATCTCTGGTGACCTCTCACCTTCTCCGTTCGGGACAGCGTTTCTGCACCAGCTGTATTGTCTGGGGGTGGGGGGTGGGGGTTCGTCTGGCAGCCCCAGCCCAGGCATACAAAAAAACTCTTTCTGCGTTCCACCACGTCCTCCTGACTCCACTTCCTGTCAGCTGGTCTGCTGTCGGCCGAGCCGGTGGTTCCACAGGGCAGGAGGGGTCAGTAGGTCCTCTGTCATCAAACGCAGGCATTTCGCATGTGCTGTGCTAAACGCTCTCAGGAGCGCACTGGATTCCCGATGACGTTGTTGTTATCGTTTTTTGCTGTTACGGTCAATACATTGTTTGAAACAGCGTTACATTAGTAATTTTCAATTTCCTCATATGGGGCTTGTTTTGGTGCAGGAAAAAAATGGTGCGTAAATGGATTTACCTGCTTGGTAAATTGTAAATCAAAATGATTTTGTTTGTTTGTATCTGAATGTATCTAAGGATTAAGCTCTTGATTCCCTTTTTTTTGTTGACTGTGTTGCGTGTGTCTTCTGTTTTTCCACAATCTGTTCTCAGGGATTTAATCAGGAGCCTTTATTGGAAAGCCAGTAATGAACTTTCAAGTTCAGTTAGGGGGTAAACGTAAGCGCAAATGTTTTCAGGACAGTCGGTTTCCCTTTTCAAAATACAAAGAGCTTAAACGTTTTCAGATATGTTTATGGTAAAGTCGTAAAAATTGTTCTGCACCAGGACATTAAATATGATTTTGTCAGCAGATAAAATTTGTTAAAAAAAAAAGAAAATTGTTACTATGCTTATAATAGGTGGAAAATGTATCATTAGATATTGGAATGTATTTAAAATTTTTGATTTCATTATGTACATGTTTTGAAAAAATTTTAATGAACTATTACAGAATAGCACCCATGTTTAAGTATGTGGTTCTTGACTATCTGATCTGTTCATACTTATTATCGCCACAGTACTCAACATTACATTTTGCACATTTAGCAGAAGCTGTTATCCAGAGCAACCTACACACCACACACTATCTATTTACACAGCTGGATATTTTTACTGAAACAATTCGGGTTAAGTAACATGCTCAAGGGTACAATGGCGGTGCCCAGCCTGGGCATTGAACTTGCAACCTCTGAGTTACCAGCTCAGGTTCCCAGCCATGTCAATGGGCCTTTGAGTACTAGATGTATCGAGGAGATAGGAGATGCAGATTATGCATGTCTTGTGGCCGTGTGCAGAGTAGATGTAAGTAGGTTGGATTTTGCACCTGATGTACAAATCCAGCTTGTCTGGGCCTACAGGGGTGCTCGGTCGGGGAGCTCGGTAGGGGAGCTCAGTAGGGGAGCTGTGGCCCAGCTGGAGAGCTGGAGCCCTGGGGGTGAGGTGGCCAGTCGGCACACAGCCTGGTCCAGTCTCCCTCCCCCCTTCCCATCCCTGCCCGCCCCCTCCAGCCTGGCTCTCATCGCGCCTGCTTTTGCCCATGCCAGCTTTGCCAGCCCCGCCATCTGTGTGGATTGGCCCGTCTCTGATCGCGCACCCTGGGGGCTGCAGGCAGGGCGCCAGGGCCCAAGAAGCCATAGCTTGGGGGCCCCCGCCTGCCCTCCGCCGCGTTCCAATCCATCGCCCTCCGGAACCACCAGAAACCGCTCCCGTGTGTCTTTCCATCCCCGCTAACTCAGGGCGTCGGAGACGTGGCCCTTATCAAACATGCTCCTTTATTTGCGTGAGAGTTTGTGTCTGTCTGGATTTTATCGCCACTGATAACAACGGGCGACTATTTGTTTCACTGTGTGCTCACATGACTCAAGTTTACTTTTACAATCTCGGGAATTTGCCCGCGTCACAGTCGGCCTTTCACAACCAGTACCTTTGTTTCTCAGAAATCGTGCGAAGGAGCTGCACACTTTTAATATCGTGGTCAGGCCTGGGATGTAACCTCACTGTTTCTCATTTATGCGAAATTGACTTAATGAAACAAATCAGTCTAGACTGCAGGACTTGGGGGCCCTTGTGTGTCTCTTTCTCTCTCTCTCTCTCCATAACTCTCTCACTCTCACACCCATTCTTTTTCGCCCTGACCCATCTGTCTCTCTGTGGATTGTTGTGTTTCTCCTCCCTTTCTCCCTCTGGATAAAGAGGTCTGCTCTCCCAAACCCCCTCCACCCGCCCCCACCCCCCCAGTCTCGGCTGGCCCATTGTTTAGAGCAGTAGGGAGCAGTCAGCAGTGTGTTCCATGCAGAGGAATGCGAGACAGAACCACTCTGCAGACCTGTGGAGCAGCAGCGTTAGCGACAGCAGCAGCAGCAGTGCGTGTGTGTGTATACGTGTGTGTGTTTGGTCCTCTTGCTTGGCGAGCTTCTTACTTTAATGAGAAAAACAATGCAGCCTCTTCCAGGAGAGCAGTCACCCCACTGCCGGCAGAATCCCTGTAGCGGTAAGTCCAAAGATGCTTCCTCTAAAATGTCTGAGGCTAAAAGTGTTTGTTTACTGTGTTGTCTAGCTACAGATGGGCGTGAATGCTGAGCGATACATCAGGCCCCCAGAAAGGGCGGCTGGGAGCTCTGGGCTCCTCCACCCAGCTGGCCGTGCCATGTGTAAAACGGCTATTTTAACGCTACCTAACGTCGTTTTTAGAAATGAATATAGTTCAATTGTTTCCCTGAATCTTCTGTGGGTTTTTTTGGTGGAATTGCACCTCGTCCTGCTTAAGGTGTGTGGTTAAGGTTGTAGTTTTGTAGGTCCTGTGTCAAAGTGTGTTTATTATAGGGCTAGCTCTGAGCAAAAGGTTCCTGTTAGCCGAGGAAGGCAGCCCCTCAAGCCGTGTGTGACGGAGTGTAAAAGCCAGAGAGCAGCACCCCTATCCCCCTACGCCCCCCCCCCCGACCGTCCCTCTGTTCCTGGACAAGGCTGGGGGAGGTAGTGGCAGAGGGCTCGGCCCTCCCCACAAACAAAGGAGTCTCAGACTGCCTTTTCACATGGTGCGGTCTGGGGATACTCTCGCAGAGATACTCTCGCGGGCGGCAGTGTAGCATGATCGTTAGGAGGCTGGTCTTCATTCAGAGGTGGGATGTTGAGTTTCCATCCAGACGACTGTTGTTGCGCCCATAAGCAAGGTGTGTCATCTAAAATGCTTGAGTACATATCCGTCAATATAAATGGACAGCATGTAAAACAAATTTAGAATGTGTGAGTCGATTGTGTGGGTAACAGCATCTGCTTAAAGTCATTCAAAGTATGTCAATGTTCTTTATTTATGTGACACTTGCGCTATCGAGTCCGATGTCGCACTACAACAACCGGGTATTGTGAGCTTACCCGTGATTGTGAGGTATGTTGGGTGCGGTTTTGTCGGAGAAGGTAAGAAGGAGAAAGTTTCTCTGTCGCCGAGTGTCTCATGATTCCCGCTCCTCTGTCGTTGTGTCACGCAGCCCAGCTGGAGTTTGTGCAGATCCTGGTGATTGTGGTGGTGATGATGGTGATGGTGGTGGTGATCACCTGCCTGCTCAACCACTACCGGCTCTCCGCCCGCTCCTTCATCTCCAGACACAGCCAGGCCCGCAGACGGCACCTCCCTCTGGCCTCCGTAAGTACTGCAACTGGGAACAGTTTCTTGTGAAGTGTTTTCTTTTTGTGCCAGTTTAATAGCTTAGCTATCAGATGGGTTTAAGCATTTAGTGGTTACTTGTCATCACAGTGTCAATAATGAGAAACTGTGAGTATCACCCGCATTTATCTCTGTCTGTCCCACAGATCTAAGCACCTTCAGATTTGGGAGGGACGGGGGGTGGACAGGGTGCCCCCCACAATCTCCCACCAACTATTATGAAATGTCTTTTATTTTATAAACTGTGGTAAATGCGTGGTGGAAAATACTGCGGATAAATATTTTTGTGGGTCATTGCGGGTCACGAGTCAAACGATGGAGGCGGCCATTTTAAAGTATGTTAAAATATAGGCGAACAAAGTCGATCTCATTGTGTAAAATTCAGACTATGGTGCATAAGAATCTGGTTATGAATATAAATCAAATGTTGCCTGAGGCTCTTCAAAGTGAATGGGTACGGAACTGTATGGTGAATCCCCACCCTAACCACGAAAATCCACCCCTACTGTGTGAGAGATTCCTGGAATTTTGGGCCGTTTAGCCAGGCTAACCCACTAAACACTTCTTAGAAAATGTTGGAAGTGGTTTGACGTTCTCGTTCCCTGGATGGAATCACTGACAAGATGATGCATTCGGGAAAAGACACGGGGAAACCGGAGCGTGTGGAGCGGTCGTTTTTCGAGCGGCGAATCCTGGCGGCGTTTTGCTACGGCAATGAGTCGGCGGCGCTAGACTGCCAGACTGACCTCCGTACCCTGCCGTCTGGGCACAGGACTCCAGGGGACACGGCCGTCTGAAAAGGTGCCAGTCTGGAGCCGGGCGAAGCTCAACAGTCAGACGCTCAGGGTTTTTGTGTCGCCTACCGATTACAGCTCTGCCCTCAGGACACGACGGCCGTGGTAGCACAGCGGAAGTTAAGGTGGCAGCGCCAGTCTGCATGTAGGCCGCCGCAGTCCGACCTTGACAGCCAGAAGTGCGCTCGGGGGATGACGATGCTCGCATGAAGTACTAAATATATTTTTTGAGGGTCAAAAGGAATTTTGGGCACCTCTCACCACAATCACGTAAAGTTCACTTCACACTGTGCCGCTGTCATGTTTCCTCTCTATCTGATATCCTGTTTAAAAGCAGGCTAAGTATATCGGTGAAGGCATTTCTTAATTTTGTCTGCCCTCGGTCTTTTCAAGTCGTCGTTGATTAAGGTTGTCTGATTTCAATAGCGGAGCCAAGCAAAGCCTAACCACAGAAATGTGATTGCATAAGTATACGCGGAGCACAGCCAACTACAGCCAGCACCTAATTCCCCACCTAACAGCTTCTTCTATTTGCCCCTAGAGGCGGGCATTGTAGAGGAGAGTGACACCTTGTGGTTTTTATGTGTATTGCATGCTAACAAGTCCTGGTGTCTGTCAACAGTTTATCCCCCTCTCTCTCCAAGTCATGCATGTCAAGCAAAAATTAGTGGTGTTTTTTTTTTTTTTTTTTTTTTTTTTTTTTGTTGATGCAATAAAATAATACAGTTGTGTATAGTTTGATATTAAGTGTTTTTAATGTTGTTTTTGTTCATACAGGAATACATAACTGAAACTACATATATAATATACAAAATATACAGCGCTAGGGTGAAAAATTCCAAAAATGTAGTTGAAAATAGTTCACCATTGAAACACTCGGTATGTGTTCCTGTGTCATTCGTCCTGTTTTTATTCCCTCCAGGACGGGAGCCTGTGGCCCTCAGACGGCTCTGGGCCCTCCAGTGGGATGAGTGAGGTAAGATGGCTCTCATTCATCTCCCATCTCTACACACAGTTTGTTAACTGACTATGGCCTTCTATTTGAACTTTCCTTCAATTCGTATTCGAAAAAAATGAAGAGGAAGTGGCTGCTATCGTAATGGTGGTTCTTATTACTGTTTTACAAGCCCAACGTTTGTAATGTCCTTCATAAATACCATCTCAGACCTCCTGGGTCGGTTCGCCTCCTCGCACATTTTTCCAGCCAGATCCACTGTGCTGCGATTAGCTGATTAAGTGTGGCCATCAGCTGTTTCATAACATATGAAGCATATGGCCATTTGCATTCATTAATCCTAATTATTATTACAGTTATGGGGTTTGGGTCCAGATGTAGCACCATACATGAAAATCTCAAAGAAATTCAAGGAACGTATGATTCACAGAGTAAACAAGGAAATAAGCACCTTCTCTAATAAACTGTAATTGGACATCATCAACATGTTTTTTTCATGTTTAATTTTATATGTAGAAGTATGAAAGTGTGATGTCACTGTGCAAGTGTGTGTTCTGATGTCTTCCTCTGGTTTGTAAAGTATCATTGTAATTAGTAATGTAGCACTGGGCTGGTCTGAATTGTCTGACTCCTGCTCTCTCTCTCTCTCTCTCTCTCTCTCTCTTCTCTCTCTCTCTCTATCTCTTTTCTCTCTCTCTCTCCCCCTCCCTCCCTCCCTCGGTCTGCAGCAGCAGGTGTACACGCCGCGGCCCCGGACAGAGTCACCTCCTACCTGCAGAGGGAGCGTCTGGCCCGCTTCCAGCCCACCTACCCCTACCTGCCCCACGCCATCATCGACCTGCCCCCGACCATCTCGCTTTCGGACGGGGAGGAGCCGCCCCCCTACCAGGGCCCGTGCACCCTGCAGCTGCGGGACCCCGAGCAGCAGCTGGAGCTGAACCGCGAGTCGGTGCGCGCCCCGCCCAACCGCACGGTGTTCGACAGCCACCTGATCGACACCTCCCTCTGCCCGCCCAGCCTCAATGCTGGGGTGAGCGCCACGGCAGGCCCCGCCCCCGGCCACGCCCGCGTGGAGGGGGCCCCCCCGACCTACAGCGAGGTAATCGGGCACTACTACCACGCCACCCTGCCCCGGCACCAGACTGCCCCGGCCGGTGGTGTCGGCGGGAACGGCCCACCCCCGCCCCCCCAGCTCATGCACGGAGTACTGCAGCACTCCCACGTCACCTTGGAGACCCGCAACGCGCGCAACAAGGAGAAGCAGCAGCCGCAGCAGGTTTGACACTGCCACGGCGCAACGCCAAACTCACCCCCCGCACTTCCGCAAGAACTCATCAGGGTATGGAAGAGGGTGGGGGCTGACTGCACCCCCCAACCCAATCCAAACCCCAACCTTTGTATAAATATTTACTTGTTATTTGTTGTTTCAGTGCTCACAGCTTTTTTTCTACACTAATTCTAAAACAAACACAAAAATAAGGTTGGATTCCTTTCTTTTCCATATATTTAATTTTTGTATCCCTGTGCATTGGGCTTCATTACTAAGCTCCGTGTTTCTAGTTCCTTATCTCTTATCCATGATTTGAAACGCTCAAAAAAAAGTTTCTAGAACGAACAGGTCTTCCTTTTTACGTGCAGATGATAATTTTTTTCTCTGAACCCCCTCCTCCCTCCCCCCCTCACTTTGAGCGCTGACCATGAGCAGGCCGGTAGATGGAATCGTTTCCACTCCTCCTGATGAGGGGATTTCTCAGTCGAGCATCCGCAACTGGCAACCTGCGCTCACATCTGGCCTCGGGCCGGCTGGCTGTGTCGGCCATTTTTGAAATCTAAACGCCTGAAAAAGGCTCCCATATGCCGGCCGGTGTATAAGATTGATACCATACTTGTACAAAGTAGATCGGATTGGGCCAGATCGCGTGGGTCTCCCGGAGCGACGCTCACTGAGATTCCCTCGCCAAAACCATCCGATCAGCCGCAGGTGGAGTGAGGCCCTGCACATGAATGTCCAGTCTGTCGTCTTTTAGTTATCTTCACTTTTTTGAGAAACGTTTGCACAAATTTTTTGGAAAAAGACTGTTTATTTGGAGAAGAAAAATAATCTGCAATATGTATCATAAGAGATGAGTGCGAGGGTAGGGGTATTTTTGTAAAAGAACGGATTATAAAGAGAAAAAAGTTTTTGTTCTTGTTTTGTCTAACTAGAAAAATAATGAAGCGGCAGTTTGTTGGGGTGCCAACTCAAACGTGTTTGACATTGTTATACATATGCATATGTATGTATATGTATATACCTGTATACGTGCATATATGTGTGCATATATGTATACATATATATGAAACTGAAAATCAAACTTAAAAGCACGATTTTAGAGTTATTTATATAAATGTTGAAAAAAAATTGCACTATTTTTTAATATAAAATGATGGCAAGTCCAGGCTTGCGAACAGTTATAAAAAAGAGAGAAACCTCTAAGGAAATGAGACTGGAGTCAGTGTGCATGTGGGCTCCTTAGGGGAAAATTACCTTCTTAAGTGATGGTCTCCAGATGAAATCTTGTCTCTGCGGAGAGTCCAGAGAACATGGCCGCCATTGCGTACGGGAAAGAGTTGCTCACGGCAACCTGCGGCAGCAAAGGGCTGACACACCGCCGTGTTCTTTTACCTCCCGCTCACTCTGTCGCTGCCACCTCCGCCCATATTTCTGAGGCTCACAGCCACAACCCAGCGATATTCCCAAATTACATTCCCAAAATTACGCTAAAACAGAAATAAAATGTGCTCAACTCTTCATAGGTTATTCTGTTACTCCTGTTTCTACTGCTTATATAAGACAGATGGTAATCCAAAACATTGAGAGTATTGACCAGCACTTACTTAATAGATATTTAACAAGTAAATAAGAATATAAGATCATGCAATTTGACATGAGCAGTCCATTCAGCCTAACTTGGCTAGCTGTTTAACTACAATCTGCAGAGTATCAAGTACTGCATCAAAACCTGGATTTGAACACACCACGGGTCTGTGCCTCCATTACATGACCTGGCAACCTGTACAGAATTTACTCTTTGCTGATTTCCAGTATCTCCCTTGTTTTCTAGTGTGAAGATTTTGCTATGTATCCTAGCATCCTGTTGGCCTTTTTCAGTGTTACAGCACAATGCCTAGATCCTGTTAAACTTTGGTCAACTATTATGCCCCATTCACCAAAAACTAATTGTAGCATATTTACTTGTTAAATATGTACACACGTGTTCTGAATTTAGCGCATTAGAGCACTCTTACCAACCTCACAATTGATTACATAGCTAAATAATCGGGTTGAATGAGTAAGGCTAATTTCATATGGTAACACGATTTGCCTGACATTTATTCATATTTCTTTTGCCTTACGTTTTTAAAATTGGCTTTTATGAGTAAGCCTCAGAAATATGACTTCTATACTGGGGGAACCGTGTTTTATAATGCGTTGCGTTTGGTCCCTCAAGCTCGGCTCTGTTGGCGAACGAAAAGGCCTCTCTTTGGAGCCATCGCCAAGGTGACCGGCCATGTCAGGGCCGAGCGGCGTCATACCGGGTGGCGGGCCGGGCAGGGGCGGGTGGCGGATGCACGGGGGCGCTGTGCAGGTTGTCGTCTGCCTCCGACTTTCCTCAAAACTCTGGGCTGCAATGCCAGACGTCTCTTAGCACTTTAATGAAGAAGGAGAGAGACACAATCTCCCTCAGTCAGCCTTGGTCTCACTTATTATGCAACTGCTCCCTCTTTGGTTGACAACTGCCAGGCCCTGAGGTGGACTTCTGGGGAAATGGGCAGGGTGGGGTGGGGCAGGGCGTGAGGTGAGTCAGCACATATGTAGAAGCTGATACCACACCCACCCCACCCCCCCAATCCTCATTATTCCCACCCTTTTGTTTACAGCCATGTAAAATCAAAATTGAAAACAAAAATACTTGAATCTACAAAGCTCTTAACCACGCCTACCACCAAACAGCCAATCAGATCGCTTTCGCATCACCCTCGAACCCACTGAAGGTCTACGGAGGGGGGAAAAAAAATGGCAGTTTGTCACCTTGAAGGGCAGCTCGGGTAGGTCCGCTGGCTCCGACCAGCTTTTTCGTTCAGGGAAACCAGAGCTGACTGAAGCTGCAGATGGGGCGGAGAGTGACTGTTCAGGACCGGGGACGATCGCGGAGGGCTGTCCTACCATTAACCAAACCAAACAACAGGACAACTCGCAGCTCACCAGATCAGCATGCGCTGTGGCCTTTTTCCACCCCAAGATCCAACGAATCCCGCCATCTATAAATCTGTAATTAGCAACAACAGGGTTCCATTCTAAAGGGCAGCAGAAGGTCCTGATTCAAGTAACCATTTGCAAATCCAATGTAAACTAGTGTAAACAGATATGTTTGCAAGAGGATTTACAGTAATGTATAGATAAACTTACAAAGACGCATGCTGATACTGAGAATATTTTAAATGGCTGAATTTTCGGCCTGGCGTTTACTGTTGTCAACAGTAAACACATAAAACACATAAAAATCTCAATCATTACGATTTCGATAAAACTCCTTTGGCAGGATAGCGAAGCCCCTTCCCGCCCCCGCCCTCCCCACCTTCGTCACCTCCGCCCCACCTCTAAATGAACTCTCCTAGTTCCAGAGACGTCTGAGACCACTGCAGGAGTCCTACACTGGTTTGCCGATTGCTGCCATTTTGCTTTCTGTTCCCTGGAAATGTATAGTATTTTGTGCTGTGCTGTCACTCTGCCAGACAGCCCTGAGTAAGCGAGAGAGATTGAGCGCGAGCGAGAGAGACATTGTGTGGATGACAGAGGTTTTTAGCAGAGAGTGTTGCAATATACTTTCTATTTGCCTTTTGATAATGTAGTTGTTTAACTTAGAAAATGTAAAACTTGTTTTTTTGTTGTTCTCTTAAAAAAGGTCATTTGTGCAAATCCATTAAGACAGACATAGTTTGCTGTATAAGTTGCAAACCAAGCAAATGTATAACAAAAATGTTTTTTTGCTTATGATGTTGTCTTGTTTTTTCTATCTGGTAGTCTTGTGGCTGTCTCCAGCAGCCATTTTGTCCTGGTGTGTATCTGGCTGTGGAAGGAGAGGTTCACAGTATGCTGTTGTCTATGGATGCAAAATGAGTTGTTCTCTGCACGTAGTTCCACTGGCTATTGTCAGAGGTGCTGAGGATTGTGGGTAATGTGACATCTCTGTTCCTTCCTATCTGGGCGAGATATGTAGGACCCTCCATCATGCTAGCAACACTGTGAGACTCAAGATAATGGTCCTTTTCCACTGGGAATGATTACGATAATGACTGTAAGATTATTGAGACCGTGGCATCAATAGTGTTCAATAGTAAATACTTAAAAAATAAATAGAATTCTAATGTTAGAGGTTGCTTAGTAGTTATAATAGACCCAGTGATGAAATCAGTCTATACTGGTATGTTTATGTACAACCAGGCTCCTCAGGCGCGGATGGTAATGATTTATCACTTGTTGTCTTTGTTAGACGAATCTTTCCTGGTGGAATTAGGCCTTTGAGTCCTCCTTGCAGAGTCCAGACCAGCCAGGATGTGATGCCGGGCAAAGGGCCGTGAGGTCTGTGTGGACAGTCTGCACCAATGCTTTGTGTGGACAGTCTGCGCAGACATCTGCATGTCTGGACAGTCTGCACAGATGGTCTGCATATGTGGACAGTCTGCATGTCTGGGCTGACTGCATAGATGCCTGCATGTCTGGACAGTCTGCGCAGATGGTCTGCATATGTGGACGGTCTGCGTATACAGTCTGCATATGTGGACAGTCTGCGCAGACTTTCTCTGTGTGTGTGTGGATGGGCTGTGTGCCTCCATACCCTGTTCATAGGCTTCGGTTTCTCTCACTCATCACTTGCTCCGTTCTTGATGTGTGCCTTTAAGGAATCAGTGGTTTAAGAATTTTTCTAATGCATTTGTCAGTGCAATCTCTCTGGATTCTGTTGCCTTTTCACTTGAAAAACCCCTTGTTAAATACAATACCAAAAAGAGTATCATTTATTGACTTCTGATCAATCGATTTCCAGCTCTACTGCAAGTATGTTACAGTTTATTAAGAGTTAACATGGGGCGCTAAAAGCCAAATGGTTAAAACAGATGGAAATACATTTATCCTCTTAATCCTGATGATGGAAAAAAAAAAGCATTGACCTCAATTGTATGACCACTCTATGAAATGAGAAGTCTGGGCAAAAAAAAAAAAAAAAAGATGGATGATTTTAGCCTGTAGTGGTATTCCATTGGCGGGACTCTGTCCAGGCTTACAAAATCCCAATCCGTGCTGAAGAAGCAGCTCCCGAAGGTTTCCATGTTAAACCAGGCATTTCCAAAGAAGGAATGATCCTAACCCTTTTTGAGACTGTAATAAAAAAGGGTCTGTAAGACTTGAACATTTCTTTTCCTTGTTTTTACTGTTTTTTTCTGTTGCATCGTTTGCTTTGCCCTTTAAATTGGCGTTGCTCGCTTCGTTTTTTTTGAGAGTAAACACATTTTAAAAAAAGCGATGATGATGAAACACTTTACGGTTGCAGTATAAGCATATTTATAAACTGTACAGAAACAGACTATCCTGGTGCTTATTTTGTTATGATGCTTTGTGTACTTATGAAGAGGTAACGTTATACTGTCCATATTAAACCAGTTATATTCTATAGCATGTTCCATGCCAAGATGTATTGCAGTAAATATATAGACGCCTACTATTGTCAACAATAATTGCTCACGTGTAAACAACCTTGTTTATTTTAATTTATATTGGATCCTAAAAGTGTTACTGGGTTTGTATTTCTATTTGATAAAAGCAGGAGACGATGTCGATCACAGAACATGCTGTAAATCTGATACATTTCAATTAGCCTCTATAAACAAATAAAAATTTTATAAAAACAATTTGTTGTGATTTTTTGTTGTTGTTGCTTTTTTGCATTTTCCAGGTCATCTGTGTTCTTTATTGAAAAATAATATAACATAAAAATAATGAGTGTGGTATGAATGTAAAATATGTAGTCGCAATATGAAATTTCCCTAGGTTCAGTGATTTATCAGTATCTTAAAGATGAGGCAAAAGCCATGTTTGGCAGTGTTTGTGGAAATTACAAAAGATAAGAGGATTCATTAAGTGTCAGACTAACCCTTTTGTTCCTGGTTCAACAAAGACTGATGTGTTTTTCCACATAAAAATGATGTTTCAATCCACAGCAAACAAATGAAGGAGATGAAGGCCACGAGTAACCAGAAAAGGAGCGTTAGTGGTATTCTGTTCTCAATGTGACCCATTTGTTATTCATTGAATATAGATGCAAATTTTATTAAATATAAAACTTGTCTGTAATGAGGTTTGTATGGGAGAACAACAAGATTTCAAATGGCAAAACCAGCAATTTATGGTTATAAAATGTGGTAGCATTTGTGTAAATGTGACAACAAACCATTGTTTCCTCCTAGTCCCCATGATGCATGCTTGCATACAAACTGCTGATTGGTATTAATATCCAACATTATTTTTCATGAACTGGTTTCTTATATTACCAATGCTAGATGGTATCATTTTTCCAGCTGCCACCAGAGTACATTTGCGCTGACCAGTAGTAGCAATGTTGTAGTGGGTAGGACTCATTACACACCTAGTTAACGTGTAGTCTCATACACGTGAAGTTACTTGTTCCATTTGTAAGTTAGCATATATTAGCATATGTATTTGTTAAATATACATTTCATAATGCATTAGCAAAATTATTATTCAAAAACTGTTGAAGGAAATGTAATATTTTTTTCCTGCACAGTGAAATGGTTTCCTTGTTTTGCGAAATGTATAACTTTATAATTGTCAAGTAATGAACAGCTTATAGCATTTTCAATCTTGATTAATTTGCATATAGCTATAAATGCTCAGCATGCAAACAATTGGTTGTCATTGTAGCCTCACAGCAAGAAAGACCCAGTTTCTATTTCCAACATGGCCACACCCTTCCTGTGTAGAACTTGTTATTTTCTTCCCTGTACCTGTGGTTTTTTTTTTTCCAGGTTTTCCGGTTATTACATTAAATTATAGGCATTTAGCAGACACTCTTATCCAGAGCGACTTATTGTACAAAGTGCATTTTTTCGATACGGGGTGTTAAAGTGCTGGAGGGGGGGTAAAAGTCTCAAGTGCCAGATTGGTTAGCATGGACTAAACCCTGTGGACGACCGGTTGAAGAAACAAAACAAAAAACCATTAGTAATATCGACAACAATCCTAAGCCAACAAAATTGCTACAAGTGAAACTATGGCTAAGTAGGGGTGTTAAGGAGGGAAGGAGAGAGGTGCAGAAAGAAGGAAGGAAGGAAGAGGTTAGTCTCCGGTCTGTGCTTGAAGGTGGACAGACTGCTGTTCTGACCTCTGTAGGAAGGTCATTAAACCGGCGGGGAGCCAGAACAGACAGCAGAAGTACAGGCATGCAGAGGAGGGGGTACCAGGAATGCTGAAGACACAAACCGGAGCCAACGGTTATCTCCTGCAGTCCAAAGACGAGCAGTTTATGCAGATTGGACTTTGTGTAAAATGTAATTTACTCAGAGGAATGAATGTATTAAGTAACGTGTTTGTCTGTGTGGCCTCACAATGGCTGGCAACCAGTCCATGGTGTCTCCTTATCCCTTGCAGTGTATGCTGGGATAGGCTTCTGCTCGCTGCCACCCTAGATTGGATGAAGATTTCGGTCAGAAGAGCCAATGTGAACAGAAATAGGTGCAAGTACATAGTTGTCCAGCAGAGGTAGTTGTAGGATCATTAGCAAAGCAGAATCTCCACACTGGTATACTGACTTTTATTGGATGGACCTGTGGCTAATTAGATCGGGACCTGAACAGAACTATGGCCCAGCACATCCTTATGAGTCTGGGTCTTGGAAGTTCCAACATACCCTGACAGTGCGTCAAATAAAGGCTTTTGCAGTGTTGTTTATGTTTACGTCTACGCCTATTGTTTATTTCCCTGGCTATTCATACAAGTATACAAAATAGATTCCCCACAGGTCACACAGAGTTAATGTCAACTCAAGAAACAACAACTGAACTTGACACAATAACAACTAGTGACAGTAGACATAACAGTAAAATAGCACAACATGCCATTACAAACAGAGCATTAGTACAACAGTGCAAGACAAAACAATGGATAGAGGAGGACAGCGCATCAGTGAGTACAGTTTAACAGCAGTGCGTGTCGAGTGAGGAGTATCAGATCTGTACAACGGCAATAAAGAGCATCCACAGGTAATAAAATATCCAGGCAGGTCCATATTATAAGTTTATATATAAATGAACTGAAAAACAAACCTCCTGGTCCAGCTCAATATGGTTGATGTAGTGAAAAACAGGGTTTTTAGCTTTATAATATCAGGATGGATCGTGGCAGCCATGTGGGACTTTGGTATATCCTTGCTCATGGAGGCTGTGGGGCCGTTTGCCCTGAAGTCATGACCAATAAAGCTGAGGAAATACGGGCATTTAAAGCACCTCTTTTGATGAAACAAGTCTCCTAGGGACAAGCTGGCAGGATTTTGGCTTGGCGGCCATATTGAGTGCGGCAGAAGCGCCCTCATGTGGTGGGAAGTGGTACCTACCTGACCGTGAAGTTCCAGATCAAACACTTGATGGTCCTGCAGAGGTAGCTGTTGTATGGTGGAAAATGTAAATCAGACTAAGGTGAATTTGCTTCACCATCTAACCTAAAATTAGAATTATCATTTGCAAAAATCAAGTTATTAGGGAGTTATAAATAAAGAAATAAATTTCTATAGAGGCAAAGACTGTGATGAACTCTGGCATATGAGTTCTACCACATAAGGTCAATCAGAAATGAGCCATGAGGAGTAAGTTGTGGTTGAAGATGAGAGGGATTATGAAAAATTAATATTAATAATAATAGGGGCATTCTGAGCACCAGTCCAGCTGAATTATGAAGGTAAAATGCATTAAAAAGTGAACATAATAACAATTTAAATTTTCAGTTGAATATACATTTGGATCCTGGAAAAAATTAGGTGACAAAAATATATTTTTTTTGTTCATTGGCTAACCAATGCCCTTGTACCTAACAAAATAATTTCACTATTCTGATTTTGATCAGCATTGTTAGCTTACAAAGGAAGTGTCCAGAAGCAGTACGTAGTGAACATTCAGTTTAAAACTATTTTTCAGAACTACTGGGCTTGTAGTGATAAAGGTAATATGCTGAAATTCCAGCATAAAAATAGGTGCTGATATATTTAGGTTTTATCGGTTTTCTGCATTGACAGTTGACGTATTCAGATATGCAGTTGTGAAACCAGTCAAGGTCATTTTGTATTTATTTTATTATGCTTGTTATTGTTATGGCTGTAGTTTGTACATTACAACTGAACGTTTTTTCACTCACAGGTACTATAGAGCTAGCTCAGCTTAGTTCCACTGCGGGTTCTGGCTGGATGTCGTGGCTCAGTATGATAATATCACACAGTGAACAATTGCTGATTGTGCTCTGTGTTTTGCAGTTGCAGGCACAGGATTACAGTCATTCAAACCTCCGTACTCTTGTTAATGGTCATACTTCTCAAATGTGTAACACAAGTGAACTGTACAGACAGGTAGTAACAACAAATGTAAAGAACACATGCTACATGCTACCATGTGAAGCCCCCCTGTGCCACCTGGTAAAGCTACATGCTGTTGTGGAATGGAGTTTCACACCTTCAATCAGAGATCTTATTGGTTAACCGGTGGGTCACGTGCACAAGGTACACTTGCTGGTTGTGTAACAGTGTCTTAGTCTTTTGAATGAATAACAGCACCTCTGCAGTAATCAAATGACACACGTAACTCAGAATGTGAATATTGACAGGAATTTTCAGGAATAAATCTTTTACATTTCAATGTTGTTTTGTCAAGGAGAGCTTCCAGCTTCATTGTACCCTGGTTGCACTAAAATCAGTCAAATATGTAAATATGTAAATATTCCCATATTTCTTTTGTCACATTGATCATTGATTTATTAGACATTTGGGGATGAATTCAATAACTATTCATTCTGTAGTTTAGTTCTTGTTTACTAGTATGGCGTGAATAGCAAAGTTAAATTCTCGTGTACTGTTTGTGAAGAGAAAAACAATGCACATTAACATTATCATTTTAGCTGATGCTTTTATCCAGAATGACTTAGAGCAGTTTATTGAGCTAGCCAAGGACCAATCCTCCCTGGGAGCAATATGGGGTTAAGGTTCTTACTCAGGGGCCCAATAGCAGTGGTGTTTTTGCTGTGGCTGGAACCACCAACCTCTGGGGTCTCAGTCATTTACCTTAGCCACTGGACTACAGGCTGCCCGAACAGTACCTGTTTCATTATCACTGAGGTTATCTGCACACAACAATGCCAAGAGGCACTTTCAGGAATAAGGTTTCAGCAAATTGCTAATATAAACTTGCATTGCAAAAAGAAGTGTGTAAAGAATTGTAAAGAACCTATTTGTGATCGATAAGACATTGTAATTGAATATATTTTTTAATCATCCCTAACGTGGAAAGGTTTATCTGCCTTGAGGATGTTTTCTAAAATGCATTAAAAAACATAAATTCACTTACAATACTAACTAAGTATCATAGATATCCAATGCAAAGTTATAGATAATTTTATTTGGGTATTTCACACATAGGCCAAATAAATATTTGAAATGTGCTTTAGATAGTCGAATTAGTTGAAAACTCCAGCAGATTTTGACAAAATACGTTAAAAGACCAAACTTAAAACCATGTGAAAGAACACAGGTGAAAACATTTTCATTCAAACAATTATTGGTAATCTGCATCACTCGTACTACTGACTGGTTTCTGAAGGGTTAAAGTATTTCACGTTATTATTTGAATCTTTAAAGTGGGTTAAATACCCCACCATCACCCTGCTGTAAAAGTTTGATACGATCATGCAGACACCTTGTGTGTCATTGCTGAATGAACATATTCTACTAGCGAGAACACGCTATCATACTTTTGATTAGCAACCTCTCAGGTTGTGCACACTGATTAAATTTATTGCTGGTTATGGTCTCTTGCTACACAACGGCTATATAGGTGGCCACTGTTTTACTGTTAGAACTCTCCCCGCCAGCTAAAACAACAAATGATTGATAGTCTATTTTCTTTAATTAACACAGTGTCATGCACGTACCACATGAAAAACAAGCCAGAGAATAAACAGCAATGCAGCCAAGAACAGAAAAAAAAACAGAAACCCAGGTAGAATTCGTATGCCTATGGTCTCTACAGTGGATGCAAATGTAAAAAAAAATAGGAAAGTTCTTAGGTATGACATTTTAATGTATAACTCTCAGAAACTACTGGAGAACACGTGAGAAGCTTTGCAGCAGTTTTTCCTGCATTTCCTGGATTAAACCAAGCAGATGAAGGATATGAGGTGTTTAATAGCAAACGAGTGCTATCTACAAGGATCTTGGGATCTTATCACTTTCTGCAGATACTGCTGTGCACCCTGTGTCAGATCCTGTGCTTTTGGCTTATTCTACCTGTTAAAAGCAAGTGGGGAAAAACACACAGGACTCCGCTTCCAATGGTGACCTGCCAGCTATATATAGCATACAGGTGCCTACTCATTATGTGTTATTTGTACATTTTTTGTTCAGTAAATGTAGTTAAACACCTGATTCGGCTGCTCAGCAGTTACGAAAGTGGTCGTAATTTTGTTGTCACGGCTGTATGTCTACCAATGTGCCACTGTACTCTACTCATTTGTCAATTCTCCTCAGGTTCTACGGCTAATCACTTTGATCTCTGTTATTCTTACATACCTCCCCTTGGCCATTCAGAGAAGTGCCAGGTGCAAGACCTTGCATGTATTGTGTGTGAATGTTGAGTTTTGTATGCATTAGAACAAATACTTCTTAACATTTTTTATACTCCTTTTAAAATTCCTAGTCCCATACATTAGGTGAGAAGAAACAGAAGACACCTGACTGCTGCTTTTTGGAGTACCTCAGGCTATATTCAGCCACTAAGATCTTCATCATAGTCTGTCTGCTTCATTTAAGTCATGCAATACACATTTACAGATATTTTTAACTGATACAATTAATGTGTATTTAGTCTATAGGGAGTATTTTCTGAGGTCTTGTCATTACAACCAATAGGATAGTGACAGGTCGGACGTCTCTTGCCTTTCTGAACGAGTTGAACTGCGAGTCATTAGGCAAGATTTCCTGACCGCTCGCCAAGAGCACGATTCATGACCCAGCGTCCAGCCGCCACTCGGCTGAATTTCAGCAGACCTGGCAACCTTCCATCTGAGCCGATTCCAACAATGTGTGCGTTGTCATCATACTGCAAGCGAAACAGCTAGCGGGAAAAGCAGAGTCAGCGCTAACTGCGTTCGTCATCTCTCACTGAGGGCTTCCCAGTCTTCTCACCTCCGTGACCGTTTGCAATGAGCCTTTTTTGAAACCTGCTCCCTGTAAATGTAGGAAAATTAAAGTGTTCATCATTTTTCGTCTTCTTGGGAAGCAAAACAATATGGTGTAATCAGACATAAAGTGTTCATGTACTGCTCACTATCTATAAGTGGACATGCAATGCATTGTTGTAATTAAATTCAGTTCCATTTCTCAAAATATGAGACTATTGTGTATGACATGGGTAGATTAACATGTAGATGAGACAGGCCACCCTTATATCATTCCAACTAAACATTGTGGAGCTTACGGTGTTACCACATTACAATACCCCTTTAACATGTTGAACAGGCTAAAGGCCTGTAATTTTATAAATAACTGCACATTATGGATATTTTGTAGGCCTACCTTCGCTGAGGTAGTCAACGACCGACTGATAATACCTCAAAAAAACGTGTCGAATTCTTGTCCGTTTCCAATGATAGAATCAAGACCTGTTTGTATCATGACTACTGACATTGTGTAGACGTCTAAATCTGAACGTCGTTTGGACATCGTAAAGATGTCAAAGAAAAGTCATGGTTCCGTGTGAACGTCGGTCATCTGGAGGAGGAACTAAAACATAATATGGGTATGGAGTATCCGTGTCTCCATGTGGTTCCTGTAATCCTACTGGCAGACTGAGGCATGGAGAAACAGGAACTGCCATTGTGTATGAGACCAGGAGCTGGGCCTGGGAGTAAGACAAACCATCCTGGGCATCCTTCCGACTGAACACCAGTTACACTGGAGAACCATGTGACCCCAAACTAAGGAAGTTTATCAAATCTCTAAACCCGTGTTGAAAGTGAGAAGCATGTCGGGACAGGAGAGATAGAGCCAGAAATCTAACGGCATCACAAGTCTGCAAAACAAACAGGGATGCATTCACAAATAAACCCAAGACACATATAATGATGTCTATAATGCCAGACTTATACTGAAGACAATCTCAAGTGAAATAATAACAAGACAATAAATGAGATGAATTTGATTTTCAACAGCTAAAAGAAAGTGGAAGAAATACTGATATCGTATAACTCCGGGGCAATGGTGAATAACTGATTGGAGGGTTAAACCACAAAACTACAGAACTGTATTAAAACCAGAAAAACTGCTCCACATACCTCCGCACAAAAAAGGTGTACAATGTTCAGTATTTCACTACGAGAGCTTCCGAGAACAGATTACAGTAATTATGGACATTGCATATTCTCAAGTGATTTATCGCAGCTAATTTGTCAAATAAGAATAAAAGGAGTGATCCTAAATGCAGAGAGTGGCGTTAAAATTATGAATGCTTTATATTTGTGTTTCGTAAGCGCTTCAGTTCAAAACTCAGTTTCCCTGTTGTGTTTTTGGTGAAATTATGACTTCCTCCTGCTGGCCATGGGCTACAACGCTAAACCAAAGGAATGATGCCTTGCTATAGACGTGGTTTTGGTGTTAGCTTTGAGGTGAATGTAAATGGCAATATGCCAACAATTCATCTGACCACACTTCACCTGACGACCAACCTGTCAAAAAAAAAAAAAAAAAAACACAAGTTCTCTTTCTAATTTCAGAGCATTTAAAGGAGAAAAAGCAACTGCATTGGTCTAAAATCAGGAACAAAATGCATGCCAGCAATCATTATAGCCTAACACCAAATATAGAATAGGGCCCAAGGACTCTTACAGCCATTTTATATTTCCACCATTTTGATTTCATATAAAAACTGTTATTCCACTACAATTTTTTTTAAAATTAATACAATATTCTGTGCACAGTATCTGTGTATGTGAAAGGACACAATTACATAAACTGTTACATAAACCGTAGTGGGCTTTTCGCAAAATGCTTATTAAAACAGTTTCACAAAAGGTCATGAAACTTGCCCTATGGACAATTGCTTTTATCTGATTTTCAGTCGTGCAAATCTGCTTATTACGATGGCCCATCCCACCCTTCAAAAGCAATTAAAAATATGACATTTAACATCAGCACAATCGCTAGAATGTTACAAAACTGGGGCCTTATAGACTGTAACCATATTCATTGGCTCCACTATGGTCTGACCTCATAATTTCTGCTACATACTCAAATACATATTATAACTGTAACTAGTCATAGCATCAATAGTATAAATGACATTACAAACTATATGTTTTCAGGTAATGGCTGTCAGCGGGTGACGCACTGCATTCAAATTCTCAAAATGCATTTCTAATATATGTATAAGTCAGGGTACTTGCAATGCTGAAATCCAAAGTGACCCTAGAGGTTACTCAATACTATACTATGGGCATAAAAGATAAGAGCGTACTCTATGTCAGCATAACAGCAGAGAACAAAGACCATCAGTTAGGAAATGAAGGAAATGTGATGTAACTGGAATACTGAGTTATGCATCTTGGAAATCAGCATCTTTGTCTCACATTCATCTAAATACAGAAGACTATATTTTAATGATAAACTTGTTTCAGATAAAATAAAGTTCAAACTTTAAACATATGGATGTTTGGTTATTTAAAGTGAGTGTTTTTCTCTTAGTAATTGTGATACATGAGCAACTAGCATTACTATCCTGTCTCAGTGAACATGATCTGGGCCACAGCCCAAATGTGTCTCGTATCTATGGTAACTGGAGTACAGCGTATCTAGGTAATTGGAGTGATCTAACTTGGAAAGTAATTCTATGAATCAGTCACTTTTTTTAGAAGGTAATTTCATATCTGAGATTAAGTAAAAGGCTATCTGAGGCCAATAAAATCACAGCTCTTCTTTCAAAACTCTCTCACCCCCCCCCCCCCCCAACAATTTCATGGTACAGTAAATCTGTAATAAACCAATAAAGGTTGACAATTATGTAATTCAAGTTCAAAGATCTCCGCATGCAAAGTAGATGCAGTTAATCATTAAAGCCAGTCCTGGATTTTATGTGTGCAGAGTGAGCAGTTGTATTCTCTCTGATATAATTTGTTGCCGCAGTGATTTATTTTTATTTTTTTTTTTTGAGACAGTAATGGGTAGAAAACTAAACAAATTAATTATGAACACATGTTTATGTCAACATTGAAAGCATGAGTAGTGCCGCTAAAGTAATCACTACACGTACTGTAAGGACTACCCATCAACTGTTTTGCCTTTTCGAATGCTCAACTCTTAATGTCACCAAGCAGTGAGTATTCGTACAGTATAGTTTTAAAGAAACCTGGTCTCAAATTGCTATAAGGGTGCCATCAGTGAATTATTTTTGTACGTCAACCATAACTGAGCATTTCTCTTAATGATTGGTCTATCTGAATGTCCTTGATGACTGATCTCATGTGTATGGCATCTGTGTTCCCCATTTCCATCCCTGAGACAACAGTGTCACCCATAATGACATTGAGCCACTGATCAGAGCAGTTAAGAGGTAGCATGCTTATGTTGATTTCAGGTACTTCTTGGGACAGGGTTGTTGTGCATGTTGACATAGAGTCGTAGGGTGTGATCTATAATTGGAAAAATGTGTACGTGAAGACTACAAAATGTCTGTGAAACAAGATGTACCTTTTCAAGTTTTGTTGTACGTAACTATTTAGTTACAAAAGTTTGCAATTTTTATAAATGAGTAGCCAATAAGACTAAATAATTTGTGGCAAATTAAAAGATCAAAGACAAAGAGACAAGGAGACAAAGCTTATATTGTATTAAAATAAATTTTAAGAAAAAATATGGAAGCTGTTAAACACATTTTAAACCACATTAGATGATCAAGAGATAGGGGAAGGACTTGTGAGGAGGGGAAAGGACCCTGAGTGTATTTTGGCTTCATGCGGAGCGCCGGGACACTTTCGATCGTTCGCACTACCCATGACGCAAGGCTAGCTCCAACAACTGGTTCGGACCGCTAGCAGAGGTATGACATCACAACGATCAAGAGCAGTGTGTGCCACAGCTGTGAGTGCTGACGTTGTAAAAGGGTTACTGACCCCCTCCCCCCCCCAACCCCCCCCACAGATTCCCTGTTCCATTTACCCAGCATGCCCCTTGCTGTCTTTGATAAGTACTTGGCTTTGATGTCAATGAGAGTCTGTTTTTCTGGCCGTTGAGCAACAATTTTGTGCGTAGTCTGTAACTACGTATCTCTGTCTCCATTGGCAAATATTACTTGGAATTTAGCCCTGTCCTTATGCAATATGATTGGACGCTTGTGAGAGACAGGGGAAAAGAGCATTGACTGTGTGGAAATGATTGAACTGGAATGTTAAAATGTCCTTTTTCACAGGGTGTCCAGCAGGTTTAAAACCAGATAGATAGCAGGAGGCCATGTCGGGGTACACGGGGCAAACTGACTGTTGTGTTTTAATGAGTAAGGATTCTCTTACTTCTCCACAATGGATACAAGCACTTTTGAATACCTTGAAGCCAAAGAAGGAGTTCAAAGACATATTCCGGTCAACAAACAAATTGTTTACTGTAATATTGTTCACATCAATAATCAGCAGGTGCCTGTGGCTTAAAAATGGGAAATGAACTCAACATCATCATTTAGTGTTTTTATATTCAATAATAAATTGCCTTTTGTTCTCCCCTTACAGCTTGTCATTTTTCTGAAGGTGTTTACTACTGTTGATATATAGCAGCACTCACTAGCGGAACAAATCAGTACCGGGCCGGGGGCGGGGCACATGACCGGGCCCTTTAAACCCAATAAAGCTCATGATAACATCGCTTTACAACATACACATGCCCGCAACAGCGGGGCTTACAAGCACACATACTACATTTTTGACACAAGCAACTGCTGAGTCCATAACATCACCGCTATACAGTTGAGAGAGAAAGAAGAGGATATAAGCTGGGCTACTAGAAATAACAACCGTCAACAGTTACAACAGCTCACACATTGGGCCTTATTCATCAATATTTTCCTCCACTCTGCAGTCCCTCTCTAACGTCATTTTACCTTGTATAAAAATAACGAGAATGATTGTACTAAGAACTAAGAACCGATATAGTAGCAGGAAGAGTACTAGAAGCAGTCAAAGAACAGCAGAACTTTCTGTTCAAAACCTGAAATTGTCATTGAAGATCATTATACCTGACCAGCATTGCAGTGTCATTATATCAGGAACGTTATTTCAAAATGTCAAGTCCGTAAGGTAGCTAACCGGCAAGCATGCTGTATTCTATGGATAATTTTTTCAACTACTTTAAAATTGCAGCGGCAGTTATAATTGTTGCTTAGTAACGTTAGCAACATTAACATGTTCAACACTCCACCTATGTGAAGTCAATGGAGGCCGTTTTTTAAAGCGTTATAGTTTAAAAATGAATCTATCGCTCAGAAAAATACAAGCAACCTGACCAGTATATTTACGCCAAGTTCGGTATGTCTACCTTAAAAACTATCGGGGGAGATACGTCCGGAAGAACCAGGAATAATAATAATATTAAGAAGAAGAAGTAAAGATTCTATAGAAGAGCAGTAGTTTGCGCCTTGGCAAGCAAACTAATTAATTGTATTCATCAGTATTACACAAATGAAGCCAATGACCTGTTTTAATGTTGAATCCAATAGTGATTTTATATAAGACTTTGAACCGTTATAATGTTACGATATTACTGCCAAATAATTTGCTACTCATTTTAATCAAATAATCATTTTTAATCAAATAAAAATGAGTGAATGGAAAAATAAAAGCAACAACACGAAAAACAAGCTTTACAGCCGTGTTTCTCCATTTACGCACGCAATACGAACATATTAGAGCACTCGTTGAAATTCCTTCGGATCCTACAAACTGATATACGAAAACTTTGATAAATCCCACATTTTTTGCGTAAATACACTTGGAGAAAATATCGGCGATCCGTTGTAAATTTGCACGTAATGAAGTTAAATGTGAGAGTGAAAATAAAGCCGGTCATGCAGCACGTCATTTTATTCATATTTTACACCTAAATACATCACTGAAGTCAGTCTTGTAAAGTTTTTACCAACCATGACTCATCCTGCCTGGGGTAACATGTATAAGCACACATATATCGCACATTGAGCGGTGTCGTCTGGAGAGGGCCCGGCCCCCCCAGCCTGGAACAGAGGCTCCGGGCCCCCCTGGGCCCCGGGCCAAGGGCGCGCCGCCCTCCCAGCCCCCCCGGAAACTCCGCCCCTGGCAGCACTTTTGCTGTGTCTCTAATGATAAGAATAATGTTATGCTTTGATGGTGGTCCCCCTGTGTTAATATGCCATACAGGTAAGTGGAACATACCAGGTAACTATCCTGTATGGAGTTAATAAGATTAATTTAATTGCATCATAGGGGACAATCTATTGCTTAGTGAATCTGTTGCTTGACTGTGATCTGAAAGGTTGGTGGTTCTAGCCACCCTAAGATCAATGCAGTTGTTGGTTGCCCCACATTGCCTACAGGGGGGATTGGCCCCTGTTTATTTGAATCAACTGTAAAAGTGTCGGCTATGTATGGGGTTTGTTCTATTGTACATTTTTTTAGGTCACCTTGCTGATTCTCTTCAATAAAACAGAGCCAGTATGTACAATGGATTACTTGAGATGGCAGAGGTACTGGAATTGCCCACAGAGCATGAATTCAAAGGGAGTGCTGGTGATGAATAGATTGAGGGAATGAAAGCCAACCAGCACAAGTAATGACATCAACCATTTTCACCCTCTAAATTGTATAAATTGCAAAAGAACTGTCTACATCTTAAGAAAAATGAACCAAGAAACAGTTTATGGTGATTCAGGGCATTTGACGAATAAATCTTTTTCAGTTCCATGTCAAAATGCTCCTTTGGTTCTGCAAGCTGGCCGAATGAGGCTGACATCAACAAAACCATGAATAAATCTGTAAACTTGCAGATTATATTGCACTTTGATGGATGTCGAGAACAATGCTATGGAACACTGAGGCATTTTCGATGACAAAGCTTGTCAAAACCTGCCAAAAAAAGACATTTTTGACTTATCTGGAGACTTTGCCATACATTACCATGAGAACAGCTGTGCTCATTTGCATGCTTTTAAAATGCTGTTTAAAAATGTCTCCGCAAAGTAGCTAACAAATTAGGAAGCAATTGTGAATTTTCTCAGTAATTCACTTCCTGTGTAGAACATTTTGGACACGCTCAGTATGCTGACTGAGAATCACCCAGGAAATGTTTATACCAAATGTCATGCTTTTCTGAAGCGGTTTAGATATGTTTGAGAGAAACGCCAGAAATTAGGCAGCCAATTTCGTTGTTCTTAACAACTCACTTCCTGTTTATGATATTTTGGATACCACTTCTAAGATGTTGAAAAATCCCTCAAGGAATGTTTGTTGCAAATTTCATGCTTTTATCCACTGTGTCACACTTCTTGGATCAACTGTTAGAAGGATTGCCATGAGTTTTGTTTCATATTGTTTTTGTGGATACGAGTAACATTCATGATAATGTCTCATGAGACTGTTTTTCAGAACTTTGTGTCCAGAGATTATATTTTATTGATTCGAGTTTTTAAATCTATACTGCTTTTTTTTCAAGCCAAACATTTTTGCAGAACAGATAACAAGTCACAAAGTATACAAACGGAAATACCATGTAATGCAGATGATCTTCCACGGGACGGTTTATGTAACGCATCTTCCAGTAATCTCCAGTTTTTGAAATAAAATATTTTTTTCTTACCTATTCCACAGATGCCCTACAGGGAAACAGCCGCATCACTCTTGCCAAACAAGTTTAACGCTTCAGGCAAGTTTTAGTCCTGAGACATATTTCACGATCTGTCATGAGCAAGACTATTACTTTACATCTGCGTTCAGAGTTTAGGCTTTGTGAATACACGAGCACGTGCTGGGATATGAATGCTTGCAGTGGTGAGGAAGTGTCTTACCGAGTTTCTTTTTTCTGCACGTAGTTCCAAAGTATTGCGCTTCGGAAAACACAGCAAAATCGCAAGGTAAACGTGACTCACCATGAGTGCTTGTGGCTCGCTGAAATGTAATATGATCTGCAGTATTGAGTCTGTCTGTTTTTTTTTTTTTTTTTTTTGTATGACGCACTAGACCCTCAGGGCTCAGGCCATGACTCTGCACTGCGATATTGGCATTGCAGGGGACGCCTAACAGCTCCTGTGTTAAACATACACTATTTGTAAAAAGCTTGGGGACACCTCGCTTTTGAAAGTATATTTTTTATTCTTTTCAAAATGTTTGATGTTAGAAAGCTTTTTCATTTGTAGCTTTCAAAAACCACAAAACCAAAGGAATAACTGACAAAAGTACTAGCCTGGGAATAATGACATACCCCTCCCATTTTCTCACCTTGTCGTGAGGTCAGCACACATATTCATGGCTACCTTGCTGGTGTTTAAACCACATTTGGGGTAAAAGTTATGTAATATGTGCTTTTACCAATAGTTTGAAAAAATAAGACCGTCAGATCATTATTTAGGCATAACCTGCTCTTCATACCAAAGAAGGCCTTGATGAGCATGCAGCTGAGTGCTGCGTAAATATTAGTGTTGCATGTATTAGTAAATGGCTGATGAATATTAACAAGACCTTTTGAGCATTTTTTTATTACTTAATTGAAAAGAAACAGAAAACCACACATTACTTGGGAATTTAACAAATGCAAGATGACTTTTGATGAGCATGAAAAATTTCACTTGGGAAGAACCATTCTTTGGAATGCGGTTTTTACCTTCAGGTCAGTTTTTTAAATAATTGGTTCAGCTTTACATTACATATACTTATCATGTCTACTTTCTGCACAACTGCACAGTAAGTACAAAGAAACCCCCTCCCAACTGTTGTGTTCAGTTTCATACAGCTTTTGTGGATAGTAAACAAATAATGTTCATGAAAATATCTCATTGGACTTTCATTCACTAAGCTCAGTGATTATATTTTCTTGATTTGAGTTTTTTAAACTGCTGTTTTGAAACCAATCCGCTGTGCAAAGTACTTAACAAGTCACAAAGTTTACAAATGGAGAATATGTATATCGCTGTTGCAGATCTGCATGACTTTACTAATGTAATGGAACAACTTCTGGCAGTGTCTAGTTTGTAACACAATTATTTTGTTCTTGTTATATGACACAGCAGGGAAACAATGGTGTCCCACTTGCCAGACTTGTTTAAAGTTTCAGGAATGTTTTGGTCTTCAGCTCTTATTCATAATGATCTGTCATAAACAAAATTATTATTGCTTATTTGAATACTGAAGCATTGCAAACGCACTAGCATGTCATTAACTATGAATGTGTAACAGGGTAAACTTGTTCTGACATTTTATTTTTGTAATTTTTGTATTTGGGTGCAGTGTTTTCTTAAATATATCCACCATTTTGAATTTTTCAGTCTTTTTCCTGGAAGGTCTATTGCCTCTCCTAATTATTGATTCCTTGCAGGTGTTTCAGATTTAACACTATATAAGCAAACACAAACAAGTGGAAAATACAATTTTGCTTCAGAATTGGAGGTGTGGTTGGTGTTTTTTTTTTTTTTTTGGGTTGTGGGTTGTGTTTCTTCCTGTGCTGGACCAATAGGTAGTGCAGATCCTCTGCCTCATTTTAATTGTGACTTAATGTTGTGGCAAACTAGGTATAATTAAGTGTATTATTGTAGAAGTTTATTGTGTTCACCTGTGTCAAAACCTGTGAAGATGTGTGTCAATACTGGTGACGAGTAAATACAATTGTAGTATGGAGTATTACACTGTTATCCTGGCATATTGTTAGTTGCTGACCCTCTCCTTCCTATTAAAAGGGACCTGTGTAGCCTTTTGTGTAACTGGGTGTTAAGCTAGACATCTCCCGCTTCAATAAAACAGGACTGGTGTAGTCTGTGTTTGACTGTTTCTCTGTCTTTTTTTTCTTGTAAAGCATAACCCTAGTCTGCAACACTGATGACGTTAAGCTCAGTCAGGGGATGGTGAGGTGAGAGGATGGGGGTTTCAAAGTGTGGATCTTCTGCATGTATTTTTCAACTGGTACCATGACAACGGCCAACATTCTTCCCACCATTTTGTAGGTTGCATTTTAGGAACAGGTTGTTGTCACAGCCACCCAGATTTGAGAAATGTTTCAGATTTTAGTAATGAGAACCCAAGACAACATGAATGTGTTACAAATAATATACTTTATTACTGTTCCAGCCCTTTTGTCTTCCTTTGGGATTCAGAACAATTCACAATAATAAAATAATACAGGAGTTCATGGTATACAAAAATAAACATAAATAAACTATGATAGCAATAAAGTCATATTGTCACATATTTTCATGAGTGGCACCACACTGTCGTATATGCCTGGTGGTGACCTTAACAGTATCTTGGACAAACAGTAGGAGTAGATTCCTGCTTTCTCACACCTTAGTCTCTGACATCCATAAAACAAATATTAAGTTATACAGTTAAAAAATACAGTTAGAACCTGGATCGACTTTTCTTACGATTTCAATTTATCATCATATCATTGATGACATCTCATTACTCTCAGTTCATTATATTTCCATTTTCAGAGTAAAACTGCAAAAATGCAGGATGGGGAATTCTATGGAGGAAAATCAAGGAGTTCAGTTTTAAAATATGGAAAATTTACGCATCAATTATTTGCATTTCTTATTCTGCTGAAGTGCCTAAACTTTCAGCGCGAATGGTAAAATATTTCATTGTTTAGTACTGTATTTAATGGCGATTTTTCTTGTTTGGTTTTGCTGGTCTTTGACGTCTGCGGCTCTAGATGCTGCTCTCTCTCCTCACAGTTGTTGGACTCTCTGTTCCAGCAGCTCCAGCTGCCGCTCCACCTCCCTGGGCAAGTCGTTGTTCACCTGCGTCTGGAAATACGCCCGGATTTCCTGCACCTCCTTCTCCCAGAATTCTTTGGGCAGGTCGAACAGCTCCTCGAAGTCGACTTGCTCATCCATACCCTTGAGGTTGAGGGCTCCCTTGGCCGGAATGTAGCCCACCGCAGAGGGTGTGGCCTCCGCCTCCCCGTTCAGCCGACGGAACACCCACTCCATGACCCGGATGTTCTCCCCGAACCCGGGCCACAGGAACCCGCCGGCCTGGCTCTTGCGGAACCAGTTGACGTGGAAGATCTTGGGCAGCCTGGACAGGGAACGCTGTTCCATGCTCAGCCAATGGGCCAGGTAGTGGCCAAAGTTATAGCCAAAGAATGGCCTCATGGCAAAGGGGTCATGCATGATCACCTTGCCTGTTGGGTTAGAGAATAGACTTATAAACATCTTATCTACATAACTATTCACAAAGATATTTGTGTAATAAAAACAGGAAGTCTACTTACTAAAAGTTTATTATGTTAAGTAAGAGGTTTATTACTGTTACTGTGCAATATATGTTTGTTTTATAGTCTGACTGTAAAGCAGACAGCAGCTGGCCTGTAGTTTTTGTTAGCGGGTTGTTCTAGAAGGCTTCACTCACCTTTGTGTTCTGCTGCTGCGGTGGCCTCTGACCTCATGGCAGCGCCGACGAACACGCCATGCTGCCAATCAAAAGCTTCATACACCAGGGGCACACCTACAAAAGATGGGAACGACCGTCAGAAAAGGTCTTTATGCACGTGTTCATGGCTGCATGCAATGAGCAAACCTCACAAGGTGCTCCGTTCCGATCGCTCACCTTGTGGCCTGCGTCCGCCGAAGATGATGGCCTCGATTGGGACGCCCTCTGGCGACTCCCACTGGGGGTCGATGATGGGGCACTGGCTGGCAGGAGTGCAGAAACGGGAGTTGGGGTGTGCACTTGGCTCACCTGGGAGATGGTAGACACAGAAGAAATTGTTAACAGACACATTTTGATTCACAGGTTGCTGGCATCTTTCAGATGAACACTATAACCTAAGAGAGAGGTTTCAGGGGAGCGTACCATCCTCAGATGTCCAGGGCTTATTCTTCCAGGAAGTCAGAGTCACACCTTCCGGAAGTTTCTGGTCCATTCCCTCCCAGTACACACCCCCATCACTGGTCTCTGCCACGTTGGTGAAGATGGTGTTTTTGGAAATGGTGGCCATAGCGTTGGGGTTAGTCTTGGCAGAGGTTCCCGGAGCCACACCGAAGAAACCATTTTCTGGGTTGATAGCTCTCAAGTTGCCTGCAGACACGAAAATATAGTCAGGCATATAAGGTTTGGGCTGAGCGTGTAAAGCCTTAAATGCAGTTCATAGTGGATGGCCTGAATGAAACTACAGGGCACTAACCTTCCTTATCAAATTTCATCCAAGCAATGTCATCCCCGACACACTCCACTTTCCAGCCTGGCAGAGTGGGACACAGCATAGCCAGGTTGGTCTTCCCACAGGCACTGGGGAAAGCAGCCGCTATATACTTCTTCTGGCCTTCAGGGCTGGTGATTCCCAGGATCTATAGCAAAGCATCAGACAAAACCATAGTCAGCCACAAGCTACTTTAACGCTCATCATACAAATGACCATTCATGCTATGGTCACTGCATCTGAATTAAACTATACGAATTGTATGCCTACCAGCATATGTTCGGCCAGCCAGCCCTCTTCCTTCGCAATGCGAGATGCGATTCGGAGTGCGAAACACTTCTTTCCCAGCAACGAGTTTCCCCCATAGCCGCTGCCAAAAGACACAATCTGCCTCTGGTCAGGAATGTGGGCGACCAGTGTAAGCTCAGGGTTGCAGGGCCAGTTATTCACCAGTGGTTCTGTGAAAAGGAAGAAATGTGCATTTAGTTTGTACACTAGGCTTGCATTTTTTACAAGTAAACATGACATAGGTTAAACTTCTAACAATATTCACAAAACTCTGCCTTATTCCTTTCTCTGTAATCTGTATGGTCAAAATAAATCTATGTAAAATATCGATTTATTTGGGATAATTTGTGTAAGTAACTGCTCTGATTGAATAACTAAGTGATAAGTACCAACAAAAAAACCAGCGGAACTTGAACCTTTCCAGGACTGGAGTTGGACTGTTTGGATAATTGTATCATTTTTAGCCAATACTGGCCCTTCGGTTTTAAAATCGTCTTTGTGATTGGTAAGACATTTTGTACAGAAGGCTTGTGTTGTAGCCACTCTTATGCCAGCTTACTTTTGAGAGGCAGAGGGCAGCCCACAGAGTGCAGACAGCGGACGAACTCCCCACTGCCCAAGGCCTCCAGGACGGACTTTCCCATGCGGGTCATCACCCGCATGCTGGCAACAACGTAGGGCGAGTCGGTCAGCTCCACGCCGATCTTGGAGAGGGGGGAACCCACAGGACCCATGCTGTAGGGAATCACATACATGGTGCGACCTGGAGGAGAGAAACGCAGAGGTCATGTCATGACTCCATCGGCTACCTTCGGCTGACATGTGGAAGAAATGTGCCTGCATGTTGTTGAGTGACATGTAAAAGGCTCTCTGAGCCATCCTGGAGGTCGCCAGGTGACAATCCCTCAGGGCTGCCATTACGTCTGTACCTTTCATGCAACCCGGGAAGCGCAGGTTCATGGCCTTGTCGAATTCTTCCGGGACATCCAACGGCCCAGCTGGCTGACGCCGCCCCCCTGGGGCAGGGGAATGGTGTCCTGCTGCTCCCGTGTCACGATCACCGTCTTACTTTCCACTCGCGCCACATCCCGGGGGTCCGTGCGTGCCAACCAGCTACAGAAACCGGACAAGCATACCGCCATCAGCAATCAACATCTATCAACCATCTCTTAGCTAACTTGCCTTATTCATACAGACTGATACTATAATGCTGTGCCGATTGTCATTTTTACATTGGACAATGTAAGGTGGCATACCAGTTCTCATATTTGGGTAGTTTCTTGATCATGGCCTGTTCCTCCAGCTGAGCCAAAATGGTGGAGTTTTCCTCCTCTGAGCCATCGCAGATGTGCAGGGCGTCAGGCTGGCACAGGGTGACACTGGTCTCTATAAACTCTCGCAGGGCTGAGCTGAGGGCGGCCAAGTCCCCCTGCACGACGCGAAGCCCGGCCTGGGTCTGGGAGAGCAGCTGAGGTGGCATGGCTGTTGGTTAGCGGGTACTACTGACGTGGAGAAGAGATTGACAGCAAGGCTCACTGGGTCCTGTTTAGAGAGGGAAAAATGGAGGTGGTTACACATATGCGAAATGCATTCCATGCACAATCTAAGATTATCCAGAATGTTCTTCAAATGCAGTATGTACCTTTGACATATTTTTAGTATTTGAATTCATTTTTTTAATGTGCACTAACCGCACATTTCAGTTAAGACTGTTATTGAATACGTTATTCAATGTATATGTATATCATAATTTCACCTGCAGAAATGATACATTCTGTGGAGACTCCATCAATCATACCACATATAAAAACATTTTTTTTAATTCCTTAAACATTTTTCATAAACTTTAACAATGTTCATTTTAAATGTGACAGCACAACACAGAAAGATTTTCCACAGAGGATTCATAGCCAATCTTGATTTTTTTGAATAATTGTAAAATTGTAGAACATATATCATAAACCCAACAATATATTGTTTCTTTAAAAATAGAATTAGAAAATAGAATAAATTAAATCAATAAAAGCAGAAAGCTGAAAAAAAAGCATTGCAACAGAAGAAAATAAGACTAATTGACACACAAAGTATGACCAAGATCAAGTTTTAGCAGTTGGTAGTTAGAGTGTTTTACCTTTTTCCTTGTTCTTTTCAAATAAGGCTAGCAGAACCTCATCGGCCTGTGTGGTTGCTGAGGTATTTTGGAGGTTGTTGTCTGTTGGATTGCAGTTGAGTTGCATTCTGCCGAGGAAATTCCCTCTTCTTATAGTCTGAGAGGGTTGGGGGGAGGGGCCATCGATAGCTCGACTAGAATGTCATTAACACAAACTCATTTCTGTGCATAGGCCTGCTCCTGCAGAAGGCGCATGTACGCATGCATTAGTGAATAATTAAACCCGAGGAAATACGTGGTCAGGTTAATCTGTAAACTCAGCATCTTGTTCCTTCAAGAGGAAAAATAAGTGATAGAACACCACAGGGTGGATGCACAGCGCTGTTACGTTAGGCTGTTGAAACCGCATTTAAACATTAACCAGCCCCCCCCAAATGATGCAACAGTTTTCAGTGGCGCATCATCGTGTGACGTCTGGCCCGGCGGGTATCTGCGGCGATTGGCCTGACTGCTGGAGGCTTGGCAGAGGTGTGTGAAACTTTCAAGTACCATTCGGTTTGGGGCATGGGGAATTCTGTAACAAATACAAAGAAAAAATGCTCTATTATCAAGGTGCTAATATCATATAGACTAATGAACAGGAAATCAATTGCTATAAGAGCTATCTTATCATGCTATGATGTTATTTCCAGGTAAACAGTTGTTGCTTGACACTGTCTGTCCGGTATTGAACTTGTCTTATGGAACACATAGGAGATACGCATTTCATAGAATTTACATGATGACAACATGACTCTGGGGTACAAGAACTAAAAAAGGTATAGTGGATTATAACTTAAATATTGTCCTGTGTGATATATAGTGTTGATTATTGAGTTCAGGTCATGTTGTTGTATCAATATGTGGTTGAGAAAGTTTCCTTACTTACTGGGTCTGTATCCCAGACATGGATTAAGCCTAGGCTTAGACTAAAAGAACATTTCATTGAAATTTCAATCTCAATTCTCAGACGTTTGTAGTCTAGGACTAGGCTAAAACCATGTCCAATAAACCAGCCTATCAAGTTTGAAATGATGGGCCTCACATATGTCCTTCAAAACCTGACAAAATATGCTCCATTTTTCATTTCTTGTCACAGATGTGTTTTCAATGTTTATTTCTAATTTATGCATTGGTGTTCTCCTCTTAAAATGTTTTCACTGGCTTGTTTAAGCTGATATTTTATTATATTGAATGTTTTTCAAATTTTCACACAAAGAGAACTCAACTCAAAACACGGAATGCCTAATGTGACACTTCAATGATGATATCAGACTCAAACGTTGGCTAGATGTTGGATTTTGGTTGGAAATGAAAGTTGGATTGACGTCATCATGATCTGTTTCCTGAGCTGGAGTCTATTGCTGCACACATATATCACAGGGCCAGACAGACAAAATCCCACTCAAACACACAGGTAATTTGGCAAGTCCAATCGGCCAAACCTACATGTCCTTGGAGTGTGGGAGGAAACCAGAGAACCAGTGAGAACACATGGAGAACATGTAAACTCCACACAGAAAGAGCTGGCTGGGGCAGAAGGTGAACCTGGGTCCTGCTTCCAGATTGTAGTTGGAGCTTTAGCGAATGTGTTTGGTACAGCAGATAAGAGGTCTATTTGTGATTCATTTCAGGTAAAACTTTGGTCGTATCTGTTAAGGTCCATGAGAATATGGTTAACCCTGACTTTTCAAGTTACCTTTTGTTTTGTTGAAGAACCCATGTAGTACCAACAAGACTGTGTATCCAACAAGACTTCAAACTGACTTTCTCTACAATTAAACAATAGTCTATTTAACTCCAAATGCAAAAACATCAAATCATTCTGTAGATTTAGACTGATTTAATGCAAAAATGTTTTTTGATTTCCTGCCAACATTAGGCAAATCTTGTGACCCTGATTGTTTGGAATCATTACATAAATTTAAGTGTTTTTATATTTGAATATTTGAATATTTGGAAAGAGTACAGTAGTCAATTTCTTCTATGTGTATCTTTTTCTAGCCTTTCATGTCAAAGCTAAAGCAGGTTTTTTGTTTAACGTAATGAGCAAAAGTTTGTGACATTTTTGATTCCCAACCAAAACATCATAAATGGCTTTGTGTACATGCTTCTACTTGCTGATTTACTTGCCTGCAAGAATACTCACTGTTCTCCACTTATCTTTACTGTATTATTGTTCTGGAGTGAAGCTGTTATTTAAAAAGCTATCCGCTGTCTTATCACACCTTTATTGCATCATGTCCTCAGATGGAATACATATTATATATGTGTGTGTGTGTGTGTGTGTGTGTGCGCGCATTTGTGCATATATTTATATATTTATATGTGTGTGTGTGTGTGTGTGTATTAGAAACCTTGTATAAAAGAATGTATAACCTGCCAATTGTACCCTTCCTATATAAAATAACATTTTTATCTGCTGTAATTAAAGTCAATTTAGTGCAGAGGTCCCACGGAGACAGTGCATTGATTATTCAAACGATTTTAGACACAGGACAGTTGCAAACGACTTCAGTTAACAACAAGGTGCTTATTTTATCGTTTTCTTTTCCTACTGTTCACCAATACAATGTGAATTCGATTGTGTTTAATGGATTTTGATGACACAGTTGGCACAGAACTAATTTGTTTCAATGAAAATAGTTTTTACTAAAAATATCATCATTAACTGGAACAGAATTATCATTCATTGTCATTGTCAACTTTTGTATTACTGTATTATAATGTATTACTACATCCCCATTGCTTTTTCAACCCAAAATGTGCATTATAATGATTCTGGACATGCCGTCAATGTTATTACCATACATAGTGTTAATCAGAAGATGTACTCGTCAACAGTGATATTCATATGAATAAAAATCATGATGTACCTCTTAGATTATAAAGGTGAGAGACTAGCTTTTTAAAAACTCATTCATAAACTGTATCATAAGCTCTGGGAGAACATAAACAACAGATAACATGAAGCCCAGCAGTTGGGTTTGTACTGGGGACTTGCTGGACGTACTCAACAGCTGATAACAAGTATGCTGTTATTCGACAACTGAAAAAAACATCACTGGCCGCTCTCTGAGACAGAGATCATGTTTGTGTCCCTGTGAAATGGATCTAGTGAATGTTTGGATTGCATTTGGTTGGAGAGAGCAAGTTGTTCAATCATGGGCATTAGTTGCATAATTGTTTTACAACACCTTGTACAAAGGCAGTATCTACTGACGTGTGGTCACTGCTTGCTTTGCTTTTGATGGTGCAGTGGGGTCCGAAAGTCTGACATCACTTTGAACATTTTTTTTCCAAACCTTTTTCGCGTAAACCTGGAAATAATCAGAAAGTTTTAGTTTTTCGAAACATTTAAAACAAAGACAATTTATCACATCTAAAATCAAGAAGAAATATTGAAGATTCTGCACAATGTCTGGGTCAAATTTAAACAAATGTGTGACTCTGACCCTGTCAATAACTTTGTAAAAAAGGTCAGACCCCAACGATCATCAGGTTTCGCTCAAACTTGTGGAGTCCATGTCATCTCCATTGCACCCTGTCATTAAAGCAAAAGGGAGACAAACTGAAAACTAAGACATTCTGGAAATTCATGTACATTTTTCAAAGATATAACCTTTCACTCAAATTGTTAATATAATTTGTAATTAAACAATTGTATTCAATTGTAAAATAATGCAAAACAGAAGCTCTTCCACTAGTGGTCTCAGACTTTTGGACCCCACTGTATATATTAAAGGTGTGTGGACATGTGTGTGTGTGTGTGTGTGTGTGTGTGTGTGTGTGTGTGTAGAGGCACCGGGTAATAGTTTTTTTTGGCTGCTTTGCTCTTTCAGAGGTTCAATATCATCCACTAATTTAGTGAATCACATAAGTCACACTTTGTCTGATTAAAAAACATCGATCTCATTCACCTCTAGGAATGACAGAAAGGTGTATTCAGATGTAGGAGGTTGGTTTTGAGGCTTTATAAGTCTCTCCAATGGAAGTGTTACAGCGTACAATGATAGATTCCTATTATTTTCATTATTACTGAGACAAAATCCGATGCAGTTTAGAGACGGAAGCATGACCATAAATGTTTACCAAAGATTTTCATGATTTAAGGATCTTGTTTCAGCGCAATAACACTTTTTGGTTAATGATGTACATGAAAGTACATGACCAAAGTTCAAATTAACACCCATCTAGATTAAAGACCCGACTATTTGAGAAGTAACACGTAACAGCGAGATAGCCAGAAAACATGTTGTTTTTTGTCCCCTGACCGGTGCCGCTTTATACCTTTGAACACTCTTAAAGACGACCCTCTGCAGTTTGTTTACTCCTTTTTTGTAATTTGGTATCATGGAAAAATGCAGAAACCCACATTTTCTTTCCTTGATTTCTTTTGCATAACATCTGATATTTAATAATTTGGATAAAAGTGTCTGCAAAACTAGTACATGTAATGTAAATGTAAATTTAACATTTATGCACAGAAAGAATTTCTTTCTATCTACTGGTACAATTGTAAGTTCCCACAATGCTATTGTTCAGTAAGTGCAAAAATAAAATTGATATCATACTTTAAGTCAACGACTTAATGCATATAGCATGTATCACTGAATAAGTTGTGAGCTTCAATGTTTCTGCACTGGGAAAGGTGAAAACGTTGAGTAAAGTGTAAAGTCTTCATGAATATGTCAGCGACATTAACAATTAACTGATCTTTGCATTGATTACACTGTTTTTGTGAATTCTAATTCATTCTGGGTCTGTCGTGGGGATGTTTTTGTGGTTATAAGATCCAGCTGACTTGAACTTTATGATGTTTATGCAAGCGCGTTGCATGAAGTGTCCGAGAGGAACAAGTAATGCTGCACGCGGTGGACAGACAGAGTACAGACTGGCCCTTTGACCACTGGGACACAGTGTTAGGCATGGACAGCACCGTGCAACTCTACTATCTCTGTCTGATCTCTGCCGATTACATCATGGTCAATCAGTGTTATCCCAGATAATGATCTAAACCTGGTTTCAGCACTATTCGCTGTAAAATTTTCTGGTACAAAAAAGTACATATACATCATAAATGTAGGCTAACTTATTTTGTTCTCTTGGTTAGAAATGTGCTTTTTAAGACTGAATTGCTTTCAGGTTCTCCAATGCTTAATGGACAAGTTTGAAAATGGACCAAAATAAATTTGAACAAATAAAAAACAACGTTACTGTAAAATTATAACATAAAAAAGTACACACAATGCCGATCCCCAGATTCTCCTCAGTTTCCCCTCTAAAGGAAATCAAATCTTCATCATTCACCTGTTTTGATGTTTGAATTAATACAAGCTAGAGTAGACATAAAAGTCTATAAATTTCAAACGGGTGGTATAATACAGATATTATGGCCTATACTTTGTATGTTTGTATATACACCTTATAGTTGACTATTATTTTCAGTTGGTCTAATCTGGCTAAATAAAGAGTAAATAAAAAAGGACAGATTTAATATCTTCATCCAATTTACTGTCTTGATACCTAGCAAGATATCTATCTATCTATCACCTATATACAGATATGCTCTCACAAAAGCACACAAAACAATTGCCAAAAATAATGGTTGATGTTAAAATTGGTAATTGTTGATAGGATATCAGAAAGAACAATGACACCGAGGAATATAATGTAAGATGCAATCATTTGGTATTGTCTCAATCCCCTCCTGTCTTGGAAATTTGGATATACTGTTGTAAGCAATTTGTCGTCCTGAAATTAGTCATAAAGTTGTATGTCTTTTGAATGTATGACAGCCTATTTTTAAAATGGTGAATTATCATGTTGGAACTGTGAAGACGGGTTCATGTGGGTCATTTTAACAATTACCTTGATCTAAATTCAGTGTGTAAAGCGAAATTAATGTATGGTACTCCAGCGCCACCGGGTGAGATGTAAGGGTACTCAACTGATTAACGTTAATAACCACAGTTACATGGACAAATTTCAAACAGCGCAACGGTACCGTTGTATAATCTGCTAAACAACCCAAATATTGACAGTCATAGCATTTTCACTTCAAACAAGGCAAAAATATAACCACATGATATGACAACTTAAGGTAAGCGTAGGCTTAGTACCACACGGGAGACGTCATGGTAAAATACAGATAAGTTTCCCTAGGAAGAGGTGTTGGTGAAGCAGTAGGGGGAACTCTTCCTTCTTCACCAGAGGAAAAAAATTGTCTCGGTATTGATGTGATGCTTTCCTTTGGCTGATACTTTAAAGTAGGATCTTGGTTCACTGTGGACAATTTTGAAAGAGAAGCGCAAAACCTGGTGTTCTTCTCACCAAAAACTATTCAGGGACAACGGCTAGCCTACTGTTGCTTGGCTACACCATCCGATACAGTCCCTCCCTCTGGTTGTCACTGCAAGAGACTTTAGTTCCCAGCTGACGTACGTTGTTAAATAAAAGTTAAACAAATGATACCATCCCCAATTCATTTGAAAACCGAAAAGCGATTAAGTACCCCAATTAAATTCTACTCAATCATTTACACATAAAGCTAAGCGCTTGAGGAAGCAATCGATTTACAAAAACCTTAACAAGTGTGTCACATTTAAAATCCTCCGACGGGAACCCTAGTAGCATCACGCATTGGGAACAGCAAACGGCCATTCTGGATGTGATCCGCTGATTTTTTTGACACCAAACGGCGAGATGAGCGCCGACAACTCTTGTCCGGACGTATCCGTCCCCCTGAGGAATCTGTTAAACTCTGTCCAATGTATTCGGGACCGTGTAAAAGGTATAGAGATGTCTCTGATGTGTAGTCATATAGCTTGACAGACGCTAGTTATCGGTTAATGTGTGCTATGTGTGCTGGCAAGCTAACGTTAGCTTGCTAGCTGGTTTTTGAAATTTCTTTATGTACAGCTAACGAGAGGTAGCTAGCGACATATGACGTTTTTAACCACTAGACTATTAGCCTTTGCATTCAGGTACTTTTAATAGATTTATGACTGAATGACAGGTATAAATACTATGGCAAGTAGCAACGTAAAATTGTCGACTAACTAGCTATTGCTAGCCAGGTTAGAGATATATCGCTACAAGTTTGTTCACATTTCCTTTGATGGCATAACATAAGGTTGTTTGTGTAACGTCTTTAAATTATCCAGCAGGCTGAAAGTCCAGTTATAACTACGTAAATCATTATAATCTCGTAGAGGAATTACTTTGCGGCTGGCTAGTCCGCTCAGATGTGCTAACAGATATGAGAGGTTGCAGTATGACAGCAAGTAAACAAGGAACGGCCCAACACACGTGTGGCCAACTGATACGCAACTGCACAGTCATGCGTGCTTTATCTGTAATAATAAATTTGAAATAATGTTTGAATGTACTGGTAACATTTACTTTGTTTTTCTTTCAGACGGCGAGTCTAATGAGTCGAGTGGAGGCTTTAATTTGCAAAATTTCTGGGATACGTTGAGTTGAGTAACGTTTATTCCATCTCAATCAATGATAGGCTGCGTATTCTGTAACAGTAACAGTCAAATAATGATTAATATATTTTCACAACATATTCTCTACATATTGGAAAACAGGTCCTGTAAGTTCTAAGTTCTACCTGGAGACCATGCTAAATGAAATTATTGCAGTGACTGAAGTATGGAGAGTTGCTGATTGATTTTTAATGTAAAGTGAGGAATAGTAATAGTGTCACTCTGTCATGTCAGACATAGTTCGTCTTGTAACAAGGAGTCTTTTTTGAATATAGACTATTCAGGAATTTTAATGTCAGACATTAGAAAACTGATGCTTGCATTTTTTTCATTTGTTGTGGTAAGTGATTCCTTTTGAAAAAGGTTACATTTTGTCTTGGTCACTGAAACTAAACCATTTGTGTAAACCATACATTGAAGAGTTCACAGATTAGATCATCGGCAGCAGTTAGCCAAACCTTCATTGTGTCAACCTCTCTGTGTATCTCATAAACAAATGTCGGAACGTAAACTGTATGATTTCAGAGATCTTACAGATTATTCAGTGGACCATTTTGAACAAAGACCATATGCTGGGGTACACCAGCGCCAGGGTTCAGAAACACTGTTGTACAGTGTACCAAGGATTTGACTATGAGGAAAAAAACTCTTTTAAAAGCAATGCACTTCATGCTAAATGCTAAGCTGTCTTCCCCATTTTAGATCAAGCAGTCAAAGCAGTCTCAAGAGGCCACAAAGCTGAGCCTTGCCTTTTCAAAACCTCCTCTGCCTTCACCACAGGTACATCCTTCATGGGTTCAGCAAAATAAAATTCAGAGTCGGGGCAGCCTGTAGTCTAGTGGCAATGGTATATGACTGGGACCCCTGGTTGGTGGTTCAAGCCCCTAGTCCAGCCACAGCAAGAACACCATTGCTGTTGGGCTCTTGAGTAAGGCCCTTAACCCCACACTGCTCCCAGGGGGGATTGGCCCTTGGTTAGCCTTATCAACTGTTAAGTCACTTTGGATAAAGCATCAGCTAAATGACTATAATGTAATGGTTAAAATGACTTTAATAAACCAGGTAGGCTGACAAATATGCTATACAATATATAAATTAATCAAACAGATTTGACTTATTTTTACTTTTTTATTAGCAGTTAAGAAGCCGTTGTGTCCGTTGAGGCTCATCAATTTCCCTCAGTCTGGTGAGATTCCAACGTGTTTTGTCTTGACATTTCCCCTCAAGGATGGCGAAAGACTCACCGAATCCATTCAGAAGAGTGTTTTGGCACTGTCAACAGTGTATTACTGGTTGCCCAAAAGCCAAGGTAAGTTTGTAAGTGAAGGTCCTCTTAACTCTTAAAAGTTGAGGCAATTTAATACATGTGTGCATATGGTGGCCACTTAATTAGGTACACCTGCCCTTAATTTAAATGACTTATAACTTGATTGTAAAGTGATTGTGATGTCATCACATCATCAGACTGTGAGAACTAAGACGGAAAATTAGTTCCTTTGTTTATGCATGTTGGTGTTTCTGTGTGTTCGGGTCTCTGTGTCTGTGTATGTGCATCTGCATGCCTGTGTTCCTGTGCGTCTGTGTTCAACCGCCCTTTTGTATGTGTATCTGGGCTCATGTGTGCTAATGTCTCTGTGTGTATGTGTCCATCCATCTCTGTATGTCTTTGTCTCTGTGTCCATGGCTCTGCATTTGGGTCTCTGTGCATTCAGGATAGGACTGAATAATATATGAGGCAAGATGTGCGTTATGCAATAACGCTGTTGGATGTTGCAATGGCAAATGTCATAAGATAAATGCTTTTTGAAGTGTAAACAGTTTTGTCTTTCTGCTGCTTTCAGTGTACTGCTAAAGTAGACCCAAATGATGAATAGCTTCTAAGCTCATATGTTGTTAAATATACTACAGCTATAGGCCTGTTGACGTCATATATTGCAATCTTTTGCAATGTATTTATTGTGTAAGCTTTAATACCCTGACGGCGATTGAAAAAAATAAAAAATGTAAAAAAGAAAAACATATATATTGTGTGATATGTGTGGCCCTAATTCAGATCCCTGTGCATCTGCTATCTGTTTATCCATGGATCTGTGTCTGATTACCTGTGTCGTCTCAGGTATCACGCTGCGCAAAGTGGTCCGAGACGCCACGGCTGAGGTGCTAGATGGGATTGTGCAGCTGATAGACATCATCCTCAGCTCTCCCCTCCAGAGGTATGGCCAGCCCCTCTGCAAGACATTCATACTGTCAGGCACACATTCATTCTGTCAGACATACATTCATACTATCAGGCATTACTATCAGAAATTGCATATTGCATCTATTTGAGTGTTCTTTGTATGAAAATTGTGGTTGGGAAATGGTTCTTGAGTGTAATTACCAAACTTTCCTCTCTGCAGCCTGTCTCAGGAGCAGCTGACTTCTACGGGGGGTGTGTGGTCAGCATGTGATCAGTTTGCCCACCTACCCAAAGGTGAGTCTACACGGTCATCCAATTCAACATCAGCGCACTGCACATTTACCATGCTAATACTGCTTTTGTCTTAAGCAAGCACAATGAGTAATCACTCAACCACCAGTTAGGGCTGGTAATAAACGCATTCAAATAAGTGTTTAGGACCTTTAGAATTTCGTTTTAACATCTGTTGTGCTTTAAGTTTGGAGCCACTAGGGGGCACTGTATGAGCAACGAGTAATGGTAAAAGGATTTTCATCTATGACAACTGAGAATGAATAGGCTCCTAGAAAGCGAAATGTAAAAGAATATCTGTCGGTTGACTCTTGTTCTATCTCAAGTCGTGGCTGTTTGTTTGTAAGTCATTATTCCATCAGAAAGGTGCCTGATCAATTGCTCCCTATTTTAATCAGTTGCATTAAGAAAGTGCAGGTTGTACTTCCTGAGTGGGTCCTGCTCTCAGACTAAACTCACTGAATATCCAACATAAAGGAGCTCTATGAGAGTTCAGACAATTCTGTTAAAAAGAATTAAATGTCGTCCTGCTCTCAGGATGATTCAGCCTTTAGTCATTATGGTTTCAGAGCCTTCGTGTGGGACAGATTAACTCAGTTACTCCATTTCATTGTGAGTACGAAGGTCACAATGAAAAGGTCTGTTTGCATAATAGAATCCAGAGGCTTATGGCTCATTTAATCACTGCTGTTGGCACAAAAATGGACACTCAAGGAAGTGCGGAAGGCCTCATAGTTCAGTAATTACTATCGTAATGTCAGCCAACTGTCCTATCTGTAGTAATATAATTATAAACTTTATTTAGTAAGTGTCTCTCAATCATCATTGTTCTAATTGCAAAAATTGATTGAACATGATATAACGCAAATAAAACTGAGATGAATCTCATGCGTTAGTAAAATTGATTTCTATTGCACTTGTCTATTGTCAAGCTGCGATAACCTATTGAAAACTTTAAAAACAGGAATAAGGGTTAAACTTGCGCTGTCATTCTGTTTGTCCGACCGGATAAGTAATAGGCCAGGTGAATGCATTCATTCTAATGCATTTTCAACTAGCGTCAGAATGGCATGTGAATTCATCGTCTCAGTTAAGGCCCTCTCCGTCCAGTTTTATCTCCTGTTTTTGCTCCAACAGTAACGGAGAGCGGTCATGTGAGAGTAGGTAGCTGAAAGAGTTCCACACCTATGGTGGCTCTGTCAGCTATCAGAGACTGCTAACGAACAAGCCGTAAGCCTTTGAGCCCTTTGAGACTCTGGGACATAAGAGATGGGCGCAGCGACATCTTTTGTGTAGGGACTTGGATCATAAGTCAACCGCATTCATACAACCACCAAAGCGATATGTGGTCTGTACCTGTATTCAGATGGGAGGAGAAGTGTGTGTGGAAGTCATTGAAAATGACAGATAAATCAGTCTCTCTTTAATTTCACTTTTAAATTACTCTTACGTGTCCAATTTCTTCATAAATGAAAACAGATGTAGGCCTAATTTGACAAAACGTTGAAACTTGTGTTTCAACAAAGCAAAAACAAAGATTGTGTGGTAGTTTCAGACAGTAGCCAAATACACTTCAATGATGAACTGAACAATTAATTAGAAGCTTGAAATAATTTTTTAAATGGAAAATTTCTGAGATTCAATAATTGGGAGCTAAGGGTCGACTGCCCTATAGACTGCACCACACGGTCTCATTACACCAATGGGACAGCTTGATAGAGCATCTGCTTGTCAGGCTTAAAAGTTAACTTTACCTAGTAGAGTGCTAATACCTAGCCCTGCTAATCTTGCTGATTACCGTGGAGGAGAAGCGTAAATGCACATTCAGTTCAGCACGAAAGGCCACCAGCTACACCGCAGACTTCAGTGCAGAGGTTGCTGCTCTGGCCTCTCTTTGGGGCTACACATATTGCTTTCCAAAAAGAAGGCTAAAACAGAATATACAGAATGATATTCTGATCGAATTGTTAGCTGTTCATGGTTCGTTATTCACCCATTTCTGAACACAGCACTCTGCTTCGGGCACACCCATAGTAGATACCCCCTGAACGCACCAGCATCGTCTCCGAATGGTAGACAGACACAGATAAATGAGGATACAGGGTTTATATTTGAATTGACAGTAGCTTTACAAACAAAATGTCGCATCTAAAATATGCAGTAGCGTATAGCACAGCTTGTGAGAACTGATTTTAAGAGGAACTAATACAATTTTGCCTGCAAAAATACGAAAATTCAAATTCAAGTGCCATTTTCTTGTTTTCTCCCTTGTCCCTTAATATTTTTGCCCCCTGCACCTTCTACCTGTTTTTTTCCATTGTTTTTTTTTTTTTTTCCTTACTGCTTTTGTCTACTTTAACTCAGTTGACAATAGAAAGCCTATATGTAACCATCTGTATTGTTCATATATTGCGTAGCCCTAATTCATATCCCTGTCTGTGTCTGTTTATCCATGTGGTTTCCTTGATCTGTGTGCATACAGACAACAAGGCAGCGGTGCTGGAGTCGATGGTCTCCTGTGTCAGAGTGGTGAAGGACGCCATAGAAGAGATGGAACAGGTCCTCCAGCCACTCACCCATTCATTCACACTACATTCATTCATTGATTCGATTTACAGTCAGAGTGTCCAAGTGACTCAGCTGTTTCGTAATCTTACTTGTAATCATTAAATGCTTCTCGCAAGCCTCTTTTGGCTCAGCGTCGGACATTGTTGTTTGTTTGTTCGCTGGGGGGCAGGGGTGTGGTTGAGGGTTGGGTTGGTGGGGTGTGGAACACTTTAAGTACTTAATGGTAGACCAATAATGAATACTTGCTGAAAATTGGCAGTGAAGTTATTAGTCATTTTGTGCCAGTATTCTGTCCCTCATGAATGCCACCCCCCATGTGAACAAATAAACAAATATGCCTTTTATTGTCATTTTCAAGTTAAAATTGACTTGTGTAATGCATTTGAGCAATTAATAACAAGAGTTGGAACTGGCTGGGTCATTTTGCTTGTAAGCAAAAAAAACATTTATATGCAGTAAAGCTCTGTATATGATTCCTGGCAGTCTGCAGGTGAGAAACCTGTAAGCTTGATGAAGTAGAAAATTTCAGAAATAGAATATTTTCAATGCTATACTCATATGTACATACATGCATGCATGCATACATACTGTGTTTGCAGTTTCTTATGTGTTTTATGTGGCAGGCTATATGTACTCAATCTGCATTGTAACTACAGTAGCCTACCAACAGTTTGATTGGTAATGTGGTTGTCTGCCTGTCAGCTTAGAGCTCTGTGTCTGGCAGTGATAAGACATAATTCGCTCGGCTGAACTCTTCACAGCACTGAGCCTTGCTTCTTTGTTCCAGGCTCAGGCGGACAGTCACGACCCTTTCGGCGACGTCTTGGACGACGAGGACCTGGACTCCCGCGGCAACCAGGACACCTACTGGTCAGAGTCGGACCGGCAGCTCATGGCTCCGTGTCAGGGTCTGATGAAGGCGTCCGCGGCGTGCCTGAGGAAGCTGTCCGCCGCAGTAAGAGCCAATGGGAAGGTGGATACGCCCGAGAACATCGCCCAATTGGACGATCTCGCCGACATCACCAAGGAAATCAGCCCAAGGTAAGGAAGACAAGTTGTCTTGATGATATTTCTTTCCTTGCAAGTAGAGGGGTATTTTTGGTAAATTTCAAAAATACTCCATGGAAGATTTCCACAGGAAATGACCTTATTTTTTAATGAGTTCATGAAAACTGAGTTGCTTAGCGCTGCCTGATTGTAAGGTAGCTAATTTAATGAACTTACCAGCTCGATAGCTAACCCTTCACTTTTCTAGTTTGTTGAGAAAGTTGGAAGTTATTTTAATGTCATGTATCATGTCATATAGGGTGGTTGGGTGGTTACAAAAATAGCTTGCACTAGTTACAGTCCAACAAATCATGGGATTGGATTATTGTGGTCACACTGTACTACTGTATTAACTACTATTTGTCACTTTATTTTTATGGTATTTCCCACATGATTTCCACTGCAGTCACAATATTTAATATCACCACAATCACAGTCACAAGTGCCAGTTAACTCACTCTTTTATCTGCAGTCATGGTAACCTCTTATAATATAACTCTGCAAATTTTGAAATGCATAATTCAGAACTGTAGGTAACGTTCATTAACTGGTCTTGAATACTGTGGTCACCCGTACATACCCACCTCTGTCAGTGTGCGCGCTCTGATCGAAGGCCTAGCGTTGGGTGATCGTGTTTGTTTGTTCTCTTTTGTCTGGTCTGACACACCTGTACTCACAGGACACCATGCGAGCAGTGTGGTGAACCACCTCAATTAGCACTTGTTCATGTTCTTTTGAAGCATGGATCCAGCTTAAAGCGGCCATTGTAATGCAAGTGAAAAGTAAACATTGGGTAATAATGACAGTATCTTACTGCTCTGTGATTGCGTTGGTCTGGGGTTTATGTGTGTTTGCTTTCCCAAACCACCTTCTTTCACTGCCAGGGATCATGAAGAAGTTCACACCTGGATTTAGTTTGATTTACATTCAAAAACTTTTTATCTTTTATTTTTCCTTCATAAACAAAGTTTGGCAAGCTAATTTTGGCTATTGCAAAATTGGCCAATTCACATTAAAAAACTTAGATTTTTCCTTCAAAAACAAAGTTTGGCAAGGTAATTTTGGCGACTGCAAAATTTATCAAGCATTTTTTTGTTTTTGTGGGGAAAAAAAATAACATTTGTATTTAATCATGAGTGAAAATTGAACGACAGGTGTTGATTATATCCTGGCCATTTGGTCAAAACATCATGCGATCTACTAAACCAAAACGTGTGTCAATGTCTGAACTATTCAGTGTTACTCTCATTGGAGCTTCTTTGTAAGCCTCATTAAACTGATTTATTTACTTAGCATTAATCCACAAAGGACAGGCTCTGTATTGTTACAAACATGCCCACTCACTTTTTTTGTTTACTGTTAAGATGTCAACTTGTGTCACGCCTTAACTTTTTTTTGTCGCACCAGCGTGTCTCTGCACGGTCACAGACAAACGCTGTTATGTTTCTTTTGCAACACCTCTGCGCACACCTTTTTTTCCTGTCGTTCCACTCAAGGGAGCGGCTGTTCTCCTGAACCCAAATCTCTTCACTGTCAAAGGCTCCTCACATCTGCCTGTCACCGTAGCGGTCGATGTCATGACATCATCAATTATGGTGTATGACTTGTGGTGGGTAGTCTGTCTTATGCAACACAAGCGAAATCGTAGAATCTGATAAGAGTGGTTAAACAGGACAGAATTACACAAGCCACAGTTCACATTTTTTCTTTAGATAAACTCAGCAAGAGATTCTCAGGCATCAGACTGAAGACAATTGTAAGAATAACTTTTTACTGACAGGTTGGAGAAAACACTTTTGGATAACTGGCAGTTTTAGTCCAGTCTTTCACATCAGGTTTTCGACCACAGGAACGTAATATGCCTTGTCTCCACTGGTCAGGGCTACAGACTGACTTTGGACTCCTTACATCGCCACTAAAGCCTGTCCAAACCTGCCTCAAACATTAAATTTCGCTTGTCAAATTTCACTTCCTCGGGCAAACCTGCCCAGGCAGCGCGTCAGTTTCAGTGAAACACTGTGGTCTGCGTGTTGCTGCCAAAACGCTTTTTTCCCCTCAGATCGTAGCTATGTTTTTATGTTTTTGGGGAAGTCTCTGAAGCCATTAACTTTGCATAAAGCTACCCGCACTTCTGGAAAGCACAGAGCCAATTTATCACCAGAACCCGGTTAAAAAATGATAAAATAAAAAAACACTCAAATGTTCATTTGCAGTAACCAGAGAAATGCTGAAATGCTGAAAGGCGTTTCTCCCCCTCCCACCCCCATCAATCATCGTCATCGTTAATCATGTACATACCCTGCCCAGTGGGTGGTCTGTATTATGGACCATTGACAAAAAGGCCAGCAGGTAAATAAAAATTGTTGATTGCTCAAGCAGTCAACTTGCATCTACATGTGGACCTGAATTGTTTTGTATTCTTCTCAGAACATTGATCATCAATGTTGATATGCCTGTCTCCAGTCACTCATTTTTGACAATTAAATGAATATGTAAGGAATAAACCACGACTGGTGGTGGTGTGACATCTCCGAGGTGAAGCCAAGGGGCTGTTAACCACCCTGAAGTGGATTATTTCCATTGAACTGCACAGCCAGGAGTGGTTTATTCCACTTATTCCATATAGAGCACTGAGGATTCATCCAATAGTCTCATGTACTGAGCAGTGGGGATTCATCTAAAAGAATGCAAGTTGATCCATTCTTTTCTCTCTCTGGCTCTAACAGTGTGGATGACCTGGCCCTTAGCCTCTACCCACCCATGGATTATTCAGGAGTGGAAAATAACGTAAGCCTATGTCATTACTTTTGTACGGTCGGTAACTTGCATACAGAAAGCACCTAAAACAAATCTGCAATTCATTTTTAATTGTGGAAAGGCATGTTAGGGAGACAGTTCTGAAGCCAATGTCTCAATATTTTTTGATCAGCAATCAATGAATTTACCCCAGAAACAGGTAAAGAACCATTTTCTGGGAAATAATTCTTAACTGGCACTCATCATTGTTATTCTAGGCTTCCAAACTGGCATCCGTGCTGAAAAAGGTTCTTGAGATCACCAGGTAAGTGTGTGACTGCGCTCTTATGGACTCTAAATGTGCTCACTTTGCTTCACTTACCTTTTTAATCGTTCAATCACTTACTTTCAGTTGTACAAAAGAACAGTCAGTTCCATTGTACTTTGTTTTGTTTTTGACAAATGTTTCCATAGATCATTGTTCCAAAATATTATAAGCACATTTAGGTACTTCTTCGCCAAATTATTTTGAAGCAGCATTCATGTTTTCTGGTATTAAACTCTGGTTTAAAAATCACTTTCCAGTTTCACATCAACGTTGAGTGTTACATGTGCTATAGGCTGGCAAGTCAGCAGTTCCAAAAATCTTCCAACCAATCAATCAAACAGGTTTATGTGTCATGCCAGCAATAATTACAGTCAGTTAAGAATTGATATTTTCTGATAAAAGCCTTTTTTTTTTTTTTTTTTTTTTTTTTGCAACTTTACTTCAAAAAGCATAACTAACAGGCCAGACGACATGAGAACCAGTGAAAGTGTTGAGCCATGGTAAAGAAAAGCAACACGATTAAAAACATTAGCCTCTGTGAAAGACATATGCAATCATATTTTGCCTTAAACTTTGACTTAGGAATGAAGAGAAGTGTTGCTTCCTCTCTTCAAAAACGGGTTTCCATGTTAAATTTGCTGCAGGGGCATATTAGAGAATGTTCCGCAGTCAGCAAAATCGAGCACCTTGATGCCGATTCTAGTGTGCTTGGTTCTGATCTTAAATGGTCTCAGTGTAAACCTGAGTGCATTTCCTTTCCACACAAAACATATGTTAACATCTAGTCTTCCCTTTTGTCTCCCTTTGTTCTCTCTAATGTCCAGGGCAAGTCATGTTTGCCTGGAGGGAGATCTGAACTGGGTGCAGTTCCTGGATGGGGCTGTGGAGCACAACCTGCAGAAAGTCAAAGCTCTTGCACAGGGATCTAGCTAAGGCAGCACAGCCTCCAGTCAGAGGACTGATGAACTGTGGGGGGGGGAGGGGGGGTTTTTGCATCGACGCATGCACTGTCTGCCATCTGCTTCTCTTCCAAAAAGTATGCATTTTCACCTGGGAAAAGTGCACGATGTATGTGTGCGCAATGTAGACTTTTTGTTTTGTGAATGAATAAAACAAGTATTTATACAAGTTCATCTTCATTCATCTTTAATTATGCTGTGAAATAATTATGGGTACACCACTGAAGTGGCAGTGTAAAAAATGAACGGGCCTTTCTGCTGTTTTGATGAGCACCATAGTCTTTTCACTTTGGTTTGCTAAGATAGTACAGGTATATGGCACTTGGAAATGTTTGATAAAGTCAGTGTTTTGCTTCATTAAAGCTATACTAAAATTAATTTTTTGTGCGAAAATTATGTGATTTTTGTTTTATTTAATACTTCATTGTGGAAAGGTATGTAATAGCATGTTAGGGGAACAGTCTTGAAGCCATTTTTGATCAATAATCAATGAATATATCCCAGAAACGGATAAAGTACCATTTTCTGGGACAGTGAGAGCACAATGACATAATATCTGGCACTCGTCATTGTTATTCTAGGCTTCCAAACTGGCATCTGTGCTAAAGAAGGTTCTTGAGTTCACCAGGTAAATAGGAGACTGCTCTCTTATGGACTGTAACGTATTGTATTGTACTGTCGAAGCATGGCTGTAGGTAAACACAAAGCACCAGGTTGAGCTCTAGTGCAGACTGCCACCCTTATTTCAGCGCCTGCACATTTTGAAATCTGTGGCTTTGTCACTTCACTTGCCTTTAATTTTTAATCAGTTTTGCATCCTGGGCAATGTGATTTGCATATTGGCCGATGGTGCAAAGAATGTCTCACCAGATGAATCGGATGGAATTAGAATTCATTTGTGAACAAACTTAAGGTTGCTCATAAAGTTCGGCTTGGGGCTAAATTTGGACCTGAATTGTGTTGTATTCAAATCAGAACATTTACATGGCACACAGTTCTCTGTATATACAGGGAATGACGTTCACTTATCAATATTGCGACCTCAGCGAATGTCAGTGAAATTTGATACAGCTGAAACAGATGCACAGCAAACCAGCCTATCCACCATTATTTCATAGTCATATACACACCTGTGTCTGGACAAACACCTGTTTTTGAATATTATATGAATATGTACTTTGACCTCTACAGAAGAATGACATGCCCCATGTGATTTTGACTAAAATGCAAAAATGACATGAGAAAATATTAAATGTTGCAACATCTTGATTTAAGAAAAAAAAAAAGTGTTTTTTTTCTGATTATATGAATAAACACCTATGATGTGTGTGGAGGCAGACAAACATTAAAGAAGATACAAAAGAACAGTAAACTCCATTGTACTTTGTTTTGCTTTTGACTAATGTGTCCATAGACCATTGTGCCAAAATATTGCAGGCACATTGAGTTACTTCTTCGCCAAATGATTTTAAAGCAGCATTCATGTTTTCTGGTATTAAACTCATTTTTGATACACTTCCCCTTAATCCTTCATATGACTGCAACACTGTAAAACTCCTTTACATGCAACATGTCGATATGTTTCGCTGCAGCCAGACTCGATGGTGACGTGTTTCACTGGAAATCACTTTCCATTTTCACATGAACTTATATCGTAATGTTGAGTGTTAACCACACTATAATCTGGGAAGTCAGGATGTTTTATCACACCTGAGCCTACTTTAACCACATAAAGTTAAATCTATTACACATTAAAAAACCACAGAAATCACAATGAAACCATGCTTCCGCCTTGAAGCCAACTGTTCACATCACACACACTGTTGTAGCATTTATTGGTAATCTGAAACTTTTTTTTTGGAATTTTGAAATTTGAATCCCAACCCCTCAAATACCTCAACTAGCTATTTTCACCTGAGAAAACCACATGCCATAAATGTGAACATTTTCATGAATGAATAAAACTAATACAAGTTCATTTCCATCCATTTTAAATGTTTTGTGAAATAATTACAGGTACAGGCCAAAAAACCAGCAAAAATGTACCTGCATTTGTTGAGTGCGGGTGTTAATTACAACCCGCCTGTTGCGGTAACCTCTGTCATTTTTACTGTGTGTGAATGACCCTGGACTTGCCAATTTCCTGTCTGATGTACCCATGGGCCCATGTGGGTTTGCCTGCAGGGTAAACAGATCATTCAATGACACCTTCCCCTTCAGGGAGATGACTGCTTTTAATATAGTCATCCCAATGAAGCTGTTTAAAAGCTTCTGACAGGAATAGGTGTAACTAACATTGTGTTCCCGGATTTTGGAGTTTCTCTCCAATTTAAAACAGACTGAACCAAGTCATCTATAAGCCCTTCCCCTAAGCATGCGGGCTCTGCAGGGGTTTAGCTTGTCCTTCTTTCGATATTACCAAAACACAAATGACTGCACTTCAGATACATTATGATTCCATAAATTATTAAATTATATCTAACAAAATGTCCAAATCTTACACTGTCATCAGCTCTCTATCGTTGTCAAGAGAGCTCGCCAAAGGTTGTTCTTCCTTCGACAGCTAAGGACGTTCAGCCTATCATCTGAAGCCATGTTTCACACAGCAGTGACTGAAAGTTTTTCCATCACAGGATGTATGGTAATACCTCAGCCCAGGACCATAAGCAGGCAGAGTGGGTGGTGAGCTTGGCCTCCAAAACATGACTGAATGCCCCCTCCCCACCACTGAGTAACTTCACTCCACTAGACTCAAGTCTAAAGCCAATGAGGTCATGGCTGACCCCGCCCATCCGGCCCACCCCCTGTGCACTCCTCTGTCCTCTAATAAGAGACATTCTAAGGTTCATTAAGACTGGGACTTTCAGTTACCCAGACAGAACATTCTCAGGGGGCCATTAGAGGCACAACCTTTTTCTGAAGGTGTTCAGAAACGCACCATGAATACCCCATAGTGTGGATACGCTTGCTACACTTCCCCTTAATCCATTGTATGACTGCGATACTGTAAATGTACAACATGTCATAGAGTGACACATAAGCATGATGACTTATGAGGCCTGATATGTTTCACTGCAGCCAGACTCTGGATGATGACATGTTTCGCTGGAAATCACTTTTCCAGTTTCATATGAACTTATGTCATAATGTTGGGTGTTACATATGTTATAGTCCTGCAAATCCTGCAGATTAACATCTAATTTTTCCCTTTTTTCTTTCATTGTTCTCTCATGCCCAGTTACTTACAGTTGGTTACATTCTGAAGAGGTTACAAAGTGATTTCTAAAGCTGTAGGGATCCATTGACTTCTTCAGAAATCGCTTTTATTGGTGATTTGAAGTCCCATGAATACTCAGTGTGTCTGTGTTTGCAACACTTCCCCTCAAGCCATCTTGTGGCAATATAAAATGTAAAATGACTTTTCTCACTCATCATGGAGACGGACTGTCATAACGATGCATGATGTTGATGCATTTCATTGGAAAGAACATTCCAGTTTCATGCCAACTTGTAAGAGAAATCATAAATTGCCGTTATATTACCAATACCAACGCTCATTATAGCACAGTGTTCATTTCAAATTAGATCCTGAATTTTCTTCACCAGAAATTGCTTCACTGACACATACGTCAAAGGAACAATTTATTGTACACAGATACAACAGAGAAACAAACAAAACAAGACCCTCAATGTATGCTGTGCTCAGCGTAACAGCAGAAAAAGAAATTAAAGCATTCACCTTACAAGAGGGTCACATGGACAGCTCTTGGGTCAAATGTTAGTAGAAGCCCCCGTTATCTCTATACAAATATCAATTATACTGTCCTAGCCCATCCAAGTCCCAGCAATCTCAAGGTGACCATTTCAGGACAACCAATCATTTCAAACTTTACTTCATTCACAGTCAAAAGTAACTCTTTCTGACCAATCATCTTGAGGTGTTTATATTCAGATCAGTTGGTGTTAGTTTCTCCTGGGTGCAGGAACAAATGGTATCTAATCACATTGATGTGTTCAATGGCTGAGGCAGACAATAGGGTTTCTCAGAGAAGGTTTGTATTGTAGGGACAAAAACTAAAATACAATGTGAATGTGACTGAATTGTGACCAGAAAAATAGTTGCATTTAATCATGTCTTATTTTGTTGTAGTGTTGTCAGGTCTGAACAAGTTACATTAGTTAATCTAATCACAAAAATAATCACAAAATGTAATTGATAATCATTTACTCTGTTTACGCGATTGGTGATGATTATTCGCCAATCGCTAGGTTTATTGTTAATCAAGGCGGATTAATGGGAACAGGTTGCAATTAAATTTAAAGGTGAGGTTTGAGGTTTCCAGCTCACCGCCACTGGTGAGAAGAGGGAAAGCAACTATGAGCTCTTCTGCGGCTGTTTATTTCCTCATCACCAGTATATTTGTCACACGCTTATCGTAAATTGTTTTCACACCCAGCCTGTTCACATCCTGTGCAGTGGGTGATTTGCATATTGCCCTTTCAGGAGATTATGGCAGATCTTGGCAGGAGGTCTTGGCAAGATACAAGACTGTACCAAACTCTAGATGCCTCCCACAAAAAGTAAAATATTTACAAATAAATATACAGGGGGTCCTGGACTTACGAACGAGTTCCGTTCCTACGACTTCGTAAGTCGATTTTCGACGTAAGTCGGAATTTATACCTAAATATACCTAAGTTAACACCTTAAGTCACTCACTCTGTACACACAACACATGAAGGACATATAAAACACAGTAATTAAATGAAACAGTAAAAAAAAAAAAACGATATCCACTCTCTCTCTCATAGAACAATTTTTTATCTTTATTTCTGTGTTTCCATTAATTTAAATTTTAGACTTGAATCAAACCAGGACCACATCTTTGTAGGTCTAAACTAGGTTTTTAAAATTATTTATGGAAGTGCATCGTAACCACGAAACGTCGTAACTCGAGACCGTCGTAACCCCAGGACTCCCTGTATAAAGATAATTGAAATTAGGCATGTAATCTGGAGAGGCTAATAACAGCACCTTTAAATAAGAAAATTCATCAGGCTTCAATCTGCACTTTGGACAGAAGACTAAACTCTAATGTCTTCCATTTAAATATTTCATGATATATAACATTTTATTATGGTCTGCCCATCACTTTTCTAATACTGTGTAACTATAAAATGAATATTGTTGCAACCGACAGATCCAGGTCAAACAACCACCTGGGGTTCAAGCATGAATGCTGGATAAAACGCTGCTCTATTTCTCCTACATATTTACAAATTCATACTCCAGTGATGATATTTCATATTACATTCATACCCAAGTTATTTCACTGGTGATTACCAGTCTTATGTACAGTATATAATTATGCTGAGTTTGTCATTTTGCCTTTAGGTGTATCCCTGGAACACAACATAACCTGTTGCAACTTTCCACAGAAACTGCCGGTTCTTGTGTCCCACCCTCAGCTGGGTGCACAGTATAAATGTACGCCAGTAGTATCCCACATCATTCACCGAGATATCTCACAGGAAGAAGAGACTTCTCTGCTAAAAAGCGCAACACACAGTGACAAAATGGCATCAGGTGAGTCAACCAGTACTTTCCAGGACTTTGCCCGGCATTCACACGAAAACAAACGGAATGTGAAAGGGCTATGCTGTGAAGTAAGCTCTGTGATTGGGTCGTTTGAGATCCAGTCGTGCCATTACTGGCTGGGGCTGGAGGTCCACCAAGGCACCAACTGAGCCAGCCTTGCAGAGGAATGACAGAGGCTAAACCAGTTACGTCTGTCATTCTCATCGTCCTCCGGCAGCCACTTCTGGTCGGCTGGGCACCTTTAAGCATACAGAAACTACACCAGTATTATTAATGCTAAAAAGAGGTTGTTAACGTCTATTGAGACCAGTGAGGGATAAAATATATAACAAATAAATCAATAAGTACTGTTTATGGTTTTAAACAGAGCTGACATGATCTGAATTAGAAAAAAAAACAGTGGAAAAAGTAATCCACAATATTGATTTAGAATATTTAAGAATTTTTTTTCTTCAAGCTTCCAGAGAAAACTCAGAATTTTTACCTTGTATATCCAATGAGCGATATTAATCTCGGTCCACCACTTTGACTCTTGTTTTATTTTGTGTGTGTTTTGTTTTTTATTTCTTGCTTCTCCTAAGAATTATAATTTCATGGCAGCTGGTGAATACTTTTAGTGACCAATATTTTAATCTTCAGGAGATGGAAGTGCTTGGTGCAGTCAATGACATGTTGAATCGTTTGTTTCAGACATGGCTAAGGTAGACCTCCACTATGAGAAGAACAACAAGGAGCACAAGACAGACGAAATCTCAACAAAGCGGCTGATCGTGAGACGCGGACAGCCCTTCCTCCTCTCTTTCAACACAAACATCAGCCCTGACGCCCTGGAGTTCACTGTTCAAACAGGTAAGTGCCCAGTCAGTATGAAACGTTCTAAGATAGTGAGAAGTAACTGACATTCAGTGCATGCGAGAAAATAGCTGGAGCTGCAATGAGCTGCCAATCACTCGTTTCATCAAATCGAAAAGTTGCACTCTTCACAATGAAGCAGAATGATTGGCTCAAATCAGTGAGTTACTGGCAGCATGTGACAGGTCCCACCCATTTTCGGTGTGATAACTCATTTTTCCATCAGTACAGTGGTGAGGCCGTCTGTGTAATATACTAAAAATATAATTAATTATAAGTAATAAATATGTTATCAATATCTCAGACTTAATGCATGGTGGGTCACCTGTGTGAAATAGAATGAAATACTGGGTGCTGAATGCTTGACTTAAATCTCAGAGCATCCACTGAGTAGATTACCACTTTTATAATTAAATATCCCAGCCCATAAATAAGCAATCAATAAGTAAAAATTAATTGTAGAAAATTAAACTGATCATGCCTTATCTGTTTGGATGATAGACCACAAAGGAAAATCAGTCTTTCAAATTTTCACGAATATAGTGAGAATATAACTTTTCATGACTGATGATATCTCCCTTAAAGGTTGCCAGGTTTTATATGGCATGCCTGGAACATGTGACTTTGACAGAATGTTTCTGTAAATAAAATCAAACATATATTATATAATATAATCAAACACAATAAAACTAAAGTTTGTGCTTCATATGCTCCAGGGCCTGCACCTTCTGAGGCTTTAGGGACCAAGTGCGTGTTCGGAGTCAACCAGAACGGCTTCACAAAGACGTCCTGGGAGGCGAAGATCACAGAGAGTTATATGGCTTTCTGCACCTTCGCGATCACCAGCCCAGCAGATGCCAGCATTGGGAAGTACGACTTGTCAGTGAGGGACAAATCCTGCACGACTGAGGGCCACAAGGTCGAGTCCTTCGTTGTCCTGTTTAACCCTTGGTGTGCAGGTGAGTGCGGGGTCTGCGGGTTGCACTTCAATAAAAAGTGTGCAGTTCTGGGCACCATATTGTAAAACACATATAGATGATCTTGACAAAGTATAAAGACTGGCCAGACAATTGATTTCTGGTGTATAATCTACAGAGAAATAGCATCTGGAGTCAAGTCTAACAGATATTTGAGAATAACAGATATTGTCAACACAGAATCCAGTGCACAAGTGGATGAGCCCTGTATGGTTTAAATGTTATCCGTTGTGGTGTGGCTTAAGAGATTATTAAAGTCATGATCCATCCTATATATCTTCTCTTATACAGAGGACTGGGTGCACCTTCCCAGTGAGACCGAAAGGCAGGAATATGTGATGAATGAAGAGGGTGTCATTTACAGAGGATCACATAACTACATCTCTGCCATGGAATGGGACTTTGGACAGGTACCCTCAACATGAATGCATCTTTACCATGGATGGGAGTTTACTTTGCCTTGATTACTAAATAATATACATCTTGCTCCTAAAGCAGCCCATCTAGACCAAATAATCAATGATCTTGATATCTTTATGTTTGTTCTGCAGCTGACTGATACTTGGCTAAGACCTGATGAGTTTCTTATAATAATGAAGGATCTCCGTCTATCTATGAGTCCACTAACACTTTAGCCCTATGCCTGGACACTGTTCCACTAACACTGCTCAGAACCTGACATTTCTATGCCTGGACAAATATTCTCATGATGTCAGAATCTCACCACTTTTCCTGTTTTGTGTAACATAATAGCCTTATCATTTGAACCTATCAGACATTTCAATAATCCTGAATCATCTCAGAATTTACTGGTTTGGCTCATTTGTAGGCATGCTGCCCTTCAGAATAATCCAGTTAGGTTTTTGTTTAATGTCTGTGTATTTTATTTCATCCGGGCCTTATTTGGATTTTCTAACAGAATTTGTTGTGTGTCACAGTTTTAAGGCTGTGGTTGTTGGTTATTTCAACATACATGAACGTTACCGACGGCGATTTCCTTGGAACATATCTATTATTGACTGTTATTATTGACGGTTTTGCACAGAATGACACTGTATCCATTTACTCCCAGAGCCGTCAAGTTATTAATTAAACCCATTAATAACCGTATAAATATAAACGTCACTAAAGTCTGTTGGAGGCCAGTAAATGCCCTATTACTGTCATTTGACCTGTGGCATGCATCTTGCTTATTCCAGTTTGAAGATGATATTATGGACATTTGCCTGAAACTGCTGGACGTCAACCCTAAGTGCTTGGATAATGCAGGAGAGGATTTCTCAGCACGCTGCAACCCCATCTACGTCGGCAGGGTGATCAGTGCCATGGTACGTCTGCGGTCCAGAGCCTCATCAACCTCACAGATAGACACATTCCCCGAAGTTCATTCAAATAAGCAGATATCACTACAAACCATAGGCGCTAATGCAAATACGCAGCTACTGATTATCGAACAAAATTAGTCCATCAACACAACTACATTTCAGCAAATGGTGAACGTAGATTGACTGAATGACTTGTTCTCATTATTTTGTATTAACGTTTTCTCAGAAGAAATTGTTTCGACTCCTTATAAACTCAACATCTTACCAAATTTCCCTACCTATCTAATATTCCTTGTCTGCTAGCATTCTAGGATAATGTAGAAGTTCCCTTACTTCCTTATTGAGCCGTACTGAGCAGCATTACTATTGCGGCGACAAGTCAACAATAGGGTAAAACTAACCTGACTCACGTTCCCTACTAGTGGGTGAACAATCCAACGCTTTGTGAATTCTGCTTCACAATGATAGGAAGAGCCGACATCAAACAGCAAACACAAGGAACGTACCTGACTCACCAATGAAAGTAATAAAGATGGAGATAAAAATGACAGTAATGGTCCTCCTCCCTCGTTTAATTCCCTTAAATAATTAATCAGGTGAATTGCGCCGGTGACAAAGGCATACTGATGGGCAACTGGAGCGGCAACTTCACTGGAGGCGTGTCTCCGTCAAGGTGGAACAGTAGCACAGATATCCTGCAGCGATGGATGAAGCAAGGCTGTAGACCCGTAAAATACGGACAGTGCTGGGTGTTCGCCGCTGTCATGTGCACAGGTAGCTACACTGCAAACACGTTTTCAACGCTGTTACTGTACTACTAATTATTCTGCTCACTTATCTGAATCCAGCTGAATCCTTTGTAGTGCTCTATAAAAATACAATAGTAATATCTGAGTATTCATAGATCTGGGTGTTAAGCAAAATGTAAAATAAAAGTAAAATATGAACAACAGTAATTAATTTTCTCTGTGTTTTTATTCCCCTTCATAAGTTATGAGGTGTTTGGGAATCCCATGTCGTGTGGTTACAAATTTCCAGTCGGCCCATGATACTGATGGAAACCTCATAATCGATGAATACCTTTCTGAGAATGGCGTTAGACCGATTGAGAGTACAGACAGTGTATGGTGAGTGGCGTGGATTTGATGCAATTGATGGTGAAGTAACGCTTTTTCTGCAGATCGCTTTGAAATACAAGCTTCGGCTAAATGAATAAAATAAACCTGTAACTTGAAGACCACCAAAATGACATTTTTTCAACTTGTTTTTGGTTAATTAATTGGCCTTGTGAAAGTTTTGATTTCATATTCACTTTGGGGGGGGAAGCACTTTACAGGGAATTCTGATCTAATCTCTGTGTCCACACAGGAACTTTCATGTGTGGGTGGAAGGATGGATGAGACGGCCTGATCTCTCTGCAGAATCATTCTATGATGGCTGGCAGGTTCTGGACCCCACCCCACAGGAGCTGAGTGATGGTACGTTCCATTACCCGTCTTAATTTGCCTGTGCAGCTGGAATTGGGCTTCTATTTCCCTGCTCACCCTCCCCTTCCTCCCTAGTGTTAGTAATTAATAGCCGATCAGAGACCGTTACCTTCAACAAGCCTTCAGTTTCTAATAAGCTTGCTACATAACCCTACTCAAGTGCCTGCAATAACTACTGCAAAATGTCCCCATAATTTCAGTTATGGTGAATTTTACACTCAGGTGTATATAGTGACTATTACCGATTGCCCTTGCAAGTCTGTAGTGCCATCTGATACCAGCACCTGCTTATATTCAGCCATGAAGCAGAAGCAGGCTCTGTAGTCTCCCCTTAATATGAAAGCTGCAGAGTAAAAGACTAAGACATGCTGTATGCTCTCTCCTGCAGGGACCTACTGCTGCGGTCCAGCTCCTGTGAAAGCGGTGCAAGAGGGCCACACAGACCTCAAATACGACTTGCCTTTTATCTTTGCTGAGGTGAATGCCGACCGAGTCACCTGGCTGGTGGCAGCCGATGGGTCTAAGAGAAGGATGAGGACCGACTCTGCATCTATAGGCCGGAACATAAGCACTAAGGCAGTGGGCAGTTATCGTCGATCGAACATCTCCTCTGACTACAAGCACCCAGAAGGTGAGCGTGAACGCTGAAGGGGCACGGTGTCATAGTGCGGGCAGTGCAGGAGGTGTCGTTTTCAGCTTAAAACCAAAAGTGGTCATTTCAACATCAGAGGATGAGAGCTAATTCTTTAAAAGAAGCTTACAGCCAATATTTGTTGTGTCAAAATTGACTTACGATAACTAACATGAGCCAGTAACACTGGACAATAATACATGTTAATTAAAATTAAAAATACACAGTGACTATACCACATATTTTGTAGTACGTACAGTTACACATTTTAAGAACTGTATCCAAAATCTCCCAAATATGGTTTTTACTTTAAGGCAGAAAGCTAGCTTCTGACTGTCTTTTTGCATGGCAATAGCTGAAAACAACCTATCGCAGGGCTGTTGCTGGAGAAAAATGCTGTGTAAATGGATGCAAGTATTCATGTTTGGTTAATTTGAACTGAATCTAAGTATATACTGCTAACGCTGTGCAAGGCTACCTCAGTGGACTGCAGTCTTATTAGACTTTTGCTTGAGAGTCTAACACCACTGTTGTACATGCAGGCTCACAGAAGGAGAGGGAGGCGTTCAAAGAAGCAGTTCGCAGAAGCAATAAACTCACAGAGCCGACACCAGAACCAACTCCAGCACGTAAAAAAATCTCGGTGAAGATTGAAGAGCAGAGCAAACCAATCAACGGCAAAGACATCGACCTCACCCTCGTGTTGGAGAGTGACGATCCTGATCCTCGCAGCCTGGAGATCCATATAAACGCCCAAGCCATGCTCTACAACGGCGTCCTATCTTCTGACATCTGTACTGAAGTGAAGCACATTAAGATGCTGCACAATAGAGGTAAAAAAGTCACGTTCTCTGGTTGTATCTTGTAATCAGGTGCGCAGTCACATAGGCAGGGAAGAATTTATGGTGACACTTTCAGTGAATCAAAACCATAAATATACGAATACACGATTCAAAATCTGTTTAATTTTGAAGACTTTAGTTTTAAAAACTCATGTCCAAAATGTCCAAAAATAGACATGTCAGTGAAAGTTTGAGGACTGTGGCTGGCAAGCTGGATTTATTTACTTCCTCATAACGTGGAATGATATATGTCCTTATGTATTTTACAGATATGACATAATTATCCTATTCATATGTACTGAGCTGCTATTTCCTTGACTGTGGCATTACTTTTCCAATATATTCTGTGAACTGCTACATCGCTGCTTTCTGTTGTCCGGAAAAAGCCCATAATGTCAAACGCTCTTATTTGTGTGTGTAGAACAGAGGATCCCCATTCAGATTCCGTTCTCCAAATATGGAGAGTGCATACGGGGGTGCAGCAACAACATCAAAGTGACGGCAGTGGTCATCGATAAGGAGGACGGAGAAACGGTGTACTTAGCAGAAAGGGACATCGTGCCTGGAAGTCCCCCTTTTACCATCACTGTGAGTATTGAGCATTCTGCTATCACTGCGATTTCCTCTCCTAACACAGTGTGCTATAGTGCTAACTCATGCTGCTATCACTGCGATGTCCTCTCCTAACACACTATGCTATAGTGCCAACTCACTCTGCTATCACTGCGATGTCCTCTCCTAAGACACTGTGTTCTAGTGCTAACTCACTCTGCTATCACTGCGATGTCCTCTCCTAACACACTATGCTATAGTGCTAACTCACTCTGCTATCACTGCGATGTCCTCTCCTAACACACTGTGCTATAGTGCTAACTCACTCTGCTATCACTGCGATGTCCTCTCCTAACAGACTGTGCTATAGTGCTAACTCACTCTGCTATCACTGCGATGTCCTCTCCTAACACACTGTGCTATAGTGCTAACTCACTCTGCTATCACTGCGATGTCTTCTCCTAAGACACTGTGTTCTAGTGCTAACTCACTCTGCTATCACTGCGATGTCCTCTCCTAACACACTGTGCTATAGTGCTAACTCACTCTGCTATCACTGCGATGTCCTCTCCTGTTAATCCTCTCAGCTGACTGTAAAGAACCACGACTGGTGTCAACCTTTGCTATGTCAATACACGTTTCTTTTAAAATGCATTGCATTTTAAATCATCATATTGTGGACTTAGTGTTGGAGAAACTTTGGGAATGCAAGCATGAAGGTACAGTCATGACAGGACATTTTGCCACAGTCAAATTCTCAAGGAGAAAATAAGTTAACTTTTCCATAAGAGCCTGCATGAAATATCATGTGCAGCTGTCAATACCAGTTGCAATTCAGAAAGCAACACATCTGGTGCATCTTTGCACAAAGGAATGTGTATTCTGTTCAGTGCAGCAAAGTAAGTTCCACCCTCATCTCAAAAAGCAAGTCTGGAAAGAACTTGTTTGACATTTGAAATAACCCAGTGAGATGTCATATTATAATTTCAAGAATATAGTCCACCACCAAGAATATTGAACAAACGGGGTCTGAAATTTTAAATGAGAACAAGACATTATATTGTACATGCTTGTTTTGTGTCAGTAATGGTAAACCTGGAGTTTGTGTAAGGATAATTGTGCACAGACAGAAGGCTTAACTGACAGAATTGGATTCTTCCTTTCAGATTGCTGGATCTGCAGTTCTGTGTGGACTCATGGTGGCAGACATTGTTTTTGAAAACCCCTTGCCTGTGACTCTAAGGAACTGCTCCATAACTGTCACGGGCAGCGGCTTGGTGAGAAGGGCTGTAGAGAGCAGGTGAGTGCTTGTTGACCGTACGTTATTTGAGCGGATGTTCTAACGATGCCTTCTACCGAGAACAGCAGGTGTTTTATGTTGCAGATCTTTCAGTTATGTAAAACGTCCAAAAAATTTGGGGCTTAAACAAGTACGGATGACTCAAAAAAGCTTGGAAGCATGTCATATTTTAGATGATTTTAATTAGCATATTTAGCAAATTTAATAGAACTGGTCTTCAATAATTCCTGGTTCAAAAAAGAAAAGTTTCCAAAGATAAAACTCAAAGCCTTATGCTGTAGTCTCACAATCTTCAAACAGTCTCCAGTGCAATGCTGCTGTATTAATATTAGCATTTAGACAGCGGTGGCTGTATTTCCAAAATGCCTCAGAACTGGAAATTGGGCACAAATGATTGTAAATTCTGAGAGTGACACCAATTTGTTTGTTCTTACTGATGTGGGTATAAGGTTCCAGAGATATAGAAGTAATTGTAAGTCCCAAAAAAGTTAGCTCTTTCAGTTCTTGTTCAAACAGAATAATCTCTCAAGTGAGCATGCCTGGGGTGTCTCAATATGGCAGCAAACAAATGCTTAAGTAATTATTGACAGTTTTACAGTACACAGCTCTTTATTAAGAATGGTGCAGATCCCTTCAACCAAAGCTACAGCGTGCATTACTGCTGTTGAGGCGAGACAGGTCAGGATGCAATCAAATGCACTTAGTCTTGTTAAGGGCATAATGTGAGTCAATCAAAACAGATTTTAGTCTCTTTATGGGCATATGCTGTCAAAGCATCCTCAAATGTTTCTAATGATTTGCCATTTACGGTCATAAATCCAGAGAAGGATCTGAATTCATGAGCTGAGTCCCCCTTTAAGATGATAGATCCTGATATGTAGCGGTTAGCAGTGGTGGTGCTGTACGAATCCACTCTCTATTGAGCCTGGACACACCCTGTTTGTGACAACCCCACCCCTGTCATTCATCTCGTCTCATTCCTCGGATAACTGAATAGCATACGAAGCGAAAAGTTGCATGTTGCTTATTTCACTGTTAACCGCTTGGAGGTTAAATGTAAATGTACTTTGCACGCAACATGTCCTGGAGTGACATAAGCATGATGACTTATGAGGCCTGATATGTTTCGCTGCAGCCAGACTCTGGATGATGACGTGTTTCACAGGAAATCACTTCCCAGTTTCACGAGAACTTGTATCGTAATGATTTGCCATATACAGTCATTACGTGGTCAAAGCACCTTGATATTCCATGATAGAATCGATTGTATTATAGAGAGAATGAAGAGGGATGTGACCGATGGTACTGCGAGCATGATTTTGTCAATTTTTTTGAACAAAGTTAAATTTTTTTAGGAGCAGTCTGTTGCTTCAGGAGAGCTGCACTTACATGTGTGATAACGAGAAGTTTTGCATGAAAATATGTTTTCAAAATATATATTACTGTAAAGTATGAATATGTGAATATGAAATGTACTAATTTAGTTTATATTCATCATAACCTGTGACTGTTCGTCACCACGTATAACCATGTTATCGTATGCTTTTGCGACTACAGTATGTGACTCCCTCTCTTACATGTTTGCATTTGTCCCCTCAGGTTTGCTTCTCTGGGCGCGGGACAGCGTGTTCGCGTGCAGGTTCCCTTCGCACCGTACAGGGCCGGCTCCAGGAAGCTACTCGCCGATTTTGACTGTGACCAGATCTGTGACATCAAAGCGAGCCGCAGGGTTACTGTAAAAGCCTTCTATGGCTTCCCCAGGATGATGTAGATGCCAACCAGACCTGGTAGTTTAACATTTTTCTAGCAAAATTGGCCAGAACAAATACTTTTAAACATTTGGAACATTTGAAATACGGACTTTATGTCGACATTCTTTCTTACATGTTATTTTAATTCTAGGGAGGAACCACAAATTCTTTGCGGGAATCCTGTCCCCCTCCAATACTGAGAACATGCCAATTTGTCCCCCAATATACAGTAGAAAATATATTACATATGTCCTGCTTTTGTGAACCCTGTCAACTGATCTGTCTCTTATTTACTGGTTATTTTCAATTTAATTTTGTTTAAGTAAAACGTGTGTGACCCCTAATTGCCTGAATTTGTAAATATACTGTAAATATCACAGAATTGTGGGAAATGCACAAAAAAATTCTGGGGGAGGGCTCTCATATGGACCATCACCCCAACATGTTAATACCATGGTTATGCCCCTGTTTTCATTTCTAATAATTTTCACAAGTGTGTATTCTGTTTGAGTAATTACTCTTCTTGCTTAAGACTGGTACAGTGATGTTATACTCCATATAAAACATATTTTTCTGTCATTGTAACTGTTTACTGGAAGTAAAGAGGTCAAATTGATACATACTTTTTGTACTATCATAGCATAAAAAGTGAAAACGGAGTCCATCGATACAGCAGAGAAGAATGTATAATTATTTCACAAAATAAAGATGAATGCGAATGAACTTGTGTATATATTTGTTTTATTCATACATGGAAAAAGTCCACATTTATGGCATGCAGTTTTCTCAAGTGAAAATAGTTGAGCTGGTTGAAGGCCTGGGTCAGTATTTCAAAATTCCAAAAAAAAAAAGGTGAAAATACAATTCACAAGTTTCAGATTATCTTCCCTCAAAAATAAAGTTAGAGTACGGCTTTCCTCAGAAAATGTCACTTCTTACACGAGAACGATTATAACTGGCATTACATGCAAAGCTGTTTGATTGTTAGTTACCAATAAATGCTACAACAGTGTGTGTAACGTGAACAGATGGCTTCAAGGCGGAAGCATGGTGTCATCGTGATTCATGTGGTTTTTTTATGTGTAACAGATTTACCTTTATGTGGTTAAAGTAGGCTCAGGTGTGATAAAACATCCTGACAAGGACTTTCGGAACTGCTGACTTCCCATACTATTGTGTGGTTAACACTCAACATTGCAATATAAGTTCATGTGAAACTAGAAAGTGATTTCCAGCGAAACATGTCGTCATCCAGAGTCTGGCTGCAGCGAAACATATCAGGCCTCATAAGTCATCATGCTTATGTGTCACTCTATGACATGTTGCGTAGTAAATGTACTTAAAGTACATTTACAGTATCGCAGTCATACGATGGATTAAGGGGAAGTGTAGCAAGTGTATCCACACTATGGGGTATTCATGGTGCGTTTCTGAACACCTTCAGAAAAAGGTAACTGAAAGTCCCAGTCTTAGTGAACCTTAGAATGTCTCTTATTAGGGGACAGAGGAGTGCACAGGGGTGGGCCGGATGGGCGGGGTCAGCCATGACCTCATTGGCTTTAGACTTGAGTCTAGTGGAGTGAAGTAACTCAGTGGTGGGGAGGGGGCATTCAGTCATGTTTTGGAGGCCGAGCTCACCACCCACTCTGCCTTCTTATGGTCCTGGGCTGAGGTATTACCATACTATCCTGTGATGGAAAAACTTTCAGTCACTGCAGTGTGAAACATGGCTTCAGATGATACGCTGAACGTCCTTAGCTGTCGAAGGAAGAACAACCTTTGGCGAGCTCTCTTGACAACGATAGAGAGCTGATGGCAGTGTTAGATTTTGATATTTTGTTAGATATAATTTAATCACTTATGGAATCATAATGTATCTGAAGTGCAGTCATTTGTGTTTTGGTAATATCGAAAGAAGGACAAGCTAAACCCCTGCAGAGCCCGCATGCTTATAGATGAATTGGTTCTGCCTGTTTTAATTTGGAGAGCAACTCCAAAATCCGGGAACACAATGTTAGTTACACCTATTCCTGTCAGAAGCTTTTTAAGAGCTTCATTGGGATGACTATATTAAAAGCAGTCATCTCCCTGAAGGGGAAGGTGTCATTGAATGATCTGTTTACCCTGCAGGCAAACTCACATGGGCCCATGGGTACATTAGACAGGAAATTGGCAAGTCCAGGGTCATTCACACACAGTAAAAAATGACAGAGGTTACCGCAACAGATGGGTTGTAATTAACACCCGCACCCAACAAATACAGGTACATTTTTGATTTCGGCAGGAAAGACTGTCCATATTGCTAGCCACATTGGCCGGTTGGATTTGTCAAGTTTTTTTTTCATTCAAACAACATGAAAGTCACAAAAAATATATTGCGCTACTATTTGTTCCTGGTTAATGACAGTGCTTTATTTATGTCATTGATTGGTTTTCTTCATCATAATTTGCAGGAGCAACTTTGAGTGCAATAAATTAGAGCTGGTGGTTTGCGGGTGTCACTCCACAAACCCTGTCTTAAAGAACGATTCATTTTATTAATAAGTGGTTTCCACTGTTTCTTAACAAGTTTCTACAGCCAAGTAAAATAAAAATGTCCTATAAATCTGACGATTAGAGATGATCAGAGAAGAGGAAACGACACTATCAGGAACTACTTCATAGGTATGCATTATGCCAAAGATTCTATACCACATACAGAACTGTTTATTGTACCATTTCACACACACACATATCAGATATGACAGATTCATAACAGAGATAACATTGTAATACAGAACTCAGATCTTATCACAACTTGCTCAACAGTGCTTGAGGGGATAGATGATCTATGCGCCCGACTGTTTCTTAGCGCTAGAGATTGCTTATTTAGTGGGTGTTCTGTGTTATGAGTATTACCTTTTTAACCATACGCATACAGGTGTTCCACCTGGTAGAACTGCACACCACACACATGCACAATATAGACTTTTTATTTAATGAATTAATAAAACAAGTATTTATACAAGTTCCTCTCCTTCCATATTTCATTTTTTTGTGAAACAATTTAGGGCACATGACTGAAGTGGCAGCGTAAGAAAAACAGCCTTTCTGCTATATTGATGAGTGCCGTTGTGCTTTTACTTTTTTTACGCAAAGATACTACAACAAGTAGCGCCACTTTGGTAAAGCTGGTATGTTGCCTTTGTAACATTATCAGCATGTTTTGTGCACTAGCTGATTATTAATAACAGGAACTAAAATGTGCATCATAATGATCTAGCTCCACAAATATTCTGTCTTTGAGAGCCTTAATCATCGTTAAGGCATCAAACCAGAGTGACATTATTACGTACTCAGTATTTAAAATATTACATTTTTTTATTTTGCTGTATTTACACAAGTAGCTAATACTTGATTTGATTTTTTAAGTATTTATTTCTTTATATATTTCATTATATGATTGTATTATATACAATTTACATATATTTAGTAAAGTTAGTACATACATTTATAATACATTCAGTACATACAATCAGAAAATATCTGAAATTGTTTGTAAAATATTGTGAGTGTTTTATTTACACTGAAGTATTTAGTATCGTAGTATGTGATCACACCCCTCCCTCAATAATTTGCTTTCCAAAAAATGACAACACAAGGCCCAATACTGCTAAAAGGAATCTGAAATCTGATAAACAACTAATCCTGCCTCCCCCACTGAAGTTAAACTGTTTTCTAGCTCTGTATTTGAATAAATTACCCTTTAATGTAACTAAAAGCACATTCACTGCTTCACTTTACGCTAACAGGTGCTATTGTTTTTATTTAGTTGTACTGCTTTTGTAGCCCCTCAGGAAAACGTTGTCCTTTACGATGTCCCCCTAAATCGAGGAAGGTATAATCGACTTTTCAACATAGTGGGCTATATCTTGTTGGTCCACACTCCCAGTGCAGTGTTTGAAATAGAGTGTATCACATAAATGCTCCTGTGTTTAATTAAAATGTTATGGTGTCTATCAGTCAGTATAGGTGCTGTACTGTAGTTACGTGGCGGCAATGGTTAAATGCTTTGTAACAAAAATCAGGGTCTCCCATTAAATAATACACCAACTTTGCCATATAACAGTGATTCTATCATCGTGCCATGAGTTTGAGCTGGCAACATAAAGTCCAGTATTTCCAGTGCTTCAGATGTAAAGCATTCGTTTGGGTCGATTTTTTTCTTTTTAGAAATATCCCAGACTACATTTTCAAATCCATAAGTGCCATTTTGTTTTTGACCCAGGTCTGACTGGCATCTACATGAGCCCATAGATACTATAAACCGCTTTAACATCTACTTTGCAGCTTGCTTTGATGTCACGGAGCAGGTCACTGTCAAAATCGGCCACTAGCTTCCTGGGGCCGGCTCTGTACGGCCTGAAGGGTACCTTCATTCGAACTCGCTGCCCTGGGCCAAGAAGAGTAAATCTGGGGAGACAAACGCAAACATTCATAGCACAATAAGAAAGACAATCGCATGCTGTAGTAGCAGCAGCATACAATAACTTGTCTCAGAGGGTCAACTCCGACAGAGCACACTTAGATGTACGTTAATACTTAATTACTTCCCACTAACTGAACACTCCAGGAAGTGATGCAATCTCAAGCGTCATCTGACGCTAAAAGTGGAAATGTACCCTAAGGCACTAATCCCGCTTTGCGATATATACCCCTCTGTTGTTCATTGTGGGCTGCATTGCATGAGCATTCCGATAACATTTGTGCAGGTTTCGTATACTCACTTAGTTTCTATAGATCGTCTCAGTAAACCGCTGCCAGTGATAGTTATGGAGCAGTTCTTCAGAGCCACAGATAAGGGGTTTTCAAACACGAGCTCCGCCTCCATGTCTCCATACTGAATTGCAGATCCAGATGCCTGACAAAAAGAATACAGGTTTCCTGTCACTTACACAATACACAATAAATGTCTTTTTGTTCTCAGCAAATGCCTGACTCCTGTTGTCCAATGTTCTTGGTGATGGAGTACATTTTGAAGAGTGGGGTGGAATTTACTGGCTGCACAGAAAAGAACATATCCTGCCTGGTGCGTCTTTCTTTTTATTGTAAGCACCGGTACTGATAGCTGCAGACAGAGTTTGGGGTGTTACCTAAAACCGTCGTATATTACATATTGCTTGGACTGCTTAAAAAAAACATAATGTGTTACATTACTACATCACTCACTCTGTTTTTTAAACAATGCTGAGTGGGACCACATCATATCAGAGGTTGATTATTCCTCTTTCTGAATTAGGATTATCGGACTCATTTTTATCTCATTTATTAGTTACAGTTGTGTTCAAGTGTGTTAAAGATCCCCAAGACGGCACATCATGCCAAAATTAAGAGTCAAAACAAACACACAGAAAAAACATCTTCATAGTTCTTTATAGTGAGGATTAGCGCAGTGAGTGATGGGGGACATTGCAGCGATAGCACTGTGCATTAGCACGATAGCATGGTGAGCGCTCCATACTCACCGTGATGGTGAAGGGAGGGTTTGCAGGCACGATGTTCCGTTCCGCTAAATACACTGCCTCACTGTCCTCCTTGTCAGTGACCACCGCCGACACTTTTATGCTGTTGTTTCCTTGTATGTGCTCGCCATATTTGGAGAAGGGAATTTTTATGGGGATCCTCAGTTCTACAGATACAAAAAAGGGCATTTCAAATTAAAAGACTCCATCCAGACATGTCTGAGTTCTGGCTTCCTCAAAAACAAATAACTAAAAAAAAACTGAAATACGAACTGGTGATTATGTCAAAGTAATGGACAAGTAGCTCAGCAACTATATGATTTGGATATGTATGTCACATCTATGTCACAAAATATGTAAGGACATATGTCACAGCAAATGGGCAATCATTAAAGAGGGAAGAATGAAATTCGAATTTGCCAGCCAAACCACTCATACGCATCTCAATACTCAGAATTGAATTACTGAAAAATGCCATTACCAATCTACTGACAGAGATGTCAACAAAGGAACATCAAAATGAGTCAGACAAGGTTCTTGAAATGAAAGTCCCCTGAATTAAACAGATTTTTATGTATATATGGTTCAGGTTTACTGAACGGCATAAATTCTACGCCTCCTGTGTGAGTGTGCACATAATTACAAGATACAACCAGAGAAAGGGACTTTTTTACCTTTGTTGGGCAGCAGCTGTTCTTGTTTCTCTTCAGTACAGATGTCAGAAGATAGGATGCCGTTGTAGAGCATGGCTTGGGCGTTTATATGGATCTCCAGGCTGCGAGGATCAGGATCTTCACTCTCCAACACGAGGGTGAGGTCGATATCCTGGCCGTTGATGGGTTTGCTCTGCTCTTCAATCTTCACCGAGATTTTTTTACGTGCTGGAGTTGGTTCTGGTTCCGGCTCTTTCAGTTTATTGCCTCTGCGCACGGCTTCGTCGAACACCTCCCTCTCCTTCTCTGATCCTGCATGTACAACAGTGAGTTATCCTTTCAAATACGGTTATATTAAAGTAGCTTAGGTTGGATCTGTGGATATAAAACGTTTATGAATACCTTAGTTGAAACAATACTTCTAGCTGACAATTTTTGTCATTAGGGGTATAGCCTTTTTTAAGTATGGAAATATTAACGTAACATTCAGCTACATTAAGTAGCGTTTGCAGCATGCTGACTGGTTGCCGTAGTCCTTCACAAAGTCAGTTCAATCTGTGCCGTAAAAAAACAAATTTCTATTCAGCGAATTTCTTAGGTACAACAAGTGATATCTAACAACATATGTTCATAGGCTTGAGGATTTGTTGCGTTATTTTACTTATAGAAATAAGAGACTATATTCTTGTATTGGTTGCCAAACATTGTTATGTGCCAAAGTAGAAACGCGGTAACATGAATATCGCTAAAGTAGTAAACCGGTTTTATCTTGGGAATAAAATCTTAAATGTCAATTTCAGTTTCACTGACGGTGTAAAATGAATGTTTTTATCTTCGGCAAGTGACAAGTGGTAGAAGCAAGACGATGTACTCCGAAGTGTAGTATACTGTTATCGATTTACGAAAATAATATAACCTGTCCTACTTCGCCTCCGTGCGTTCCTTGATCTCCGCGTCTCGTCGTGCATTATCCCGTAGCATTCATTATTATTCTTAACCTTTTTATTAGTTGCTCATTAGCTGTAGTTTCCTTTTAAAGATTTATCTGTCATCCACCATAATTTAATTTACTACCATTCTCATGACACATTAATTATACCTGGAGATTGGGCAAAAAAAAAAAAAAACTTCAAAGGTTTTCTATTTAAGTCGCCCGTTCATCCTGCTGTCACCACTTTCATTGAAGACGACACCCACGTTCATTTCTTTATTGAAAACAATGACATCCACAACAGTGTTGTCACTCACCTTCCGGGTGTTTGTAGTTTGAGGTTATGTTTTCTCTCTTATCACTGCCCACTGCCTTTGTGCTTATGTTCTGTCCTACGTTCTTCGTGTTGGATATTAACCTCTTCATGGACCCATTGGCACCTACCAACCAGGTGACTTCATCGGCATTCACCTCGGCAAAGACGAAAGGCAAGTCGTATTTGAGGTCTGTGTGGCCCTCTAGCACAGCTTTCACTGGAGCTGGACCGCAACATTGTACCCTTGGGGGAGAGAACACACGACGTGTGTTAAGATGCGTTAAAAATCTTTGCAAAGAGGCGTCATGCCACAAACTCTTCTTAATGCTAGATGACAGAACGCTGTTCTCTCAGAAGATGTAAGTACAGAGAGAAGGAAATGACGATTACATTTGTAACTGCATGGCTCAGTGACAATTCTGTTATTTTTATTCGATTTATTATAAATTATGCATAACAGTGAGTACAGACGGTCCCCGACTTGCGATGCGGTTACGTTCCGACAAACCCATCCCATCGTAAGTGAAAATATCTTAAGTCGAAAATGCATTTAATACACCTAACTTACCGAACATCCTGGCCTCGCCCAGTTTACCTTAAAGTGCCTAGAGCACTTACATTAGCCTACACTTGGGTAAAATCATAAACACAACGCCTATTTTATAATAAAGTGTTGAATATCACATGTTATTTATTGAATACTATACTGAAAGTGACGCTATCGCACCATCGTAAAGTCGGACCAGCGAAACTAGGTTTTTGAAAGTAGTATTTAACCGTGGTTGAAAGTTCCGGGTGAATTTTTCTACTTTAAATTTATTTGATAGCTAGAATGTGGTAATTGTATGCTTGTTAACTTGTTTTTGAGGTAAATTCTTACATTTTTCTCATTAATGCTTTATTTAATTGAGTGAAAAGGAAAACGGTATACATTGTATGTGTAATCCAGATGTACAGACTTGGTGCAGTTATCATTGCCCTGTTTCCATTCGGGAACACATAAGACACAGAATTCATTAACTAAATTCGTTTACAGGAGTTATTCTGTGCTTCTGGGCAGCATTTCCTATATTAGTCCAGTGAGCAGCGCTGGCGGATTGTAACCCTACTGTTTCAGAGTTTCAAAATGCAGGACAGATAATATTCAACTTTGAGACATGATAACCGTGCGCTGTGTCAAATTTCCATTTAGTACTTCATGACTGAAATCCCTATGTCTAATAGAGGTGAGTTCAATTGTGTGTTTGGCTCATGCAAATAATTTTTTTTTATTTTTGAACTACACCTGACGAAAGCCACGATTGCTAACAGCTAAAAATGTCAATGCATACCCGCCAGCTGCACCAAGCACTTTGCTCGTTCAGTAAAAAGTAATATTCACATTTTCCTTGCTGAATAACTGTCGGTTCCTCAGTGTAAAATGCATGCTAAAATTTATGAGGAGCATCGTAGATGCTTTACTTAACTCGTCCAATGTTAAAGGTTTATTGTAGTCATACATTTCATTCTGTGCACTGCACTATGTAGTGGTATCAAATGACGCCAAAGCCAGAGCAGTTCCTCCACCATGTTATAAAACTGGATGACATCATTTCTAAGACTATTGGAAGGCTGACAGCTCAAAAACGAACAATATTAATATCCCTTAGGACTACATCCTCAGCCAGTCTTCAATGCTAGTTCTGTACCTTATGCACAATGAGTCACACCTTCAGAGGATAAAAGTCAACACGTGTATGTGGGTGTGGTGAAACACCACTACTGTTGCATGCATTTCAGTGCATTCCTATGTCATTCAAACAAAGTGTTTAATTACTGGGTTCTGATGTAATATTTATGACACATCTCTATAGTCCATAAGAGGCAATGAATATTTATTTATGTGAATGTCTTACTCCCAAAACCAGGGTAATTCATCTGTATATGTGTAGTAGCCCAGTGACATTTTAAAAGGTAGTTTATTTAGCTGGCAGGCATGGAACATAATTTCAAACTTTATAAAAACAAGACACTTTCAAATCCTCAACTGCTACCAACATGAAACATGTATTCCCACAATGCAACATTTTTAAAGTGGCAAAGCACATGTTCTATATATTTCTATAATTAAATGAAATAAACACCTCGGTGATTATTGTAAGTTTTATGGTATAATAAGGCTATTCACGTCTTAACCGACATGGAAATCTTGTAACTGTTATGTAATAACTCCTAGCTTTTTGGTTTCATTGATGTCAACAGAATGCTATTGCTTAAATTTGATTGAAATGACCTATGACAGTGGTTTGGCATGCAAATGCAAAGAGCAATGCCACAATTAGAGTCAAATGAATTGGCATTTGTACTTTTTTCTAGCGTTGAAAATTTTATCAATGTCAAGCCATTATATTTAACAACTTGAGATGGAAAATGGAACGTACCATCACTCAGCTCCTGTGGGGTGGGATCCAGGACCTGCCAGCCATCATATAGTGATTCTGCAGAGAGATCAGGCCGTCTCATCCATCCTTCCACCCACACATGGTAGTTCCTGTGTGGATAGAGAGAATAGAACAGAAGGTTCCTAACTCTGCTCCCTCAACTTTTAGGAGGCCTACACAGTAATTAAAAACAAGTGTAGCACTGTTTGCTTTGTCAGTGTTCTTCCAACAGTATGATTTGGCAAATCTGACTGAGAACAGAGCAAACATTTTGTTTATTGATTTTCTGTTTTTTAGTTTTAAGTAGTGCCACTCACCACACACTGTCTTTGCTCATTTTCGGTCTGACACCATAGTCAGAGAAGTACTCGTCTACTATGAGGTTTCCATCAGTGTCATGGGCAGACTGGTAATTTGTAATGACACGACACGGGATTCCCAAACATCTCATAACTGAAGAGGAAAAAAAATCAAATAGGAGATTAATTATTGCACTTTATATTTTACAGGTTAAAATTTTAAGATATTGTACGCAAATTGTGTGTAAAACAAACATATCCAATTCAGTGGCCCTTTTGTACTCAGATACTGAGCTCTAAGATTCAGAGTTCAATTAATTAGTTCGATTTTCCCATCACTGCCAGTACCACTTCTACGAACATTCAAATGCCAGCGATATTAGTGTGGTTTTCTGGAGCACTCCAAAAGATGCAACTTGGTCAGTTAATTGAGCAGGATCATCAGTAGGATAGTAACAGAACGTGTTTACAGTGTACCTGTGCACATGACGCCAGCAAACACCCAGCACTGTCCGTATTTAACCGGGTGGCAGCCATATTTGATCCACTTCCTCAGGATGTCCGTGCTGCCATTCCAGTGCAACGGAGCCACACCGCCAATGAAGTTCCCTCCCCACCTGCCCATCACTATGCCTTTGTCATCCTGGGAATTGACCTGATCGAGGGAAGGCAGCATTATCTTCACGTTTACATCCACAAGGGGCACAGGGAAGTATTAGCCATGCTACGGATTTGCTGCCGTCTAAGAGAGCGTTAACTTTTACACTTTAAAGCAAAGATTTTGGTCGTAGGTTAACTTGATAACGAATCAAAATGATTTCGTCTACAAAAATATTAGTACATAATATCGAGAATGGGCCATTTAGCCCTTCTGTGTTCATCATTTGCTGATATTTGCCTGATATTTGAAATTTAATGTAATAATTTTGGTTAACTCAGAAAAATAATTGGATAACCTACAGCTCTGTATTTACATTACAGGACATGGTTTGTGTGGCATTTACTAATTTGAATGGACATTGGAGATTGCGCCTATCTGTGAGGTTTCTGCGGCTCTGGACTGCAGACGTACCATGGCACTGATCACTCTGCTGACGTAGATGGGGTTGCAGCGTGCTGAGAAATCCTCTCCTGCATTTTTCAAGCACTTAGGGTTGACGTCCAGGACTGTCAGGCAAATGTCGATAATATCATCTTCAAACTGGAAGAATAAGCAAGGTCAGGTTATAGTGACAGTATATTTACCAGCCTACAACAGATTTCAGTGGCTGTTATGTGAATATGTGTAATAGGTTTAATGAAGGAGTATGTCCAGAAAGAGTACAAAACCATCAGAGTGTATAATGGATACCATATTTATCTGTGTTTACATTAAAATTACCAATATTTATACCTCTATCTGTGGAGACAGGGATGTATGAGAGAAACTCAGCAAATTCTTTTGGACAGATTAAAAAACCACTTGGCCTGAAACACATCTTTAGCGTCATGTTATGCCATATGCCTTTCTCAGGCATTGAGAAATATTCAGCAACACATCCAGGACCAGATAGACGTTTTGAGATCTGCCCTCACTAAGACTCGCAGGTTGTCATATAGGACAAGAGCATCTCTCTATGGAGACCATCTCTCTTCAGCAGAATAGTCCTTTCCCAAAAATCGTTCAAATTCCCTATAACTCTGAAACCTAAGAAGAATTTTGAAAAACAGAGACCCACCCACTATGTTTGACCAGACTATGAATGCTCCAGTGTATAGCGGTTTAGCGAGACAAATTCCCGTCAGTTAAAAAGACATGGTCCATGTACCTGTCCAAAGTCCCATGCCAAAGAAGTGATGTAGCCATTGGCTCCTCGGTACATGATACCCTGCTCGTTCATCACATACTCCTGTCTCTCAAGCTCGTCTGGAAGATGCACCCAGTCCTCTGTACATGAAAAGACATAAAAGCATGACTTTAATAATCTCTTAGACCCCAAGACAACAGTTATCATTTAAATCATGTAAAGTTTATCCATTTGTGCTTTGGATTCTGTACACTGCCTTAACTTCTAATTTTCCATAAGCAGAACTTTACATTTAGCAATGCTATCTTTATCATCTCTGTAGATTCTGAACCTTCCGTGTGCTAAACCTTCGAGTTTTATTTCATCTGTAAATGTAGTACTTGTGCTATTAACCACTGTTTTTTATTATTTACATAAATAAGGAAGCAAAGGCCTAAAAAAGGCCCCAGCACTAATCTGTACGGGACATTATTCCTCTAACAGTTTCACATTGTACTCTGATAGAAGTATGAATATGAAGATGAATGGCTCATGTACATTTACATAACATGGATTATTGGTAAGTAGCTCTCTTTAGATCACCATGAGGGAGATTTATTTTCTATTCTGTTTATAAACAGCTATTGAGATGATTCACCAGGATAGGACACGTGACTAAGACACATGCCCGAACAGGACTCTGTAAAAGAGAAAATGCCCACACGAAAGATTGTGTTTACTGTATTCTGCAAGTGGGTTTTATTCATGGATCGTCCGAACGCTAGGTCTAGTTATGGTGCGGAATGTCTCATCCTCAGTCTAGATCCTTCTGTTTACAGAGGGATCTCTTTTCACAAGACGTGTCTTACATCCAGTGGGATATTTTAGCCGATATTCAGTATTATAAATGAACCAGTGTTTTTTTGGTGGGCTAATTAGCTAACCATAGTCCTGAAAAAAACCACAGGATCTTCTGGTTTTCATTGTTACTCCAGCACTCAACAAGAGAGGGTTGGCCACCTCAAGTGGAAAATATACAGAAATACAGATAGGGGTATTCTGGAGTTAGTGTGAGTAATAATACATAACTTTATCTAGAATTTTTATTTTGTATACTTTAAGAGATGACACAAAACTTGACTGTCACTTGACACTCTAGACTGCAATTTTCTCTTGGCTACTGACTGATCTTTCTATCATTTAAAAGATCTATCCTTCCTAATTCTCAAGCATTAAGAAAACCTAACAATTATTATAAAGTCATGTTGAATCATTTCTTTTCCGACCACAGACCCCACACTCACCTGCACACCAAGGGTTAAACAGGACAATGAAGGACGCGATGCTGAGACTCTCAGTCATGTCAGAGTTGATCTTCACAGACAAGTCATACTTCCCAATGCTGGCATCTGCTGGGCTGGTGACAGCCAAAGTCAAAGAAGTAGAGGAGCTCGCCTCAACCTTTGATCCCCACGACTTCTCTTCCAAACCATTCTGGGTGACTCCAAACACGTACTTGGTCCCAAAAGCTTTAGAGGGTTCAGGCCCTGAATCATATAAGCACATGTTTTAGTTTTATTGTCCTATCAAAGTCTCCTAACTAACACAGAACATTCCAGTAAGTTTTGGGCACATTCTGGTTAGGTTTCTATTTGGTTGTGAGATAACTATAAAATATTGTTTTCATTTTTCTGAACAAGTTCCGTCAAAGTCAGACATGCCAGGCCTGTTACAGAAAGCTTACTGGTAACTTAACTGATTGTTATCGCTAGCCATGAAAAAAAAACAATGGCGGTTACATGTTTAAGAATGTTTCAAATGTAAGTGTTGACATGCACATACCGTTCAGTGCACACTGCTTACTTTCACACAAAAAAGCTTACATGAACAACCATGAACTCGAAGTATCATTCCTGCAGTGTTCTTGGTAAATGACTCAAAGTTCATAGCTGGGTCATAGGAACTATGAATTAATTAATAATTTGTCTTTACCTTAGTCTCTGTATCAACAATAAATCAATTACAATCTGTCCTCATTTCTGTCTTCTTAAGAGAATTTTCTTCAGATGGTTTTCCTCAGCGACCAATTCTTCAACCCAGTTTTTCTCAAAATGCATAAATATACCTCACATGCTCTGGCCAGTTAGCAAGTGTCTTCTGCTGGAACGGTTCTGGCTTTGTCACTGACACCTTACCATATCGCAATAGGGCCTCGACCAAGGGGTTGCCAGCTCTGGCTAAGGTCTGCATTCATGATTCAGCAGGGTTTGTTTGACTAGCCTCTCCAGAGAGAGGTGGCGGTAAGCCTGTTAGCGGTTCATTAGTCACGCTCTCTACCTGCAAGCTCATGATTCCACCATATGCTGACTTTAGCGATGATGAAGGTAACCAAGCTGCTGGGATTAAATGTCTCTGGTCAGAGATATGTATCATCAATCTCCTACTTCTTATGTTCAGGCAAAACACTCAGACTATTCAACTCCCCTTTTGCAGAGGTGGAAGTCTTCCAACACAAAAAGCCCAGCAAAAGAAATCAGGTTCTTTCTGCTGGAACTTGGCCAAGTGTGGATGAGTGCAACCGATGACTGTGTGCAATACCAGGATTGAGATCTGAGACAGTTCAAGTTTACAGTGTTCCATGAAGCAATTTGTCACTTACAGTGTCATCTACACAAGCTGAGAACCTTAGCAACAGTTTAACAACAAAAACAACAAAATGACACCAACAGCATATGACTTATATGGACAGTGTTCATGAAAAATACTCAACACCCTCTGAAAGACTAAGTCAAACCTGTTGTGCTCTGTACTTCACTGCATTTGCTTATGCAGGCAATCTGCCATGCAGTAGGTTTGATCATGCTGCATTTTATAAATGTAACTCACTGATTTGAGCCAAGATACAAGTTAAACAGGTGACTGACAGGTAATTGTGGCACCACTTATTTTTGGTGGCATGATACTGTGACAGGGTCGTGTTCACTGAACTAGGTGAACCTGAAAATGCATGTGAACACCCTGCTACAAGTTAAATGTAATTACCCTGAAAATATGCATTTCGCAGCATGAAATGTTTTGTATATCAGTAATATTATGCAAGGTGTACAGAGTAGGATATCTTTTTTAAAGGTTTACCACACTTTCTGAAGAACTAAGTTAAGTATGCGCATTATATTGTAAGTGTCATTCTTGATTTTGAATTCAAAAATATTATTGAGAAAATATAACTGTTCTAAGTAGTCTAAAATAAAAGTTCTTGAATTTTACCAAGCCTCAGTATCTCAGTATTATCTTAAGACTGTTCCATACTGACTGGGGACTTACCTGTTTGAACGGTGAGCTCTAGAGAGTCAGGGTTGAGGCTGAAAGAATATCTTTTGTGGAAAGTGAGGAGGAAGGGCTGTCCGCGTCTCACGATCAGTCGCTTTGTGGAGATTTCGTCAGTCTTGTGATCTCTGTTATTCTTCTCACAGTGGAGGTCTACCTTAGTGATGTCTGAAAGAAGCAATTCAGCATGTCAATAAAATATTGCCTTTTCAAATTGGGTACTAACACTCTGCATATCATACTCCCGTGCCAGTAAAATGTGGCCTGATTGGTCCATCAGTGTTATGGGGCTGTGATAACATCGAGATTGTAAACAAGCAGCAATTGGCTAACTGAAGCACACATAATGTAATTGCACAGAAAACAGTTACTTTACTGGACACCTAACAGTTGAAAAAAGCCAAAAAAAAGTCAATTACAACTGTGACATCCACTGGGCAAAAATACATATTATAAAGTTATGCATCGATGGGGTTTATATACGTGTGAGAGGTATTTTTCCAATGAATGGAGGTGAATTGTAAATTAGGATGACCAGCACAAGGTTAGGAACTCTGCTTCATTTGTGAAGACAAACCAGAATTAAAGAAACTGGAGCTTAATACCCCCCTAAGGTTTTAACAAAGAGAAATGCCTCCATTACCATTAGCAAACTTAAGGTGTGGATTCATCTCTTAGTCCAGAGAGAATTACATGCTCCAACAATAATGAAGACAGACAGTTTATTTAAAAAAAAAAACCAGCTGTTGAAGTATAAAATTAAGTCCCTTAGAAATCTAATTCAGCTTTTGACACAGCTAAAAGCTGTTCTCACTATTTATAATCATGATAGAGTCATAATGTCCTGTTTACCCATAGTCCTACAGACATACCACACTCGTACAGTAAGCATAGTGTGCCATAATACTGTTACTTGTAATACGTAGCAGTAGTAGCAGCAGCAGCAGCAGTGCCAGTAGTAGAAGTGTAATTGTGAAAAACCTGATCTAGTCTCAACATGTATAGTTACTGTTGTTGTAAACTTTCCCCTTTTAAAAAGCATTTTTGAATAAAAAGGTGGATATAGTGCTTGCTGACTCACCTGAATCCATCTGGTGAGTGTGTGCTTTCTCGGTGTGGCTGAAAAGTCTCTCCTCTCCGTGAGATGTCTCGATGACTGATCACAGATGCTGGGAGGTGTACACTTATACTGTGTCTACTTAACCCTGCCCCTTCAAGGGTGGGTCACTAGAGCTGTTAAGGTTTTGTGGTAAGTGAAACAGGTTTTATTGTATTCTAGGAATGCTTATCTGAAGCCAGCCTGACAAATTTAACATACATTTCCCTATAAAATAGCCTGATAACCACCAGTGAAATGACTACTTGTCACTGTGGCATGATGGTTTAAATATGTGGTAGGAAGAATTTATGGGCCTTTTATCCAACATTTAAAAGATGAACCATAGACGTGTGTCAAACAAGGCTCAAGGCTATGACAATATACGTTTTACAGGTGCACAGTTTACAGGTGCACAGAGCATCGAGTTATGAGTAGGCCATAATAAAAATTTTCATAAAATATTTCATATGTCATAAAATTATTTGAATTTAGTGTCGTTGCTAAAGCTGGCAGATTTGTTTTCCATTTAAAGATGATTTTGTGTGCCTTATACATAGAGGCCCAGAATTGCAAAACAATTGAGGTACGCTAGGCCAACTGTTGCCTCAGCGATGCTGACCTCCAGTCATTGGCTGTAAAAGCACAGCTGAGAATTGAATACCCAGTCACAGGACTCACAGTTGCATCACTACCTGGCACTCTTCCTGTTTGACTCACCCAAAAATAAAGTTTCCGTTTTCTTATGTTGATTACTATTCCGGAGATTATAATATAAAAAAATGAGAAGTTATAATTTCAGGGTGGCTTGATGATAAACGTGGGTGGGTCCAAGACTGTTGGGTCCAATCACAGGGCCACTAGTGGCATAGTGTGAAGGGCATTACATGGGGTTTTATTGTCCAATCTGGTTAAACCTGTTCTAACACAGACAACCATTTTTCATCCTTTATTGCTCAACTAATTTTTTTAACAGGAGAGTGTTTTAAGCACAGATATTTTGAAGGCACAAACAACTAACTATGAACAAACTGAGAAAAACCTGTGAAAAATGAGTGTTGGTATGTGCAGGTATGTGCAAGTAGTGTGTCATGAATGGACACAAGCGGGGACAACACAAGCCTTACCTTAGCAGAGAAAGAGAACACATGCAAGAGTTTAGCTAAGCTTTAACAAAGCAATGTTAATGTATGATGTAAAAAAAAAAAAAAACTGGTCATCTGAAATTTGTGTCAGAAGGGAAAGTCATTCCAAGACTATGAACCTAAAAGGATGCAAAATTTGAAGCATTATCAATATGAAGATTAAAATGATCAGTTCTTTTCAGGAACAAAGCAAACAAATAAAAAAGATAAAACAGTCATTTGTAGTAGTAGCAGTTTATTCCAAAAAAAAGGAAAAATTGAGGAAATTTAAAGTTTTTTATTCAGTGTTACGTTAAGTGCACACATTTTGAAGTCATATTATATGAATGCAATTAGGAGGCTGCTAGTGATTGGGAATCATAATGTTTTTCTAGTCCTAATTCATCATGTCTTTGAGCCAATTGAAAAAATATGTTTTTGGCTTCCTTATTTCAACCTCACTGGCATTAACTGTTCTAAGAAAATATCAAGTACATTTCAGGATAAATCACATTTTTCTTCTCAGTTCTTGGTTTCATGGCCATTTTACATTAGTTTTAGTAACCATGATTAGACCACAATCCAAATCTGTTTAGTACCATGTGTAATATAAGAGAAAGAAACTGGAGGCCAAGACCAGCTTTTGATCTCTGTACTCAACTTCAATGAGAGGCAGATAACAAAGTCAAACTCAAGTTGGTCACATGGATACTTCACCTCACTACAGTAAATGGTTGTGAATTTTACAGCAAAGACAACCAGGTGACCTTTCAGCTCATCAAGATGAGGACTGGCTACCTCTGCCATATAGTGACTGGCATGGCACTGAGCAGAACCCAGTGTCTGGGTGACCCCATTTTCTGTGGGGTCACTCAGCCTTCTGGACGGTTCTGGTTCCGGCACACACAGGCGTGTCATCCAGTCGCTCCTCTGGGATTCTTTGATGCCTGTTTTCTGACTGGCCCCGATTTAGGTACGGGAGGAATTTTCCCCTCCCCTGCAGGGTAGCCATGTACTGCTGGGCCTCGGGGCCCCGCATCCAGGTCCGCAGGTGAGAGTCGAAGAGCTGATGGGCGAACAGTTCGGACTCCAGCAGGTGTGGGCTGATCCTCACCCCCGCTGCCCGCTGCTGCCAGTCGAACAGGAAGAGCTGCCGGACGCTCTGGATCTGCCCCAGGAGTTTGGCCACGCTGATGGCCGTCTGTCCCTGGTTGTCCTTCAGGTGCAGTGGGGCGCCTTTGGCCAGCAACTCCTGAATGCACTGGGTCCGGCTACAGGCCGCAGCTGCGTGCAAAGCCCCCCGGCCCAGAGGAGTCTGGGCCATAACATCTGCCCCTAGGAGGTCAATGTCAAAATAAAAGCCCACTGGAGCAAGAATGCAGAAAGAGATCACATGCCTTAACTAGTTTATTTAGCTATCTGACTTACATGATTACTAAGAGTTATGTGTACTAGGGGTTTCCAAACTCCAGCATACACAGGGGTCCTGTAGTTTAAGAAACCCTGATCTACATGTCAATATCAGACCAAGAATCAACCACACCATAAAACAATTGAGATGAATGATAATGAAAATAAAGCAACTGATCATGATAAACATACACAGATTCAAGTGATTGTGATATATCATACACTGATGTTATATATTATCTTAAATGATAAAATCTTTTGAAAGATCTTATCATATACTGATGTGAAACAATGATGGCAATAGAAGGGTTTAATCAGTCAGAGCTCTTGTGTTTTATTTCTCTCAAACGTTCAGTTTAGGTGAAGACATGCATAAAGTAGGGTGGAGAAGTTTAAGTTTACCATTCTGTAACAGGAAGCGTACTGCAGGTAAGTGTCCCCTATGAGCGCTTATGAACAGGGCGGAGAAGAGTCGGTGAGAGCGCCAGGATGCGGCCAAACCACTGCTCATACAGTGCGGGCCAAAGCGGAACTGTGGTGGTTTGAGTACCACGCTCTTCAGCTGTGGGAGAGGAGGAAGGGGGCATTGGTGAAGAAAAAGGTTCCGTTTCAAAGTTCATAAGCTCAACAACGTCGCTGAACTGTTAAATAACAGTGTTGTACATCTGTGTTTAAAAGTGTCTGCCAAATGCCTGTAATGCCATATACTGTAACATGTGATACTATTTATATAGTAGCTGGAGCAAGTTCTTGTAAAGAGCGAGGATCTTTTCACTTCAGTGGAGAAAAGGAGGAGGGGCAGAATGGCTCTGAAGGGAGTAAAGTAAAAAAGCGTGAAAAAGTAATTTTTTCTCATCGGGTAGAATGTGGGGAAGGATTCGGCGAGAGAGAGGAGGGCCATTAAACCTATGAGGAGCCTGAACTGAGAACCAATGCAACCCTCTTAAATGGAGGGACTACCAGGCAACCAGAGAAGGTAGAGTGGAGAGGTTACACTTGGGCGTAGAGCAGGGAGAAACCTGTCTTAATTTTAAACCCTTAGGACCTTAATGGAATTTGAGTGTCATAGATTTAAGTGAACCGTTAATCCTTGCACGGTGCAACGACAGTGTTGTGCAAGTTGAAAACGTACACCGTGCCTTGGTTTTCCCTGTGTTTTGGTATCAAACTCCCACGACAGGTGGTCATTGGGTGCATTACTGTATGCTTCTTACTTCATAGGAGGTGTGTTCAAATGACTTCTTGAATCATCACTGACTGAAAGTGGTATTGTTTTGGTACTCCATCCCACGCCCACTAGCACACACCCTATACCTCCCTGGTGATGCGTACACACAGACATTCCATTCATAACCCGTAATGCTCCCACTGCTCATGTCTTTGGTGAGATTCTACATCATTCTATGGCTTTTTAGGGAAAGAAATGGAAAAAAAACCTTACGTAGCTGCTGCCTTAAACTTGCCACAACTAGTTACAGAGCAACGAATCTAGACAGGGTAGCAGGCGTATAATGGGAGTTGCAACAGTGACGTCAATTCCTATTGCCTACTCTTCTGATGGGACAAATACTTTGTGAGTAAGAAAATTGCACCACTCACTTACTTTTGTAATTATCACCTGCATACATCACTCAGTTTATACAGTTGCTAAGTAAAAGAAACCTACTGACCAATGAAAGACAACAAGAAATGTTATGGTAGACATTATTTCAAAGTTCGGCTGGTCCCATTCACAGGGAGTTAATGACCTCTCCAGAACAAAACTATCAGGATCAAATTACTGCTTGAGGTTAGACCGGTGCCCCCTACCTGTGGTCCCAGGTAGCACACCCAGACCAAATGGAAACAGATGGGACGCCTCTGTGAGAATGTTGTTTTATTTTCAGATCACATCAGCCTTCAATATGGCGGAAACACTGCCCCATACCTGGCAGTAGATTTTTGGCCAAATTATGGGATGTCCTGAGCAAACTAATATGGTACAGTAGGCAACCCTTTACATACTGTATATCTCCTGCAAGTGGGCAAGCAATGTTAAACACCACTTTTGGCAAAATGCTGTGGTTTAGTAAGTTAACAATTTAGTACATTGGATTAACTTGAAGAACACAAACCCAAAAAGAGCATTTATGTGATGTTAACATTTATATATCTCCACTGGTCAGGCTACAGACTGACTCTGAAGTGTGTGTTAACTCGCAAAACAATGTTAGGCACACAAGTATTTCACAGTTGTAGATCAAAAGGCGTGAATTGAATATAGGCAGTTGTAACTGCTCTATAAGTAACACACATACAGCCTTACTTTCACTGACACACCCGTACATAAGCTGCTGCTTAGCTCTGCAAACATGTTTACATGAACAAGAAGCGAGAAGATATTGTCACTGATCAAAGAAGGTGTTCACAAATTTGCATCTATTTGTACAAAGCTTTTTTTGTTTTTTTTTTCATTCACAAATGTTGATAATAAAAGGTACAGGACATTTGTGTAGACTGGACTTCACATTTGTGAGCATCATTTTAAGGGTTTGAAGGATTAATGGCACTGATACTGGCAACTAGCTGGCAATTGTGAACAGTTTCTTCATCACGCAAACTTGTGTCAACCTGCCTGAAATGTCACCAATTCGGATGGCTTTCATTTCCTCAAACCTGTATGGTGGGGGGGTTCAGTCACTTATAGGCCCTGGTAATCTGTTATACCTGGACTGCTGCCAGTGCAGAATTTCTTATTATCCGCAGATTTTGTCTTTTGGGGGCCAATTTTCTGAGGTACCAATATAGTCTACATTAAGAGCCAAAGAAAAAAAATTGTATAGAACAGATCAGCCTGCTTGCCTCACATCAAAGATCCCATCAGCTCAAATGAATTAGTTTAAGGAAAGAACTTGACAATTTGTTTTTCATTCAGTTTTCTGTTTTCTGTATTTCACTTCAAATCTTCCTGGATACTGACGACCTGATTGTGAATTCATAACAAATTGGCAACCGCTAGCTAGTGGAATTTCCTTTTTGTACATGTACTTCTGCAGTAATCCATATAGGCTTCATCATTAAAATGCTATACCCATTTAATATCAATTTGGCCTAAGGGATGATGCATAGCAAGTAAGATCTGTTGATTCAAAACAGTCACACAGCACAAAAGGCATACATTACACATTATTACATTATGCCACTTATGCCATTGTTACCTGTTTTTGGCATTAGCAAAAGTCTGTAAACAATCCATTCACAAATTACGAAACAGTTTTGTGATTAGGGTTAACCAAGTCATGGCTTCAATGCAATGTATGACCTTCAATAACGTAAAAAGTTCAAGCAAATGCTTTGAGCGTTTGGAGAACCAACTCCTCTGCCATGATAATTAATGAAAAACCCCTCCCATTTCAGATGAGTGCGGAGACCATTTCCCAAACTGGTCTGACTAAACATGTCCGTCCAGTCCGGCTGTACAGTCCACGGACAGCCCAGGCTAGAAAAATCATTACACCTATTTTAATTATAGGGATGGTATGATATTAAACATGGGTGCAGTTTCTTTGACTACCAGGAAATGAAATTACATGAGCCCATCCTTAAACTATTAGCAAATAATTCTGGGAATAAGACTAATATAAGGGATTTTTTTACATACGTAATTACATATTACATACAAAATTTATATAATGACATCTTTTGGTGGTTTTCCAATTATCATTCAATCCAATAAACGCTGAACCAAAACTGCTCTAATACCTACAATATTATACTTGCAGACTCACTGAGATTGACCAGTAATACATTATTAATACGGTTGCCATAGTGATGACATGTATTAAGTTTGGTGTGAGTGACGTCACCCCCACTGCCTCCAGACCCTCACCGTGGTTACGTTGCCTGAGACGGCCGCTTTCACTAGGTCAGCCCAGCCATCATAGGTCCAGATCACCATAGAGATTGTGGTTCCAGGAATGAAGTTATTCCATCGGAGACTGGACTCATCCAGCAAGTCACCTGGTGGAAGAGTAGCGAAGTAATGCAAAACAGCATCAAGTCATATTTCTGATATATATTTGCGCACTCACACACAGACGTTTCAGTTGATTGACAAATAACTTGTTGACCTTAATAAATCAGGAAATGGGACAGAAAATACATTTAAAAAAGTTAAATGTACCACTTTTTTTATGAAAATATAAAAATGTTTAAAACCAAAAGAACAGCAAAGAAGTGGAGGCAAGTGTATCTTGTTATCATGCTTAATGAGGGAGACGGTTAGGGTGGCAAAAAAAAAAAAAGTCGCCAGGTGGATAAATGAAGAGTTAAGCTGCATCATGGGTTTGCTAAACCTCCAAATGAACAATTACACAGCATCCATGCCAAAAGGCTTGCCTTCAAATTTTCTTTAAGTAAACCTTTATTGCATGCACACAAGAAACAAGTTAAAGAGTTTGAATTTGTTGAACGTCATTGGCGTTTTTATTGGAAACAAGCTCTGTGGTCAGATAATATTAAAATTGAACTCTTTGGCCATGCACACTATTGGAATGTTAGGCTTCAGAGAGGGAGACATGAACAGAAAAGCTTCACACGCCTACTGCGGAACATAGTCACAAATTTTACATGACCGCCTTCCTGCCACTGGTGTTGGGTCCTTTATAAAGATCAGTGGCAACATGAGCTTTGCTAAATACCAGAACATTCTGGCCAAAAAGTTGTTTGCCTCTGTCCTAAGGCTGATGATTGAATACTGATGGACCTTCCAGTATGACGATGACATTATACATGGTAAAACCAAAGAAAGAAATGAATGCTTGAAAGTTAAATCAATGTTTTTTGATAGCAATCTTTTAGTTACTTAAACTTGGTTTTAAGTCTGTGGTCTTAATCAAATATGGCAGTCCATAAGCAGAGACATAAGGACATCAAGGACCTTACTAACCTTATTTGACATTTTAGGGAAAGAAAAGTATATCAGTTTTAATATGTGGCTCCAGATCTGGCCGAGATCCATTCAGAGAGCCTGTCCGACACCCAGAAGAGGCCCACCCAGAAGATATCCAGAAAAATGCCATGTTTGGGAGTCTTGATCAGCATATGGGATAGGTGGTATGCCTACTAAAACCATGTCACACGAAAGACCTGCTCCTTATCTTCTCTTCCATACCATAATCCATTTGCGGTCATAAGTTCTTCTTCAGTAACAAGACTGCCAAAAGCATGACTTATGATGAAAGATAACTAAATTGACTGTGCTATTTGGATGTTCATATTTGCAAATGGGGTTTACAGTTTGTTTACATTATGTATCTTAAATGAAAACGGGCTTTTCTCTAAAATATGATACCTGATTTGTTTGTTCTTGAGGCCTAACAAATATGTACATAGTGATAAAACTTGTGAAGATCAAAATTCCATATTGATATGTAGGGCAGGGGTTTGGTCTTTGGAATTTATTTTTAAAAATTCAATGTACAAGGAATAATAAGTTCTATATTGAATCCAAAGTCCAGTGAACACATTTATTAAACTGCATTTTGGAGGGCTAATTAATGAAGAAGAAGCATGATAAAATGTTGAACTGGGTTTTGAGACTTAGACAAAAATAAGCTTTCATTTTATATAGTTTTAAGGCCCAACCCCTATCCAACATGCCGACATGGAAGATTAAACAGCAAACAATCTATCTTTCTCATGGTGTTTTATTGCTGTGTACATACTTGGTGGTTATATATGCATACACACACATTAACACAACACACCGTTCTTTGTGTGCTGAATGTTCAGACAATGGGTACAGCAGGGTCCAGGGGTTCAAGTCTGATACAGCTCCTCAGTCACACACAGATCAGGAGACAGGACCAAACCCTTAACAAACATGTGACAGACTGCCTCAAAATCAATAAAGAAATGGATGAATGGAAGCTAGTATGTGGACAAAAAATACACAGCTATTCTCTGAAGAAAAATGTTGTCATGCTTTAAAAAGTAAAACCTTTCAGAACGGCTGTTTGAAAATACAATACAGCTAATTATCTATATCGTCCATTTTTTCCATCAAGGGTGCCAATAATTTCAGAGCTCAATGTATGTATATGTATATTTGCATGTATGCATATCTAGTTTGTCGAAATAATATAGTGAAAGTTTCATAAAATAAAACGCATTTAAATGCGTATGTGATACATTTATTTCCTGATTCATAGAATCAAATATCGGTAATGAAATGTACAATTCATGTGTAACGAAATGTGGAATTAACATTACGCTGTATACCTTTATCCAGGTAGCACAGTCTCTGAAAATTCGAGGGTATTCCTGCAATTAGTTCCAGGGCACTCTTCAGTTCTCTAATCTTCATATTGAAGCGACATTTTGGAACAATGAAAAGCTCTCCAGTGTCAAGAAGTTTCACCGCGACGCTGAAGAGGTTTTTGCTTGAATATGTGCGCTTCGACTTCACATGTACTTCCTTACGTGGCATTATTCTAGCCGAATGCCGTGACAGAACTTTTTATTTTTGTTAAACTAAAAACTTAAGTCAGGTATACACATGTCCTGACATTGCTTCGTTTTGCGTCTGAAGTTGTACCACATCATCAATCTCGCCTTGTGTTTGTGAACTCCACGGTAACCACGGTCATCTTTTGTGTTGTAACGGCTGGCGAGCGACGCCTCTTTTGGCGTTTTAAGTCAATCTGTGTCATCGGTGTTCAGCCCATGTACTACACTTGTACAACTCAATTACAAAGCGGTTTTATTTTGTTGCAGCGTGTAATAATAAATATTAAGCCTAAAATATGACACAGTAACGCTGCGAAGAGTTAATTAGCCCTCGATTTTTGATGTACCCTGAGCAGAAAAAAACGAAAATTTTTCTAACGAAATGACTTTAATGTGATAAAAACCTAATTATTTTTCCATAGAAATGAAGCTTGGTTTTTTAAATACCTAATGTTTTTCCATAGATAAAAATTGTCACTGCGGCTCCAACCGGCATCAGCGTAGACTGAGCAGCGGGCAAAAATAAAATATAAATAAAATGTTTGTGGATACACAGAAAGTTTTATGTATTTATTGGTTTGATTACAGGCCAATTTTGTTGACATGTCAGGGTAAATATAGTACACCATAGTACACATTTATAAGCCAGGTACCAAGAAGTACAAAAACAGGCAAAATAATAAACAAATAAAGCCTTACCTTCAATTAAAAAGGAATAACCAACAGAAAAGGCTCCGCAGTACGCAGCACTGCAGCTGTGTCGTACAGACTCAAGAATCTAGATCCAACTATCAAATCCTAATATCAAATCCCAGGGCAACCAAAAGACCGGGAACAGAAACTAAGGTCCAGTAGAATATGTCAGGTGAAGACTGAGCTAGAATTCAGTAGCCTACACATTTTATCACGTGTCATATAAATTTGTCAGAAATAATTGTCTCATGACATTTGCAAAATGTATGAACTGCTGCCATTTTGGCTAAAATATTTCTGAGAGTGAATTCAATTATTTTTATAAACAGAGGTAAAATCTGTAAAAATAAAACACTAAACTCTCGGGTTCCAAAGAAACACATTTGGTTTCCACAAACCAAGTATCCCATTAAGAACCCCCACCTGAAGGCACAATTTATGGTAAGAAAATGGAAATAAATAATACAGAGTTTAAAAATAACTATAATTTTATCACTGTAAAATACAAAAATTGTTCTTATTGACCTTGGATTACTGTGCCTTAATTTTGTTGCAGTATGACAGGCACAAAGTGTGAAGGTCAAATCACTCTTCAAAGATCTTTTGATTATTTTTTTCTCACAAGTGATACCATTTATATTTCACCATAACTCACAAGTTATTTCCATTACGTGTTACTTATGCATGTTTGAGTGTGATAATGGAAGTTCACTTGTGTTGTATCGTTTCATTGAATTATCGATTTATTACTTAGCAACCCACCCATTTGCGTTGCCCAGGTCCTCATTCCCAGTTGCAATGTTTTAGGTGTGTGCGGCTCTATAAAACTTCCTGATATCCTTCACACAGGGGCAGTTAGGACCTTGGCAAGGTGCAGCCCAGAGACGTCAGTGCCACTGAGGATTCTTCCGCTGGATCTGGAGCGCACGGAGGAGTGTGAGGCTGAAACCCTCTTCTGCTATCCTGCGTCTAACCCTACCACTGTGAGAGTGCTCCACACTCAGTCTGATCCACTACAATCAATGACAGTTTGTCTACAATCCAAGGAAGATGTGTCTGCCATCCGTGTATCTGGTGATTGAGTTTAAGGAAGAATGTTACAGGCGAGGGACATTCCTATTTCCTATGGCCTCACCCATTATACTCGCCCTGTGTAGTAGCGTGTGAAGCACCGGGGCTGGGTCAATGGCCTGCAGAATGGAAGGAGCTCAAATAGATCTCTCATGTATGTGCTCCTGTCTCTCTCTCTGCTGGAGGGCATTCTGCTTTCAGCCACTGTAGCAGCTCCATGACAACGGCTGCCGTTCCGGAATGCCCTCCTTGAACAGGGTCAGAGGTCATGGCCGACCTCACAGTCGACCAAGTTGTCAGAGCAGGAAATACGGACCACTTCGCAACATGGACTTAGCTGAGAGGTTTGGCTTCATTGCTGTTGTACCCGTAGAAAACTCTGTGGTGGCTTACTGAACGATTTCTTCAAGGCTTTAGCGACTAATAGTGTCAAGCAAATGAGCGATGATCTCTGGGATGGCAGAGTTTTATCAGGCAATCACTAGCTGACCTTTTACAGAAGCCAAACTGCTATTTTAGGGAGATTACAGAGATTAGACACACTGCTGATTTCCCGCGAATGAAATCTTGCCACTGCATATCCTAGGCATTGGGTTGGGTTATGCATCATGTCTTAGCAGGTCAAAGGCACTTGCCAGTGATGGAGAGAGAACTTTCCTATCTCACTGAATGTGCTCTTTGGCGAAGTCACATGCAGGGACACACTGAGCAAAAGCGGAAACAAGCTGATTCCCTCAGGAGCATGTACCTGGATCACAGGTATTTCTCCCTCCATCCTATGAGACAGGTACACCATGTGGGGTTCCTGACAGCAGGGCTACCCCCAAACAGTAGGGAGGGGTCCGCTTGGGTCAGTTATTTCTCTGCCTCTCTCCTGCTTCAGTTTGTCTGCTCAAGGTTTAGATGATGCCCCCCCCCCCAATACCTGAAAACGTGTCACAATGCCAACCCATACATATTTGGCATGTGCAGAGTGATGAAAGCACCACCTAACCAGACCACCTGGCAGACTGACCGGCAGTGCACATCAGCACACCTTGGCCATTGGCTCTTGGTTAGACAGCTCAAAAGCATAGGGTTACAGGCTGTGACCTTTTCACTATGAGATATTGCTGAAGTTGCTTGTGCCTACAAGTAGAGCTCAACCAATCTATTACTTTTACCAATAATTTGGCCAACACTAAGCTTGTCACAAACTATATGTTTAATTATGCCACGATACCAGCTGATGGCTGTAACATTCATGAAGTGACTATATTGGAACTGTAGGAAATACCATACCAATCTACATGTTTTGTCCAATTGACCAATCATCAACCAATCAATCAATCGGACAGAATTTTCTACCCTTTCTGTTCCCTTCAGTAGCTCATGTATAATGTAGGCTGGTATCCTAGCACTGTGAATGTTTGTAGAACATACAAGAACCAAGCAATGTATTCCTAAACCTTTCATTGTTGCGTCAAATGTAAGTTAAAGTCTACGTGTTTGAGTCATAAGTCTTTCTGTACTACTTCCTTGTGTTTGTTTATGTCATTCTGTGTTACTTCCTTGTGCTTGTTTGTGTCATTCAACCTTTTGTTCTATATAATGATAGTTAATGAGTCTTAACCTTTACAAGTACTTATGTTGCCTTTGTAACAAACTTTCAAAACCACTCAAACCACCTACCAATTTTTTACAAGGTAAACTTGGAGCTGTTTTAAAGGACTCCCCATTGAGCTGGTCACACATATCAACCAGCCCATAATTCTGCAGGTATTATCGGAGCTAATCATACGCTTGGCACTTCTGGAACTGGTGGAGGGCGTTAAGGGGAATTCACAGCAACAGCTAAACGATGAAAGACTAAGCACAGAAGCAACAAGTATCGTTGAGTTTGACGTGTGAAGTTTTCATACGCAGAGCTCAGCACCTGTCATTCCACTTTTGCATTACATTCAGGTTAAATATGTTTTTTTTGTGACCAACAATTTTTTATTTTATGAAGGACAAGACACAACAAACACAGGGTTAAATCAGTTGAACAGGATTGTGCAACAGACATACGTGGGTTTTCTCCAGGTTCTCCGGTTTCCCGTCACAGTTCAAAGACATGCAGGTTGGACTGGACTTGTCAAATTTTCCGAAGGTATGACGGCGTGAGGTGAGAGGAAGTGTTTGTCAATATGGCCTTGCGGTGGACCGGTGATCGATCCAGGCTGTGTCTGCGCCTTTCACTGACCGTATACTGGCATAGGCTGGAGACCCCCATAACATTTACATTTATTCCTTTAGCAGACCTACAAGAAGCGCATAAAGTCAGCGAAATACAGGAAAGAGCATCATTTAAACATTGCTACAGCAGTTCAAAGCTAAAAATAAAGTCTATATAAGTCATAGTAATAAACATAAGCCAAGTAAACACAGTAAATAGCCAAGTACTAAACATAATCCATAACAATTATTTTAATAATAATACATAATTAATGATGATACATACGACAACATCCAATCGCCAAGTGATCACAAATGGGTACAAGTGCTAATGATGGTTAGACCAGGTATAGTCTGAAGAGGTGGGTCTTCAGACCACGTTGGAAGGTGTACAAACGATTGAGCGGTCCGTAGTGGGACAGGGAGTTCGTTCCACCACTGGGGAGCTAACGTGGAGGAACGATGTAGTCTGGATGAACAGGAGCCATTTTCTGTCATTGACAGAAGCGCAGGACGTCCTGTCGCTGCTGGTCCGAGTGGTTGGCTAGTGGATGAACTGGTTATCGGGAATGGATGGATGAATTCTGCAACAGCTGCAGTCTGTTCGCCTGCTGCTAGCAAATGCTAAAATCTACTGAGACTAGCCAGATCTTTGAGTGGTGAAGATTTTTGTGATCATACAATCTATTCTTGACTTTAATACATTTCACTTAAATATTCGCACAATAACAGCTACCATTCACAAATAACCTTAATGAGGTTATCAATTCAGTGAGTCAAACCTTGATAAACGCCAGGTCATCTGTGCAGGTTTATTTCCTCTTGTATTGTATCGTACTCATATATCCTGAACCATAGCTGTGTAGGGGATCAGAGCGTGGGAGCTGAGAGGTGACTGCCCCACAGACCGCCCCATATGGTCTTGTCCAATCTTGCCCTTTCTAACCAACCACCGGATCAATGATGAAAGCTTGATAAATAACTGCGCCCGGCCTCACCTAGCCTCTCCATTACATCATTTAACAAAGCATTCTGTCAACCTGCCCCAGAGATTTCCTAACCCAGACCTGGGAATCCCAATGTATTCAGATTTTCTATGAGCTCTAGTTACTGTTCACAGCATCTATAGTTTATCTATTTCAGGGGCATTTCACTTTGGTAACACCTTAAGCCCTATGGTTCCCTTAGCTATGGTGTGTCTTCATGAGAAATTACTTCTAGCTCATACATGAACCCCATCAACATCACAGTTTATATAATGTATGTGTTATAGAGCTGCCCTTTTGCAGTTCTCACTTTGAGGAAGTCATACAGGTGCTAGAGAGCCATGTGATCCTGTTTGTTTAATAAAACCAAGCCATTTATGAAAGGGTGATTGAGCTTTTATGCAATTTTTGAGGATAAGAAAAAATATGAGTGTCCCACTGGCAGACAGTGGTTTTTGATTTTGGTGTCTTCTGTTTGGGCCCCTGTGTATCCAGTTGGAGTGTGAAAGTAATTTGAAGGTTCCTGATAAAACTAGTATTTGAGAACTCAAGCGCTACCAATTAGCTGGAAGTGCTGAACAGACACCAAACCTCTGAAAGGGTCAGTCAGAGGAGAAAGCAGCTTCTACATCCAACTGAAAAATACCCTGGGCATTTTTTGAAAGATAAATATATCAATACCTGAATCTAATAAAGAAATAATGGAGACTTAAGACAATAAGACAAAAAAGATGACATTTTGGATAATGCTTTTTGATAATGCATTATGCATCAGGAATTCTAATGACAATAAATTATAGGTATTTTCCCACAGGTTACGCTGGTATGTTAAATCAAATAGAAGGCATTTTCTTCAACTGCACATTTGCCATTGTATTGAATAAGGAACAAGTTTGACAGCTGTAACAAGCTGCTATAAATACACTTTCCAGGAAATATCATTCAACATGTAAGTACATGCAAACTTACAGCTGTGGTAGCCAGAAACTCAGTAAGGAAAATAAGCACCATAGACAACGAATGAAATTCCCCAATTTAAGCAAATCAATAATTTATTGTTTGTTAGGATATGAATGATAGTCTCTTAATGGCTGTTGTAGCATTTACATTAGAGATGTTAAACACATTGGGACTTAAACATATTTACCTCTGTGATGCTGTATGTATTAGTACTAGATCCATGACCACAGGGTATTGTGATGTTTTTAATAATGGATAGAGGGAGCATGACTACTGGAAAGTCTTTTATCTTGTACAAAGTTACCGGTTGTCAGCACAGTGTTACTGATTCCACTCTTTCCCCCTCTCTTAACTCCCTGGAACAAAATTTTTCTAATTAATGCTCATCCATAGTTTTGTTGCACTGTACAATTCATAAAGAGTATCAAGCAAAGATCATTATTTCATTATTAATATGTTGCGTTTCAATCTGACATTCCCCAAAATATGTTGTGATGATTTATACTTTTGTTTTTAATGAAAGCTATACAAACACAATAAAGAAAGATTTTAGATTTTCATTTTAGATGCTGATTAACAGTTGTCCTGTTTAGGGGAGCAGCAATCAAATAATGACACAACACAGATCATGCATACCTAATATTTTAGAGTGAGTTGATATGTTTAAACATTTCATTGTGCTCTT